>JAAFCF010006596.1:36710033-37050254 GCA_013389785.1 Helicorthomorpha holstii | reverse complement strand
TTATTAAAACTTAATTTACTTAATTATTAAAACTTAATTAAAAAACCTTTCTTAACAGAAATTCTTTGCTAAATCAACCCCTTAATTTAGCCAAGCATTTCGACTGAGATAAACAGCCAATGAGTGACCACTGATCAAAGAAACACTGACCAATGCTCATCCATTGCTCATTTAATCAGCCAAAGCTAATTAAAACGCGTATATCTAAAGGGGCCTAACATTTCCTAACAAACACACCCACATACTTTTCACCCCCATTACAAGCTGAAAATAAAAATGATTAGTACAAAACATAGCATTCAATTGAAACACTTTAGCCAATGGTTTCTCTAACTCTTAAAACCTTGTAACACTGTACAGTAGTCTTCAAATGGCCTTTTGATAGATGAATTGATTGAAGTGGTCTTCAATATCTGAAAAATATTTTTTAAAAACCTCTAAAGATTATTAACATCCTGTCAGGACACTAGACACTTTATATTTTCATAATAAGCTATCCAAGAAATGCACAATTGTGTGTACTTCCGCCCCCTTGCAGAAGACAGTGCAATCTAACCATTACTATTCTTTGTGTGTGTAAGAAAACCCTCTTATAAGAGATATGCCAAGTGTGAAGAGGGGTTGGTGTTGGCCATAAGACAGATGTGTTTTTGGGGTAGAAGAAGGGCAGCTAGGGCACTCGACATACAATTATATGTCAGTGCAACGACCATTGCATTTGTTTCGGTGGATCCATATAGGACCATATGTCCCACGATGTTCCCCTGTTGGGTTCCACTTCAAAATGCTAAAGACAATCACAAAACATAAAAACACATTAAAACTACAACTAGTTATGGGCTGTTTGGTTTTAGTGTGTTGAATTATATACAAGTTGGTTTAAATATAACTAAAGAAGTGTCCATCTGCAGGGGTTTTACAGAAGGCCACTTCTTATTTGTGTCTACCTATATGGTGTGTGTAAACACTGTGTAGCCCATAACGAAACCATTGGCTTTTATAACATAAAACATTGCATTTGTACATTTTGTGTTGTGTTGTTAATGTAACGTTTATTATAATTATATTTGTTGTAAATTTAAATTTCACTTTGAATTTACTAAAAATTTGTCATTTACTTTTTGAAAATTCTTAGTCATAAGTGTTGTTTATGTATTAAAGTTTGGACAAACACAAACATAAAACATTTAGTCTGGCCTTTTCTATCATTGATAGATATTTGATGGTCCTTCAGGCTTATGAGTGTCTTATAATGTCTCAGTGTTGTCCATCTCCATGCTGAATGTCTATGTCCATTATTGTTCCGTTAAACACACAAACACACGCGAGAAACGCGACACACACACACAATCTTCACCTGAAAAAAACAATATGAAAATTAATTCATCAAATATAACATGTTTTACATTGTAGAATAATAAACCAGTAATGTTGGATTGTTTTCTGTATTGGAGAATTTGTTTACGTTATGGAAAGAACAATTGAGACAAATCGCCATAGGAACTAATGAGATTTTGTCTCGTTTTTTTTTCTTCAAAAAATTAATAATTTGAATTTTTTAATATTATATTTGGCATAGGATTTGTATTGACGACGTCATGATTGATTGACAGCTGATTAGTAAAATCTCTAGTCATTTTGCACATTGGATTTTTTAATTATTTCTTGTGCATTGGCTAATGTCATAATCCATTGATAATTTTATTTTTCGTAAACCATATTTTTCATTAGGTTTGCCGACATAGAGTTGCCCAGCCAATTGACAGTGAAAAAAAAAATGTCGAAACTTTTAGCAAGTGGTGGCGGCATCACTTTGATGCAGCGGTTGTTGACTAGCTATGGCTACTCGTCATAATGTACAGCAAATATTTTTATAAAATACTTTAGCCAATTTTATTTCAACTAGTTTACGTTGTTTTTATTTAATTTATTAAGTATCTAATCATGTTAATTTATTTATATAGAAAAGCTGAACTGTACTATCGGCTTGTACTATTGGTAAAATGGAATGTTTTTCCCCTCAGTACACAGAAGCGTTCTTTTTTACCGCCGTCGCCCTTCTTCCCCACCTTCTTGTTGTTATGGAAGACATATTGCGCACCTCTTTTCAATGCTAATAACTTTACTGTTTACTATGTAACCAATTTTTTTTATATTTTTTTAAATTTAACCTGTCATATTTTATTCCTAAATGTTCTCCCCACTCTTTCTTCATATTTAATAGTGTATATTTAATGTGTGATTAATTAATTGACTTATTAATAATTTCAAATTTTGTTCTTACCTTTCATTCGAACGTTTTTTGTTTCTAATGAAGACGCAACCGGAGTTAAAAACGTTCGAATTTTTTTTTTCTTTAATTTTAAACACACGCGACTTCCCATACACACACGCGCCCCCCATGCATTCACAATTTTGTTTGAAATTTATTAATTTTTTATAAAAGTTAATTAAATAAACTTTTTAAAATTAATTAGGGAGAGCCTCTATCTTGAGCTTCTATCTCTGTCCATTGCCCGCCAGCGAATAGCCTGGAGCCCAGGTTAACAAAGCTTAGTTAGCGCTTCATTAGAACGGTTACCGTAGCTCATTACGTCATTGTCTCATTACGTCATTCATAGGTCCTATTCCTGATGCTTTTACTTATATTGCACTGTTTATTACAATGTCCTAAAATAAAACTTTTTGTTCTCCCCACTAATTTGTAACATTTTCTCGGTGAATTTGGTAACTTACAATAAATGTACATTTCATTTAAGCTTTTTATTTTCATTTCTTGTGAATTAGTTAATATGATATTTTTATTGGAGTTGTTGTAATAGCATCGGTGAGCCATTTGACGCTTGTGACATTTAGCGAGTGGTGGCGGCATCGATGCTGCGGTTGACGGCCAACGCTACTACTCGTAATACACTGTTTATTAAAATGGCTCAAAATATTTTAAATCTTTTCATTTAAAGTTAGTCATATGAATTATTTTAGATGAAGTAGTTATTTTATATTTACATTTTAATAAGTCGAACCTAAAATGTTGTACCATTTGGTAAATGGAACTTTTTTTTGCAACGTTCTTTTTTATTATTATATACAGTACATGGTACACCAAAGACTTTTCCCCTCTTTTTCCTTCCCTAGGTTTTCCTCTTCTTTCTAAACGCCATGTTATGTACGGTACGGTACCGCTTTTAATGTCTATTGCAATAGTTTTTTGCTCTTTACTGCACGTTCGAATTTAGCCTCGCACAGCCGTCGACGATTGAGCAAAAAATGTCCCCCCGAACATTTAGTGAGTCTCACCCCATGAGTGTATGCCATGGAGCTGTAATCATCGTCACCTAACTAACTTATGGCTATACATAATACTGTACAACAATATTTTTACCTAAATTAATGTACGAGTATATTCTTTTTATAGTTTATGTTAATCTTAAGTCATATACTGCACAATGAAAAGCTGAACTGGCAAAACTTCTACCATCGGCTCAATGTAACCTCTTATGGGAGATAAAGCTGTTTTTTTTTTGCCGCTTAACCATTCCCCTCTTCTTTTTCACCTTCTTGTTGTTTTAGAAGCCATATTGCGTAACTTATTCCAATGCCCATTACATTTTACCGCGCAACTAAACTTTTTTTTTTTTTCAATACTTTTCAATATTGAAAAATATATACTGTACACCTATTCTTAAATGTTCTCCTCACTCATGGTTAATATTTAAAAGTGTTCTGTGTAGTTACTTAAAAGAATAAATTTAAAATTTTGTTCTTACCTTTCATTCGAACTTTTTTGTTTTCTACTGAAGATTGAGCCCGAGTTAAAAACGTTCGAATTGTTGTTTTTTGTTTTTAATTTTTAAAACAAGCGCTTCCCTTACACATTTGCGCCCCATTGAGTTCATAATTTTATTTAAAGATTTACTAACTGTTAGTAAAAATTAATTAAACTTTTTTTTAATTAATTAATCAGAGCTAATGATGTGCAACTGTCCCGGCTCCTGTCATCGTCGCAATTAACCTCGAACCCAGGTTAACAAAGCTTAGTTAGCGCTTCAGAAGTGTTGATTAGCTTATAAGAGCTGATTAGCATACAAGTAATCTCGTCAATTAAAAAACCAAACAAATTACCATTGAAATCTGTATAATTTAATGTCATTTCTTTATTGCAAAATTGTGGTGTCGGGAGATTTTCTTATGAAGCATTGAAATTAAGTAATTGAAATTGTGTAATTCCATTGATGAGTCCGATTGTCCTTCCCTCCCGATTCTTGTTCAGTTCCCAGCCGACTAAAGAAAGTTATGCCATCTTTGTCATCACATACTCTCGTCATATTAAGTGGTGGGCTAAATGAAAACGGCCGATGGTCATACGAAATGCAATATATTTGTAATTAAAATATGATAAATAAAAATTGAGTCATTACATAAGTTGATTAATGGTGGGTATAAGTTATAACGTGTTTTTAGTTCGCATGAAAACTCTGGAAACGTCTCGCCCTCTTGTGGTGTCATTTATCCTTAATTCCTTACAAATCATCATTGCAGCGGTGGTTTTGAAATTTGAAATAATGAGTTAATTTGGGATGAGAAGTTAATGTAATTCTCCTACTTTAATATCACTATCAGTTATTACATTTTATAAATTGAGATGTGTTTATGTAGATATCTATGGAAGTTTACCACCTTGAATAGTTGGACCTCTTCATGGCTTCATTGAAATTCGTACACATCAGTTAATCTGGTTTACTTCCTTTTGAACATGAGCTTCACCCACTTTGACTTTCAAAACTCTTAACCCATTCAATAACTTATACAGAAATTCAACTAGTATACTTTCCCAAACTCAAACAAATACAGGGAAAGAAATACAGAAGATCACCCGACTCATCCCATCAACAAGAGAGATGGAAATGGTTATAAAGAATTAATAAGTTTTAAGTAATCATCGTAAAAATGTAATAAATAGCGCACTGTCGATTTTCAAATGTTGCATTGTAGTTTGCATGAATTTTAAAAATGATTTTAATTTAACCTTACATAGCAGTAAAAACAGATTCAACCAATTAGTTAGTAAGGTCAGGAATTTCTAAACGAATGAGGGTTTCTTCTTTCAACTGAAGATGAGCACAAATTTCATTAGAATCGGTTATTACGGTATGTGACAGCTAAAAAATATGCAATGTTATATAAATAATATTCTTATCCGTTTATGATAAAAAAAAAAAAAAGTCTTACATTTCCAAGTTCAGAGTATTTGCTTTCTCGAGTTGTGTATTCACGTAGCACATAGTTGGTGCTTGCCTAAAACAAAATGTAATCAGGATACATTACTGAAAAATGACTCAAAATACTAATTTTGCAGCCACATACTTCGTAATACAGTCGAGTGTCGTGAATTCGTATTAACACATTGTCGATGCGAAGATAAAATCTTTGCAAAATGAAGAATCCCGATGGCATTACTCTCTGTTAAATTAATATAATATTGCACTGTAGTTATAATTACACAATATACAGTAATAACAGTACTTACAATTTTAACTGATAAAGATGAGCAGCCATGATCAGACAATTCATCTTCAAATATATCAACTTCATCATAAAATAGTATTGCTTCACGCTGTTTAAGCTTCTCCAGGTCAATCTTTTGAGTTGTTGGAACCTCCTAAGAATTAGAAATTACGGATCTTCTAAGTTGTCTCAGTAGTATTTAGGAATGTTTGTCACTTTCACTATATCACTTTCAGTGCCAACCTATTACAGTGCAATAATACCTGCATTTTCTTATCATTTCCAAGTAAAGTTCCTTTATAGTCTGTTGTAAATGTCCAGTCGAACGGCTTTGCGACTTGATTTATATACTCTGAATCGGCTCTGAAAATACCATTTGTTAATTAATAACTTATTTAAAATAAAACATATTACGCTGTATTTACCTTGCTTCTCTCCAGGCATTTGCTGGAGCCACTTTGACAGCTTCTGGATTAATAGGGACCGATTTCAAAGCATCCATTGAGTTAAATTCAATGCCAACGCCGTCTTTTCGTTCGATTCGTAAAATGTTTTCAGCAAACACCATGTCAGGAAATTGAGTAATAGCTAAGTCTTTCTCGTATCTAAACCAAATGACATTGACATTTTAAGTTAATAATTACTGTAAATAGAAGTTACTGGCAAAATAAGCATGTGTTGGCCGTGACATCTTCATTACAGCCGGTGTCTGATACGGTACACTTTGACGGCAAAATATGAGATTTCTTTACAGTAATTTTCCAGTCACCATAATCGAATACGCTGACTTGTGGACTGGAAGAGGCTGCTTTGTTTTTACTAGCTGGCATCTTAAACTTTACAATTAAAATGATATTAATACAATGTTATAATCCCACAGCTTTCCGTTTCTGACAGTGACAATATCGAATTGGACTAATAAAGTTCCTTAACACCACATTTCGCCTGTAATTTACTTTGTACTAAGTCTAAAGACACTATTCTTAAGGTACTTTTTTACAATTTGTCTGGTATGTGACATAGTCCTATCTGAAAGTGCAATAATGTGGAATATTATCATTTAAAATAATGATAAAACTTAAAATAATTAATAAAAGTCCAAACCAGAGATTTTTAAACCCAGTACCGGTATAACAAATTATCTAAATACAAAATTAAAATACTGGTACTGTATCATTAAATTACGTCAAAATTTATGAGGGCTCATGTAATATCGTCTGCTGCTGTTGTGTTGGTCTACGTGGTTTTGGTTTTGTAATCGCCGGTGGAGTTTATACTGAGGCGTATTTTATATAATTAGTGTTTGGAAATCTTGATATTTCGGTAAGCTATTTTAAATTAAATTATTTTTATACGAATAACTACTTGTTTTATTAAAGACTGCCAAGCTATTTAGCTTACCGGCAGTTTATTACTGCTATCAAAAGATGCTTGTCATATGAGTGATGTGTCATTTCAAAATATCCAATTTATTAAGATAAACCCCATTTAACTGTAGCCTATTTTTCAGAAATGAATTCTTATCAACAAGGAAGTAGTGGAGTAAGCGAAGACACTTTTGCGCGCATGGATTTGTCAGGAAAACTAATTATTAAAGTTCAGTTGGGAGATGACATTAGACGAATTCCAATACATAATGAAGATATAACATACGATGAACTAGTTCTCATGATGCAGAGAGTATTTCGTGGGCAACTAAGCAGCAATGACGATGTAGTAATTAAATACAAAGATGAAGGTATAACTACATAATTTAATTCTACCATAACTCTTAACTAACGTCTACCATTCTAATTTCTACTATAGATGCAGATCTCATTACAATTTTTGATAGTTCTGATTTACAATTTGCTATACAATGCAGCCGAATTCTCCAGCTCACACTTTTTGGTATGTTGTACACCGACTGTCTTCGTCATGTGTATTAAAACTAATTTATTGTTTTAGTAAATGGTCAACCAAGACCACTTCAATCGAACGAAGCTCGTTACATAAGAGACGAACTTCGATTTTTGAGAGATAGAGTTTTGGCTTTAATGGATCATCTGGAACCAGCAGCTTGCAGAGCTCCTAACGAGAACGTGAATACTGAAGCTGACGCTAGTAAAGGTATAACTGTAAAATTACTTTAAACTGCCAGCCAATTACTGTATTAATATTGGTGATTAAATAGATAAACTGCCTGCTCCGATTACTAATACTACTACATCTAAAGAATTTGATCCACTTACAATGACGAAAAGCGAAGATGTAACGCCAGGTAGTGGGCCTAAAGTTGTTTAATTACAACTGAAATCATTATACCTAGATTTTGGTCTTCTATTACAGAAGATCAACGTCCTGGGTCTCCTGATAGCATTTCTAGCCGAAGTTCATCAATCAGCCATCAAAGACCTCAAGTTAACCAACAACCTGCTAATTATGGTCCTCCTCCCACTCAGTTGCCTGGAGGAGTTCCGAATCAAGTGAGACCAGGTCAGCCGGCTTCTCAGTATATGCAGTATCCTCAAAGTGGACCCACACCTCCAGTTGGACCTAGCGGTTTTCCCACCGGACAATCTAACCCAGCAACACCAAAACAAGGGTAATAGTTTGTTTTTTTTTTTAAGAATTACTAAATACTAAACAATTGATTTCGTTACAGCTATGTAAACCCTGGAGCTCCATCGTCTATGTATTCCGTTCCACCAGGTGCTCAACAAACTTATCCTGGGTACCAACCAGTTCAACAACCTGGCGGATATCAACTAGCTTACGGAGGAAATCCTCCTAATCCCCAATCACTTTATGGCCAGCAACAACAACAGGCGCCACCAACCCAGCAGCCATCGCAACATTTACCACCCACAAGTGGAAGTGCCAATCCACAAATGTATGGTCAGTTGCCACCGCAGCAGCAACAATCGCAATATCCTCCACCTGGGCAATCGCCCTCGGGTCAGTACCCTTCACAACCGAGCCCTGTTATGGGAATGCAACCTCCACCACAAGGTAACCCGCTACAAATGCAACCAGGACAAATGGGCAACCCTTATGCTAGAGTTAATCAAACTGCGTTTCAGAGACCTCCAACAAGTCCTTACCCAACAAATTACTAAACTCGTTTTTTGCGTGTGAGGTACATATAAAATTAACTAAACATTTACTATTGTTATGCACGCATTCCGTTTAATTTCGACTAGCTTAAATGTTATAAAACCCAAGTCTTAACTATCTTGATAACTATGTATCGTGAAACCCACATTAGACAGTGCATGTTAATTTCAACCTATTGTCATACGCTTTTCGAATAAATTCATTTAGCTAAAAAAAGAATTTCTTTTAAAATTTTGTGTCAAACGTCGCCAATAAAGGCATCGGTTACTTTGGAGTCTGGACACTGAATAAAGCATTTATTTAAATATAGTTGTAGAAAATATACTGTTCAAATGTGTACAACCATTATTATATCATAGAAAATCTATAGAGTAAAGAATCATAATGATAAATGGGGTTGGTGTGAATTATCCATTTGACACTAGTAATGTTGACTCTTTGTTCAAGCCTACCCAATATACAAAACTTTGACAATTTTTGCTTATCTAGTTATAATAAAAACCATTCTTACCTCCAATAGCTTCATCGTCTGATACAGTATGACCACTGCTGCGAAAGAAAATTCTGGCACTACTCAGTGAATACAAAAGCAGCTCAAACTCCTATTAAATAGCCATAAACATTTTAAACAAATTTTCAGTCAAATTATTTTAAAAGTTTACGTTTTTATATGTTTCCAAACGTCTAGCTGTCAAAGTCATTGTTTGCTGTAACTTCTCATCGTCTTTACCACTAAGAGACTCTTGTTGCTTTCGTAGCTGATCCTGGTGTGAATAAACGTCATGATTAATACAAAAACAATGACAAAATTTAATAAAATGCAAAGATACCTGGTCCCGACGGTATTTTTCACGCACTGATTGTGACCAATGTAAAGAATCAAATTCTTTATCCAGGTCTAACAATTTAAGTATATACGCCACACCTACAAATATAGCAATGAGATATTACCAAACAAATTTCAATAATTAAACATCCTATAATAAAATACCCATAGCAAATCCGTCATCAGTAAAAGCAGCATCGTCTTTTTTCTTACGATTTAGGCTATCCTTACACGCAATAGAATGTTCAACAAAATTAACAGTCTGACATAAAAAAAAGCATTACAAAACGGTATTTGATTACTAACAAGTTTACAACAATTACCAAAGGAGGAACGATAACATGAAAGTTCTTCAGATGCATATTTTTTGGGTCTCTGAAAACGGGAGCAAAAACACTGACTAGCAGCTAGAAACAATTTATATCACACGTTAATTTACTAATAGAAAATACTAGTGCTTTACATTTACCTTAAAATATTCAGTTCCCTCGAAACTCTTTATTAAATTGCCAATACTGGCATCAAGGGTTCGAGCTGAGTCTTGACACTCTTTAGACAAATTTTCTTCTTTACATAAATCTTCAAAAGTTACAATATCTTCCAAATCCGGAACGAAGCGGACTGCGTTATAACAGCAATGCAAACCGCCTGACCGTATCATTCTAACGTAGCCCATTGCATTACCTATGTTAAATAAACATATTAATTTAAAACAATCAAACCGTGTGTTAGATCGTAAGAATTACCAATGTGAGTTATGAGCTGTCTAAATTGATCAAGATAACTTTGCCCATCTGGCGTCAAACCCAATTTTCGAATTCCGCGATTAAATTTTTCAGCTCGTTCAAACGGATACTATAATAATACCATTATAACATTACATTTCACAATTCAATACAGTATTACAGTTCAACATAATGGGAATAAATTGTACCTTTTGGTCATTTTGAGCTTTAATTTCTTTAAAATATCTTATATCCTAAAAGCATACAACGAAGTCAGATTTGCAGCTTTTCCCGTTAATTTGAATTTAATGATACCTTTATTAGCCGCGATTTTATATGTTCATCAAACATAAACTGAGAAAACATGTAGAACTTCTTCCTTAGAAATTGATAAGTGAAATTGACCTAAAGAAACCGACAACACATGTCAATAACGTTGCTATTTTAGGCGCAGCAAGATAATTTAACTTTACCGTCGTGTTCATAATTCCACTTCCATGAGTTCGAATCGAATTAGCTATGTGACGAATATTAATAGTATTCAAGTGCTTATTATTACTCGACTTCTCAACGAAAATCTAAAATAACCAAAATAAAAATAAAATTCTTTCAAAACCACATTGATATTTACCTGATTGTTGAGATTATACAGATATTTGACAACAAAAACGTTAATATTTCGCATGATTTCCAAAACATCTAAACCCTGGAAAGCAACCCTTTTTTTAAATACACATTAATAAATTTCTACAACCCAAAAACATACTTGTTCAAGAGTTTGGCTTGGCAGATTGTCATCCACGATTACTAATCCATATTTCTGGTAAGCCAAGTTTCTCATTTCTCCATAAGTGTGCCAATCATGAAGAGCCACCGTTGTCAAATTGTAAAAGGTTTTCTCAAGATATCTTTCAACGTAAGCTAAAAGTTTATTTGTTAAATCAACATAGTTAAACAAATAGAAGTTCAAGTAAAAAGTACCTCTGACATTGATAAGTATATCAAAAAATCGAATGGGATTTAACTTGAGAAAAGGTGCATAATGCTTGAGCCCGACATTAAAAGGATTTCTGTCGTCCAACTGGAGATGCGAGTGAATGTGAAGTCGAAGATCAGTTTCAATAGCTCGACAAAGCGGATCCAGCAAATGCTATTACATCATAAAATTAAAAGTACTTTATATACTTGGAATTTTATATAAACTGTCAAAATCATAGTATAATATTAACCTCTTTTAACACAGCAAAGCATTCCTCTTTAAAACCTGAAATCAATGTTTTCAATTCCTCTGCATGTCTAGTAGCAATTAGTGGAAATATACTATCATTAAGTGCTAAATACATGTACTAAAATTTTTCGGTTAGAAAGTTAGTCCATTTGAATTATATCATTATAGGCCAACCTGCATTCGACGTGCATCAGACGAATTTTCCAAAATGTCTGTTAAATAAATAGGAATAGTTACTCGATGCCAATATAAAAAACTGCAATTGCAAGCAGCTTTCACTCTTTAAAACAAGATCAAATGACAAAGTTATCAAATAAATCGTTTCCATTTCAAATTATACCACAATTACCTTTCATGAAGTTCACAAATTGTATCTAACTGAGACAATTTAGCAGATATACTGTTTAGCTCTTCTTCACGTAAACAACGCTACAGCAGTAATTAATGAGCATAATTAACTGATCGTTAGAGAGCTTAAAATACTTGAAAATCAAAATCTTACATTTGAACCAAAAAACCGAAAAGCTAGACTTGCGATTAGACGTCTTTCAGGAGTTCCTATTAATAATATTATAATATATTTATTTGATAAGTTTCTAAAAATTAAACTTACCTGGTCCATTTATTGTGCATTCTGCCAACTCCAAAGCAGAAATTGCGTCCAATCGCTGTTCAATATTCTTTTTTTCTTGATATAAGCGTTTCTAGAGTAAAAACAAAACATTTATCATACTATTGTTCTTTTAAGGAAAAATAATACGTAGCGATTTATACCTTTGAGGAATGAAATGTTTTTAACAAGATGTAACTCAAGTGTTGAATGATGTGACTGATGTATTCGGAAATTAACATGGTGTGGCGATGAAAAGTACATTCAATTGACTGCATTAAAATAATTTCAATATACGTTATAATGATATAACTTAACACAAACACATAAAATCTCTGAATGTTACTTTTAACAGCTCAATTAAACGGCAGAGAGCCAAAACTGCTGATTTAGTCATCGCTTTGTGGTGAACAACATGCAAATTCATTACCGTCGTTACAGTATGACGGATGCCATATGCTAATGAAAGACCCTGCATCAACAATTTACTGGTTAAAACTAAAAGACTTTCTTTTAAAAAAAGAAATAAATGCAATATATTCACCTGAGAATATAATTGACAATGTTTATCGAGCTCTTCTTCCAACTTTTTCTTTTCAATAACAGCAGATTCCATTTTGACCATCCATTGAGCCACTAGCAAATAATACATCTGGGCATCTCTATATAATATAGATAATTAATTAATAAAACAAGAACTTTTGCCTCTCAGAATTTGAAAACTCTTTAAAAGTAATCAATCATCAATGACATTCTCCAATAGCGAACAAATCAGTGACATTTTGCAGCATTTAAACCACCTTTTTATAACTTACTTGGCTAAACTCTGTCCTTTGAGCTGAAGAAAGTTTTGTCTGTTTGCTAATACGGCCATTTGAACTTTCTTATCAAGAGTTTTTGAAAGCTGCGGCAGCTTTGACAAGAGAAACGCGTCTGGGAACCACAGCACATTGCCATTTAGTTGCACTGCTGGTACCTACCATTTACATTATTATTTTACTATTTGTTGGTTAATCTTAACATACTCAACCTTTTTATAAATTTCCCAAAATGTTTTAAATGATTTTCTATCCACTGTACGAAACAGATAATAATTCAATACATATAAACAATAGACTCCTACTAATTGATTGCGCTCAGAAGTCTCAGTTGCTCCACCTAAATTGTGTTAAAAATAATAAATAACATCTTCACAAATAATCATATAAAATACTGTACCTATTTTAGGTTCTAAATTAGAAAACAAGTAGTTAACGCAATATCCAAATTCTTCAAGCAAAGTTGCATTTTTAGTTACTTTTATTTCCCCGTCATCATAATTCTGCTCCATGCAACTCTACATGTTTTGAAAATAAATTTCAATTATTGTAGCCATTTGACCTAAGTTACAAGTCATTTGATACTAACTTGAAATATTCTCCCTTCTAGTAAATAGTCTTGCAATCGATTTAAGAGTTTTTCAAACGGTTGCAAATCATTTACACTGACATTGAACTTTGTTGGGTTTGGTCTGACTGCTTTTATTAATCTTTTATACAACTCCCAGTGATCTTTTAAAGTCGATTGACTGGCAACAATTTCGTCCAACGTGACAAGAACTGCTAATAACTCGCCAATTGTTTCATATACAGGCTTTAAAATGATAGATAACATTTAACATTAAAGAAAAAAAAACCACTTGTAAAACAATGCAACGTACCAAAAAATGTACACCATTTACATCAACGACTTTTTGACTAGATCTGAAACAAAAATGCCAAATTAATATCAATAAACAATGTTTTACGTTAAAAATATAAAATCGATTAGTTACTTAGCCGACTGATGCAAAGATGACAACTGTTGCATGACATTCTTAACAACTAAATTACACCTGGCAACAAAGGAAAATAACTCCTAAAAACGTTTATAAAACATAAGAAAACCAATAACTGACAACTTAAAGTAAAAAGTATGCTTTACTTGTAGGAACAATACAATTCGACCAGTTTGAACTTGAGTATCACCTTCTTGAGTCCCACCATTAGATTCTAGAAAAATAAAAGTTAGTACATTAAACATCTAGTTAATTTACGCGTATAAACGCAAGACAACTAACTACCTATAGTTCCTTCACCATACAAGATTAAACCATGATAGTATTTGGATTCAGCTTCATAAATCAGGTTTTTCATTTCCAAACATAATGAAGCTAACACCATAACAACTTTATTGAGCAGTTTATTTTCCGTTGAAATCAGTTGAAGAAGAGTAGTCCTTTCACATGATGACAACTAAATAAACGATACAATTAACAGTACCGGTAATACAGTTCCTTTATTCGACTTACAGTATTAACATACATCAATTTTTTCAACCACTTTAATTGAATAGAGTTATTAAACCGTCTAAATTATTACTTTAATTGTAATTGGATCCAAAGTCATGTCCCAAGCGTCGCTCGTACATTCGTACAGTGCATCTTCAATACCCTGAAGTTGAACAGCATATTCCTCCAAAAATTTCCCATATTTTCTAATCTGGACATCTCTGGCAATTTCTAAAGGTAAAGAATCATTATATTCTTCGTCAAGCATTATAATTATCAACAATATAAATAAATTAAATGCATTATGTTATGAAATCATCTATTGCCATCTCGGGAATGACGCTAAAATGTCATTGCAGTAGATAAAATACAGTAGTATGGGCTTAATTATCAAGTTTAAAGATTATTCTGGGGTAAGCAGTATAGTAAAAACGGAAACTTGTAACCGATAAACGAAATAATATTTAATTCTTACTTGAAACAGCATCATCGGTATCAAGAAATTCTCCAGCCATGACACCCACCCACCTGACTTGACCGTCTGTCTGCTCAACCCTACGATGCCTGTTAAACACCGCTGGATTACCAAGAAACCATTCAGCGGGAAATTTAAAATCAAATACAGACCTAAAACAAAAAAAAATCTAATTAGAAATTTTAATTAAATAAAATTAACCATAGTATAATTTAAATGCATCTCATATTGTTATTCGGAAGCTGTACAATTATAATTTACAATCTTGAAATGCACTTTACCTCATTTGAAAAATTTCAAAAATATTTTTCCTACAATAGTAATTTTAATACCTTATTTAAATTATATTTTTAACCATGTTATACGAACTAATCGATTATTAATTAAAGTCAGAAAACATTTGCATAAATAATATTGAGCAAATTTTGTTTTGTTTAAGTAGTTATAGTCTTCAATCCTGTTATTGTTTATTAGACAACATGATATAAAACTGCTTTAATAAATGAATTCAAAAAAAAAAAAACTAATTAAAATACTTCAAATAATACAATACACAACTGTAATTACTTAAATTCGAAACTTTACCTTCAGTTGTGTCTGCGCTCAAAACAATTATAATTACATAACATAACATAAAATACAATACCAACGAATATGATAACTTAATAAAAATTATATATGTTGTACAAGACTATATTGCATAAAACATTAAAAAAGTAATACTTTACAGTATAGCTATTTAACTAAAAAGCCTTCTAACCTTTCTTGACCGTCAAAACAAAGTAGCCTATAATACTGTATTTTGAAAGGAAAATTTTATTATTATCTGGATGACCCTCAGGTTTATTATTGTTTAAGATAACCAGAGTTTTACACTTACTGTATAACCCACTAAGTTTATAATGTAGTACAGTATTAATGGCGTGTTAATAGAAGAATGAGTAAGAGTACCTTGGGTTTTACCAACTGAATCTATTTAACAAAGTCAACAAGATAATCAAGCGGTTCAACATTTCAGTCTCTTTTTTTTTTTTTTAAGATTATAACCTTTTTTTTCTTCCACAAGTCAACATAATTATGATGACGAATATTTCACAAACTTTAATATCAAAACAAAATTATTTTTTTGTGTAAGTTGTTAAACTTACTATTGAATACCGAAATTAGAGATTATTTTCCTTAACATTTTTCTTTTTCTTGACAAATTAACTTCTAGATTAACTATAAGAACGACAGATTGGGAAATGGCACCATTTTACAGATTTCCACATATTAAAAATTCAAATTGTTAAATGCTAATTTAAATTCACCTTTAGTAACTTTTGCATCAATGAAAAACAATTAGTTAACAGAAACCTTTCAATACGTAGTTTTTCTTTTACTATATTAATCAATCAGTAGCCAGTCAAATCGACCATAAAAATAACATGATTTCGTACAAGTATTCAATTACCGATATCTATTTAAATAGCTTAAATTTTTATTTAAAAAAATCTGATGTTTTACTAAGAGCTACATAAAGCTGAAACTATATTTCCCAACAATTAGTTTATATTTTTAGAAAACCGCTGAACAGGTTTAACGTCATTCAAACAGATTTCATTTCACAAAAACAATTAAAGCGATTCACATAAGGTATTTCATTTGAAATAAAAAACCTGGCGGGTTAAATTCATTTGAATATTTACACAAACAACAACACTATTAAGTTGGGAGAAAAATACAGCACGGCAGAAAGTAATTAGGCCATTTCACAATTCAATAGTCCATTTGTTTTGATCAATTTGACATAAAATTCCACTTTACTGTATGCGATCCCGACTAAAATATTTTTAATTAAATTCTTATTAAATTATAATACAAGTATATAATTACTAATGACATCATACAAAATCAAGGTTACATCAAACTTCAACCAATCTAGAGCGTCTCCGCTAAAATTGTTTTTTTTTTAAAGTAGGTGAAAATGTTTTGCTTAAAGGATAATCCTTATTTCGGAAGTCTGTAATTTCTTATTTGGGCTATTACGTAATTTATTATGAAAGTCAAAAACGGTTGTCATTCAGATCAATGGCATTAATCACTAAGTGTTTTTTCCACCACCAACAACAACAGTGAATGCATACACAAAAAAAAATTCGCACAAACACAACCGTGCGAATGTGTATTTAATTTGTATACAAAACATCATCAATTCACTAGAAAAAAGGACGAACGAAACATCAAAACATTTATTAATATTCAGCATGGTATTGTTTGTTTTATCTACAGTATAATATGGCGTGCCAATGTCATTAGTATAAAAAACTAAATTACGAGTAAAGTTTAATAATTACTGTATATCAAATCAATTTTTATAAACTAATTTGTAAGCAGAAAAAAATCGTAAAATTTACTCGAGTTACATATTAAGCATCTTAAAAGTTGTAATTTAAGATCAAAAATGGCCTTAAGAAGGTAAGAGTATATTGTAAACAAAATCACTTTATAAAAAAAATGTTGGAAGTTGTTTGTGAAAGTTGGGAAATTTGACAGGAGTCCTAATTAAGAATCTATAAACAAATTACTGATAATTAGCAAAAAAATAATCCTTAACAATAACACACAGGCAGTCTAATGGACAGAAAATGATTAAAATAGATCATAATGGTTTTCGGGTCAGGTTCACTTGCCAGACATTTACTTTTCCGACAAAACATTATTTAATAATTTTTTGATGTATACGACATTTGATTAAAAATATATCCCAACCAAACCTATTAAATGCGGTAGAGCAAAAGTACCGCCGGCAAACAATATAAGTCATTGTCAACCATATGACCGGAACTTATGATTTTCTCTAGCGAATTTTGAAGTAAAAAAACATATAAAGCCCTTTGGTAAAGAAATTCTTGGTCGCCGAGCAATGATAAAAAATAACAAAAAGAAATTGCTTAAAGACCGTATGTTAAATATCATTTGTTGTTTAAAGGCAGACTAAAAGGATGTAAAATGGCTAAATCAATAAAAGTTAAAATTGTTACCTATGGAAAGAGGCTATTTAGCCCAGAGCCCTAATTTTAGTAAACAAGATTATTATAGATTTGCAAAAACAACAAATAAAATAATTTTAATGGTAAAAGTAGATTTAAAGATACATTGTTTGATAATTTGAGCTAATCACATATACAATAACAAGTTGCACTGTATTTAATCTGGATTAGTTGTTAATTAGATCAGATTTTCGACTACCTGTATTACTAAACTTAAATAATGCCTTTCGTATATGTTCGGCATATAAAAAGAAGTGCAAGTTGTTTATGTTATAAAAGCAGGTTTTTAGTAAAAGATCCGAATATTACAGTAGTAGCTGTTATACAGTAGTACAGTGATTGATTTTATCAATGTTTTTCTAAAACGCCTCATTCTCCCTAGCGCTTCAGTTACTGCTTAAGCTCTGAATTCACCTTGGCAACTCCTTCGAGATCATACAGAAGAAAAGATGGCAACTTAAAAGCACATTCTGTATATAGCCAATTATTTAACTGATTTCATTAAAAGCCCACACATAATACGCACCAACACATCACTAACAGTAAAATCAAACATTTTCAAAATGAAGCTTTAGACATGGAGTAACAAAAATACATAAATGCACGATTCAATAACTTACAAACGGAAACCATTTAATTCATCCCGAAAAACTACAATATATAGAAATTTCTGCCAAAAAAAGTTATATTTTATGAGCGTCAAAAATCCAGTAACTAGTCTTCTCTAAAATTTAATATTGAATGGTTCGTTGCCCATTTTCAGTTATAACTACACAGCTATAAAGTATTAAATCTAGCACTAATTACTATGATTTTCATCGATAACTAATTTCGGTGCTTCCTTTATATCGATTATGACATCAGATATAGACTTTGTGTTATAGTGCAGTATAGAAAAATTTCCAAATTTGATGCCTGAATTATTTCATTTGAAACATGATAAAACAAAGTGCGTCAATTTGAGATCTAAAACGGTCTTTTAATAACTACTACATTGATAGCTTGAATTATTTCAATAACAATGTTTTCTTATTAACTATATATTTTACGACACAATATTTAGCTTGTAGAAGAGTAAATTTGCAGCTATAAATTATTTAATGCTCACAGTAATTCATCTGTGTTTCGTTTACTTTTATTTACTATGCGATATTCAACTATAACAGCAAGTCTGACTCATCCAGTACTGAATTCAGTGTACTGAAAATTGAATTGCATGTTTATTTTTTAAAAATAAACTGAATGCTCAAAAGTTAGGTAATTCGTTAAATCTTTTCTATTTTTAACACCAAATTGTCATGAAACGTTAACCAATGGAAAATTGAGCTCAAAAATAATAAAATGTTTAAAAAAAAAGGCAATTTTAAAACTGCATTCACACACAATTCAATATCTCGACACGTTGACAGTTTCTGAGTTTCAGTAACTTAAAAAAGTAATTTGTAATTACTTTGCAGAAAAAGGAAACGGTATGGGATATCGTTTCCTTTGCAACAAAATGTCATTGTACCCAATCTAACCGACAAAATAATTTCGAAATAAGAAAGTAATGAAAATCAAAAATATTTTACTGCCGACTGAATGCTTTTATACTGTATAAGTAGAGTAATAAAATTTGATATCCATTAATTATATTAATGACTAAGATTCAGTCAAACGTGAATATAAAAGATGAATCAAACATGATTTGCATTGACCTATACTTCAGGCACTTAGTTTAAAATCAACAATTCAGCTTAAAGCAAGAAAACACAGGACTTCAATGTAATTCAATGTAAAAAAATGCTTTCTGGGGAACCAACCTGAATGGAATATAAAACTGTTTTAAAATCTTAAAGCTTAAATCTTTACAAAAATTCTCACAAATTATCATACAAACATTGCAAATAATTTTTGACTCACTCTCTCTCTCGTATTGAGGAAGATTTAAGACATTTCCTCTTGAGGAAAAAACGGTTATAGACTTCACAGTAACTAACAACTGCTGCTGGCTAATCCGAGATAAAAGTTTTAGGATGTACTCAAGCAGACGAAAGTCTCAAGTCGAGATATTTTACCAAAAAGAAATAAAATAACTAAGAAATACATCCGGTCTTAGATTGATATTTTTTCCCTCGCAATACTGTATTATTTTTTAAAAGAAAAAGTTTATCAGTAAACGCAAATGGGCAAAAAGTCACATACAAATTATGATTGAACTGAAATTAAAAATTGTAAATAAATATTGTACTTCATTTTAAATAAATACCGTAATAATAAACACAATTAATTACAAAAAAATCCAATTTAAATTTACAATATCGGTATACTATAGAATTCCAATTGAAATCTCATTAAAATCAAACACTAAAAAAACTCAAGTTTTCAAGGTAACGTATTATGTTGAAATATTCCCATTTAATCTTCAGCATAACATAATTGAGCACGTTTGCATACTAAACTTCAAATTAATTTGCTAAATTGCGTTAGATTTCTCAATCTTAGTTACACGTCCCATAAGCTATTGGCTAAATTAGTAATTGGCTAAACTATGCTGCATGTCTTGCATTAAAATAAATCAATCTTTGCTAATCGTTAAATTATGTGTAAAGATAAACATCTTGACATTCAAATTGAGTTTAGAGACATTAATAACAAATGTAGCTATTTAAATTGCAAAATTATAATCAATTCATAAAGAAAATTATTCATTACAGTTTTTATACTAGAAACACACACCTGAAGGTAGTATGCGTAAAAAAATATAATCACTAAAAACTAAAATTAGGATACTAGATAAGAAAATGTCGTTGAGCTCAGATACGACGAACACTGGGTTGATCAATGTAAAGTACAATTCAGCAATACTGTATTAAACGTAATTCCTCTGAGGATTTTTTTGTATTTTTATCTAGTTATGTTGAATCGATTGTGAACGATATCACGCATTTGAGATTAAAATTATGCCTTCGTTATCCCTCAATGCTACTACATTATTCCATAACACTTATTTCAATAATTTATTGGATACTTTTTGTTTTGGTTTCCTCCGCCCTCACAATTTACAGTACTGTCGATCGTAAGTCTGTAAATAACTTAATAGTTACACGAAAGTATTTTGCGACTTTTGTTTTTACACGCAGTATTTCATCATAGGGTGTGTTTTATGTAACAGTTAAGTGTATGTTAGTGACGTGCATACCTTGTACAGTAGTAAACGTTAGAAAATTCTTTACATGCCAAAAACTTTCACAAAAAAACATCTAAAAAATTCTTAATATGCGGATATATTTAAAAATAGATTTGATACTTATTTTAAACTTTGTAGATTTGTGGCATTGTAGTGCAATTATATGATGATCAATTTAATTTTGTTAACTGAATAAAAATATAACTAAAAAGTAATTTTCATAGAAATTGACAAAAATGTGTTATATACATTTACTTTTCAATAAACAACAAAAATACCCAATAGCATGTTAAATTTAGACAAAAGTAAACAAAATACCAGTACTTGTAAAAAAAAATTTTAAAAAATGTAGTTTATTAAAAATACGCCGGTTCCTACGCTCCACATTAAAAGTACTGGAAATTACAACCATTTACTGAAAAAAAAAACACTAGATAAGATTTTTATTTGGTTAGTCATTCATGGTTTTAATGCAGTTTTTCTAAAACCAAAAATTTAACGAATACAAAAGATTTGAAATAATTTCTCGACCAAATAAATCGACTAACCACATTAAGACAAAACAATTATTACTGTCGCCAAAAATATAACCTTTAAAAAACAACAAACTTATATAAAAAAAAAAGTACTGTAATAAAACCATACTTAGAAAAGGAAATAAACACTTAAATTTCAGGTTTTTTTTATGATTGATTGAAATAAACGGCCAAGGCCAGATCTACACACACAACGTAGCATTATCAATAAACACGTTAAGAATTTATTTCTAATGTTAATTGATAAAGCAGTTGTAACTGGTTATGCCGTTTATGCAGATGAAGTTGCGAGTTAAATGGTTTGGGAAATAAACAACAAGGTGTAGTATAGTTGATATAGTAGGATACTGTATGTGTGACCAGAACTATAGAAAATATTTGTTACAAGGGCAATCAATCCTGTATCTAACTCTCTGTATACATTTTACGTTTATTACGTATTAGTAAAAATGTCAGGCACCAAAGATTCAAGGTCTCAAACAAAATAGTTCACTCGCCCGTCAAGTGTACACTGTACAAGGTAAGTTTATATGTGTTTTAGGGTTTACCAATCAGCCCACATGCATGATCAACAGTTTCTACAACAACAAACGCACTTTTACTTAACAAAATATTATTGCTTTAACTTTTATTAATATAATTGCAACAATAACAGAAGTAAAAAGTTTAAATAAGAAGATACAATAAATTCTACCAAATATTAGTGAATGTAGCTGTGGTCGAGCGATAAACACTGCTTTTTTAATCATTTTCTATAATTATCGCTACCGGTACTGTACATGGCACTAAGGAAATTGTAACTAAGTTAAGATGGTGGAGCAGATCCTTTTAAATGCCAGAGACTATTTCAAGAATAATTATTTGATTCGTTTTCTTACTTTAGATACAAAATGCAAAAGTAAATACAGTAGTAAATTCAAGGTTATGTTTGTTATGTGTTATCTAATGTGCAAGTTTTTTTTTTGCTGTGGTTTACAAAATGTGAGCCAAAATGATAGCTCACTTTTGTTTGGCAGGAAGAATCATGCTATCATAAAACTTAACCAATAACATGATAACGTGTTAAAAAATCACTGGGTAAACTCTTAAACTATACCGGTATGGTATTGTTTTTTTTTTTTTTTAAATTATAAATATTACATGTTTTCGAAGAAACAAATTAACTAATAAAAACTATTCAGAATAAAATAAAGTTACATATGAAAAAACAAGCAAAACAAGAAATTAGAAAATTCGCAAAAAAATTTCAGAAATTTTGCATTGCGAAACTAAAAATAAAATTTCAATTAAAACTTTTAATATTAAAAAAGCTTTCTAAAAATGTAATTTAATTTAAAATTGTGATAAAAGCGGTTTACTTGAAAAGAAAATCCAATGCAAAAATTTATTATAAAAACAAGATTTTTGAGTTTCCTAAAATATTTGACAAGTTTATCTAAAGTAATTAAGTCGATGCAGCTTATAAGAGTTATTTCTCATAAATTCTGAATATTTTATCTGTTTGAAAATAAGACAATAGACATCATTTTTTTGGTTGAATAATTTAAGTTTGGGATATTTGTTTGTAAACAAAAAGAAAATGTCAACTGCTCTCAGCAGCGGTTAATACAAAATTACCTTGCGCAATTCACAGTTTCAGCCTGCTGAGATCAAAAATTAAATTATAAAACTTCTTTTGATTCAAAGAGAAAATTGATATTGTCAATATCATATCAAAATTTAAAATTTTTTACTTGAATTGTGTCGAAATGATAGCCAGTAGAGAAAATACGAAATGCAGTACTGTACAGTGTGAGCTTTATTTTGAAGATGCCAAAAAGCATAAAAACACTGTGCGACTATACTATACACAATATTATATTAAAAACGGCACAGTATGTAACGTTATTTAAGACGGTGTGATACATCAGAATTAAATTTAAAACCAAGAAAATTCGTTCAATAGATTTTGCACAGTTCCACAATCTTAAATTTACTCAGTGAATAAGTTATAAACGAATATCATATAACAAACCAAATAGAAATCGTAATTTTCGTATATCAGTAAGATTTTAAGTACTGTAGTTGCTTAGTTAGGGCATTTAGGAATTAAATGTTGCCAGAGAAAAAATGCGAAAATTTAAAACGAAGGTAAAATTTGAAATTCAAAAAACGTATAATAAAAAAACACAAAACAAATACAACAAAACTTAACATAAATCTGCTTTAGATCAAACTAGTTGTCGCAAAACAGAAAGTTTGAAACAAAATCTGCCAAGCCTTAACATTTAAATAGTTACCATTAAATAACTAGGAATTATTTTCACGTTTTCCCATATGTTTTGTATAACTTATACAAATATTTTCTTATTTTTATTATGTATTACTAGTATTTTTTTCTGTTTTTAAATGGTGAGAAAATGTTTGTTACGGTACTGAAAAACAGCAAAGTTTCAGTCGGGTTGACTCACGCAAAAAAATTAAGTTAGCTATACACTTAATACTGCCCTAAGTTATATTCACACTCAATATCAAATTTAACTTTACATCAAAATAATTTTTTTTACTTTAAAAAACATTAAAATAGATTTTTTTATTCGTTTAGTCTTAAATCGGAGGCATACAACGTTGTAAACGACCTTTAAAGATTAGGATTTCCCTGCATGATTTTAAGCTATTGAAAATATGTTAGTTGGGAGATCGATGGCATTTTGTGATCATTTACTAGAAGCGATTGAATAAATGGAAAACTAGAAGTTGCAAATGACCTTTAAGGTCAGGGATAGTTTTCATACAATATAAGCACAACTTGACAATGGCGCCATAATCGTTGAAAAGTAAAGGACGACGTCAAAAGCAAATAGTCTTTTTTTTTTGTGTGTGTGTATGTGTGCTCAAATTCGATTAAGTGTCGCTTAGCACGCTGAAAGTAACGCCAACTAGAAACACGCCGACGTAAAAAGAAATAAGAGGAAATTCAGCTGTACAGATGTCGAAGATTTCCTACGCTACGTAATCCAATATTGAAAGAATCCGATCACTAAAAAGGAAGATCAACAGCCTCAACATCCACACATAAAGATCGTTTCTAAGCTGATTTCACATTAAAAAAAAATACAGATATACTCGTACTTTCTAGTCTCTCAATGTTTCGTACAAAAAAAGTTTTTAAAAAAACCTAAAAGTAACAAAAAAAAAAAAAAAAGGAATCGATAAAATTGGTAACTAGGCAGTATACATGTAAAAGTACACAAAGCAAAGTACCAAAGAAAGTACGAATAAAAATTTAATCCTTTTCTGTATCCGGTATATACTAATTGAATTTATAGTTTACCATTGAACTCTGTTTTAAAATTCTCTACTGTATCATCCACCATGAATTCAGAACCAGAAACTAAAGTTGAACTAAACTACAGCTAAACGCATCTAATACCAAACAATTAGTCAATAAAAATGTCAAATGGGTTTGTAATGATAAAAAGACTTTAATTTTCGGCCAATTTGTAAATTGGGTTTTAAAATCAACCAAAAGATTTTGCTTACTGCTGCGTTTTAACTTTGATAAATGACCATTGTAAAGTAAATCGTAGCATCTCTTTCAGCAATTTAATTTATAGATTGGACATTCATTTTATTCTTTGCAGTTAAATAGTGATAATCAGCCGATCATTTCAAACGACCCTTTCACCTTGGGCTAAATGAATGAATTAATGGTTTTTAACTTCATAGTAAACAAAGACACAAATCTTATAAGCAGTTTTAACATCATTAAAAGGCCAACAAAATTTATCATAGACGACGTGTGTGACACTGTCATTGGACCATTATTTTATCAATTCAACAAAGTTTTTTATATTCAAATTACAAAAAAAATCTACACTTTCGGTAATACAGTTTCACAATGAGAGTAAGGGAAAAACAACTTAAAAGTTAATGAAAAAGTTGTCACCTTAATAAACGGAAAAGTCATCAATTAGTTTAGATAGTATCAACGTATGACCCGCTTACCAAGCTCAACACTCTGACATTTAAATGTCAAATCTAACATCGAAATGAAAATGGGGATTAATGAAATTGTCTATACAGTACTGTATTTTATTTCGAGTTTTTATGTGGCCCTTAACTCCAAGGCGTTGAGGACCCCTCAGATTAAGTCAGTTCAGTGAAGTACAGCAAAAACTCTTTGCATTAGAAATAATTCAAAGATTACAGATTTTTTTTTTCTTAACTCAAAACCACTCTTTCTTCCACCTTATTAAACAAATGAAAAGTGAACTAGTAAGTAGAAGAAGAAAAAAAATGAAGAAGAAGAAATAAAAAAGAAAGAAATAGATGGCGACGTCGGCGCACCCTGGCGGAAGGAAGATGGAGAATGGAAAAAAGCGTCACCCTACTACGTTTCCGTCACTTTTCGTTTTTATGAGAAATCATTTGGATTGAAAAGGGAGGTGGAGCTCCAATCGACCTTTGACGACATGAAATATGCCGACTGACACGCGCTAAAAACTTTTTCTTACAATACCCAATAATAATAGCATTGGCAATAGATAGAAAAGGAGAAAAATGGCGCTTGATTTACAAAAACTTTCTTCACAAACGACTTACTTTTATATCTCCCCTCACACCCACCCCTTATACTTGTATGTATACACAGTATGTAAGACTGATTTAGTTCTTGTTGGACTAGGGAAATTCATTTCCGCCATATCGACAGAAGAAAATAATAATAATAAAAATGATCTCTAGCAAGAAAAGTTGTCTCAATATTTTACTATATTCAGTATATGTAAAATTGATCGCCATTACTGACAAATGATGATGATGATGTTGAAGGGAAAAGATGTTCAACAATAACCACACCAATTCATAGAAAACACTTATATATTCTCCATTTTCTATTCCCACCCTTGTAAAAATTACATCACTACATTACACTAGTGTCAGATTAAAGCTAAAAGATTCCCTAAAACCCAAGTATAGTGGAGTTTATAGTTTATTTTGACATCAATGAGATTTTTACTTATCCTATTCAAGATTAACACGTTTCTTCTCAAATTTTTGTAGCTCCTAGTAACTTACAATATCATTAACATATTCAATTTTATTGTCTGTAGCATAATACCGTGCACACAAACTACTTAAAAAAAACTTTGACATAAAAACCAAAGACCAAGTGTTGTGGCACAAAATACTGTATAACTTAGTTGGTTTCAGAAATAAAAATTTATTATCAATGGGTTAATTTTTCAGATCTGAAATTGTGCAATTTGTTGTTCGTAATCGTTTTGCTACAAATCAATATTATCTAAAACATCCAACCAAAAAATGCACTAAGAAAACAAAACAGCTGAATTAAATAAGAGTGCGATATTGTATTTCATCATAATAAACAATACAGTAAATAAAAGTCAAGTGTGAGTCACAATTAGATCGAAATTCGTGATAATCGGTGCAGTGTATTTGTACAGTAAGTGAATTCTTACTAAAAGTTAAAACAAGATTGCATTTTCAAGAATTAAATTATAATATTCGCCGATAGTTGAAATCAAATGATTGTTTGAAGGATTGCAACAAATTACTTTTACATATCCAACAGTAAATCTAAGCGTTATTTATGTTATTTGAAATGTAAAAACCGATTAAAATTCAATTGTAGAAAGTTTTATTCTTGGTAACCTCATTTTGTATATTTCTTGGAAATGAACTGGTTATTTTAACCCTTACCATTTAAATAGCCTTCAACACTACTATTGGATTACAGTATTTCGTCACTTCACATCACTCTCAATATCAACTTCAATAAAACAACACAAATGACCCGACCGATTGTTACTTCCAAGAAATAGAAAAACTAACCAAAAACAATTTAAATATATTAGTAATTGATTCTAGTGATCAACTTAGCATATTATCAATCATTGGAAATCACGTATCATTTTACATAAAATACCCATAATATATGATACTCGCAAATAAACAGGAAAATTTAAACACATTGAAAATTCATTGCTTACAATACGATAAAGTCTTCCTATTTTACTTAAGAAATACTAAATGGATGTTATTATACAGTGTAGTTTTGTATCAATCGAAAATAATGTACAGTAACTTAGTTTGGTGTATAAAATGATACGCTGTTAAAGGTCATAACTTTATTTGTAAACGCCAAATCACCCCTATAAAATATAGCAAAGGATGCTATAAATCATTCAGTCTATAAATCACTCCAATACAAATATATTGAGAAAGTTGCATCTCTGTATTGGTAAAAAAAATATTTAAGTTGACCAGCTTCGTAATATATGAATTTTGGATGAAATATAAAGCCAAGTTATTTTTTGAACATAAGAGAGAGATTGTGCAATGATTTCTAATTCTGATGTGTTGACGTTTTACCTTCCTCGCCAGTTCAATACAACCTAATCACTACATCATTCATCATCATCACATCACGTGACTATACATAACACAACAATATGAACTTCAATGAACTTTTTCTTATAAAAATAACAAATATTGCTGTTTCCCTCTCAAAAAAATATCTTTATTTTCAGGCAATGTAATGGTAGACGCAAGAGTATTAATACTCTTTTGATAAAATTAATTAGATAAAAGTTGTACGAGATATTAAATTAACTTTTCTAATTAAAATAAAAAAAACCAAAATCTAGTCTTTTTTTTACTTTAAAGCCAAAACTTATAGAAAAGTGATCTGTCAGTAATAATGATAAGTGTGACGCAATTGTCGGTTAAGCAAATCGGACATACATCTTTGTTGCAATATAAATTCTTAAGCCAAAGAAAAAAGTTAAGAAACAATTTATTAACCGCCGACTAATACGGAAATAAATCTCAAATATGTCTAATCAAAAATTCGCCATTTGTTTCCTGAGCAAAAGCAATTTTCAGTCCGCAAAAATGTAAAAATTCATCTCATCTCTTCGCTTGCAACGTCTTTCAATTTCTTTTACATCGTCAGTTCGACTCCATTCATCCTAACCCCTCCCCACCCACTCTTTCTTTACACCCATGCACAACTCATCGAGCGACCGATCCGATGGATACTGTTTCCGGTTATGTGATGCATATTTTCACTCGTATAAACTACTGTTTCTCAATCTTTCCAGACTCAAGACTTCGCTATTTCGTTAAGAAAAGATTTTCTAATGTGAAACGTAGAGAAGAGCATAAAAATTATTTTAAAATTTTAACTGACATCTCAATTATCTAATATCTACTTACGAAACCTTAAAAAAAAGTTATCATAATCTTGTGACAATAAAACAGTATCATGATAGTATGACAAAGTCGCGCCCCACAGTTTGTGAAGCGCTTACGTAACCGTGAAAGAGAGACAGAGTGATGGGGTGGGTGGATGCGCAAAAGAAATAAAAAGATGAAAAGAGTTTTAGCGTTGTCGGGCTGATAGGCGCCTCGGAACCGTCATTAAATTCAACGGCATAAATTAAACCGCTCACTCTCTCAATTAGTAGTCGTAGATGGGCGGCAAAATTTCAGCGAGTAAAAATGGCGCCCTAGGCATAATTATACTGTACATGATTACAAATGCTCACATGCTAAAATGCTCACTGCTCAGCAACCAAACTTTTACAAAACTTCCTACAAACCAAAAAATAAAAAAAAAATCTTTTTTTCAACTCAATGAATTCCAACTCCATCAATTTTTCTTCTTTTCAAAAACGTCGTCGTCGTAACGTTGCATGCGTCGATGATGACGTCAATATACCGTTGTTAACGATTATTGCAATTGCAGCAATAAATGATGCAATTTTTCCCTAATGATATTCATCGCCTAATTAGCATACAATGTACTACATTTAATAATTGCGTGCGAGAACTCATTTTGCCAAATACAGTAAATGCTAAAATGATAGATTTTGTACACTAGTTTACAAATAGTATTTAAATAATTAGTAATAACGTTTTATTGCTCTTAGCCATTATACAAGAACCTAAACGAGGAACTTAAGCAGCCACCGAATGCCCCATAGTGAGTTTTATCCCATTAGACAAAATTTCTACTGATTAATAATTAACGAATTACAATGAGGCATTCAATTTCACGTAAAATTTGAAGTAAAAAAGTTGAAGTATAAATGTTAAACATTGCTGGCAATGAGTTATCGTTAAATAAAAACATAACTTGAGGCAAAGCCATTATATTTTCAATAAGGTACTTTTTAGGTTGAATAGGCTGACCTTGGCTGACATGAGGCCATTTCTTTAAGCAAAAAAATTAAATAGATAAAACTGCCGTGTCATGTTTTGTTATGTCATTTATTTTTGTTTTTAATTTTTTGGCTGCTTTTAGCAGTCTTTGAAATAAAAAAAAATGAAAAAATTCTATTCAATTACAAGATTAGGCAATTACTTAATGAATTTTGATGTAAAATTAGCTTCAAATATATAACAAAAGAGTATGCTCTTGTTCTACATTTTCTCCAGATATTTAATTAAGTTTATTATTAATTACTTGTTCAAACGAATACAATAGAAACGTAATTCACGTATATTGTAAGTTTCTCAACCAATGACTTCCGACTTTATACTAATTTTTATGGTTCATTTGTAAAAAGTATCAACGCTAAGTCATAGCGACAAAGGTGGGAAGAACTACGAGCCCTACAAGCTATTGTCGGTGGCCTAGCTCCATTTGTTTTATTTGTAAATCAGTAACTTTTTAAAGTTAACAAAAATTTCCACTCTTTTCCGATTGGCTGATAATTTTAGTTTGTGGGGTGGAAAAAGATTTGTGTAACTGAATTAGAATCGTAATAGATGTCCTAGTCAGCCATATTGACCTCTGACGTCCGAGCATTTCAACGTCATTTTTGTTAACAATGTTAAGAGCCGTTTGAAAATGGTCGTTGCACATCCATAAATAAATCTATAAAGGCAATTTTCTGTTTATATATGCTTATACTTTCTATGGTTAACGCTGAGGAATGAGCATCGACCATCTCTCAACTGAGTTGACCCTTAAAAACAAAAACTGTCCATCAAATCCATTCACCACCCACTCCTTCAACCTCGCCGCCAAACTGACCATTTCTTTAACTCAAACGGATATAGCCTACCATTGGCGCAATGGACCGGAAATGATGTCGCCAAGAGGCACTGGATAAATCCATTAAGAAATTTATAACCTTGGATTCGGATATGGAAATTGTTTGCTACCAATTTAAGTTACAAATGAAGATGATAGGATAACAAAATATAAAAACTTAGTTTTACCAAACCAGAATGAGCTTCCATAATCCAATCTTAAATTGACAAAAACTATTTAATCTATTTACTTAAAATTACTAATTTTTTTCCTTTAAACCAAAAAAACTATTTTATCTAAAAACTCAGCTAGAAAAAACTGTAGACATACAGTAAAAACTACAAAATTTTTCATTTCATATTCAGTATACCAAAAAATCAAAAATAATAAATAAAAAAAAATAGGAAATACATTTTTTAAACAACTGAAAAGGCTCATTAACCAAGCCAATAACAGTTAACGTAAATAAAAAATTAAAAGTATAAGTTCAACATAAAAGTTATCAATATTTTCTGTATTAAAACATAAAAAAAAAACTTTGAAAACTTAGCATTATACAAGTACAATCGTTTTTGAAGATGCTCTTTCTACTACTCATCCTTATGTTAAATCAATGACGCGTATTGCAGCGAAGTTCATCAGTTAATATTACGCTACACTGGCTTTTACTCTATTGATTTAACATAGAAAATTGCTGTCCCTTTAAGCATTATTTGGTGTAGACATGTCTCATTGCATCATGCACAAACTATAAAATAAACAAAACCTTTTCAGAACTTACAATACAATAATAATTGAAGCAGTTATAATTTAAAGGGCCGACAAATAAAAGTGAATGCCTGAGGTATTAAGTTATAGAAACAGAAACCATTAAATTTGGCTAAAAATAATACAAAGTTTAAGTTGCAAGATATAGTTTTTGCAATCTATCGCTTTCATTTCATCTAGTCCTTGATTTGGTCATAATGTTTTGTACAGTATACTGTACTGTAACTTTTGTACATTTTTTCGCTATCGTAAAATTGAGCAGTGGTCAAACACTGCCAAGAAATATATGAAATATGGATTTTGTCAATCGTTTCATGTCCAATCTCTTTCAGTACAGTATTTATGACCCAGATCGACTCCCATATGACTTTGTACATTGCTAGTATATTTTTACTGATTATAATTGGCAATATGTTCAAAGCAATCTTCCTCCCGTCTTTTCCAATAGACCAATATGTTTCATTTATTTGTTTTGATAATATTAAATTCCCTTATCTCTACAGGCGGAAAAAGTCAGAAGTCAGACGTCAGCTCTTCATTAAAGTCATTTTAAGAAATGGCCTCTGCCTCTGTTCAGCTAATTATAATATTGTTTTGTCAGTATATTATGATAAATTATTCAAGCCAAACAATCAAATTTATATTATTTAAACTGTATTATCTAAAAAAAAGTAATTCTGTAATGGAAAAATAAGATGGGAAATTGTTACGTAATAATTGAGACTGATACAAATGCTCTCGGATTTTCACTGGAAATAAAACATTGCCAAGAGACATTTTGAAAACATAACATAAAATAATGATGTTTTGAAATCAAATGTTGTACAACTCAGGGAATAACTTAATCCTACAGATCATAACGCATAAGTGCATATTCTCACAATTTCACAAAATAATTTAACTTTATAACTGACCATCACATTTTAAAAAAAAACATTAATAGCATACAAAAAATATGCAAAAAAAAATGTAAAAAAAAATAAATGTAGTACTGTAATAATGTATTTTTTATCAAAACAGGTAAATCTACCCTAAAGCCAATTTTAATACACCAAAAAACAAATCTCAGAAACCATTCGCACAAGTGAAGATACAGAATTTGAAAGAAAAAAAAACCTTAAAAACGTTGTAAAAAACTTTTAAAAAAATACAATGATATTTTGACGACCTAACTTACGGTCTCAATTTACAATACTTTGAAGTTTATATCACTGTCTTTACGGTTTACCAATGTATTTCCATCCGAAAATGATTTTCATTTAAAACAAACGGGTATATTCTCCACAGTACAATATTTTGCTAGTGTTTTACTAAATGTAATTACAAAGAAAACGTTTAACTGATCATTTATGTGAAGTGCCTATTTAAAAAGCAAAAAAAAAAAAATTGATCTGTTTGATCAACTTAACATTGCACAGTACTGTAACTTAGTAGTAAAAACTTTTATCATTAATTCACTTCCAATCTTTATACTCTTGGCTGTCTTAAATCTATTTAAACAAGTGAAATGAATTAAGGGAAGAGAGTTTACAGACTATAGATAGCTGAAATTTTACGACGTTTAATAGTAAATAGTCGACAAAATGCGAATGGGTCACCATTAGCCACAATAGAAAATGTAAAAAAAAAAATCGTCTTACTACAGTATATTACAGTATGAGAGGGTGCTTTTCTTTCCCCCTCGTACAGTACAGTATATCCCCTTTTAAAAAAGTCACTCATTCTCTTAAGCATCTTCATCTCTATTGTTTCTTCACTAAATAACGTTGCCATTGTGAGAGTGAAATTTCTTTTAAGAAGCTTCCATTTGTAATAAATTACACAAATGAGAAGGAAACAACTTCCAACTATACACATTTATCCACTTTTAAAAAAATTAAGATTGAGTCGATTTTAGTCTTTCTCAACCCTTATAATAGCTTACCACTTTGATTAAATCTGGATAGTTTTCCATTACATTGAAACACTGATTGTATCGCGCACCAAACATCGGGAATCATTATATTTCTTATTAAGATCGAATTTTTTAAGTTTGTTTATTGTTGCAACGATTTGTCTATTTTCTTGCATTTTTTTACTTAACATGGCATTAAAATTTCGGGGGTTAAAAAAATGGATGGGGTTGCTAAAGTATCCATTGTAATCTTAAGAAGAAAAAAATGACTGTTTGAGGATGAAAGTAAAAGTGGGGAGTACTCACATTTGCATAATGAACAAATGAGTTATATCTATGATTGGAATAATGAGTGGCTGAGTGAGATACAGTACATCGGTTCACAGTGGGGAGAATTGGATTTACAATAGACAGAACATGCGCAGTTTTGTAGGCTCCATGGTGTCTGGGTCTTCTTATATCAAACTCAGTTTGCTATGCTATTAACCATTTTGGAAAAGGTGAAAAAGGTGGGAGATAAAATATAATAATCAATCACTCAACGATTATTTAATTAATATATGACGTCATAGTATTGCTACCAATACAAAAATAGACCGTTTTAGTGCTCAACAATGTTAAAGCGATCATTTTGAAACTCTTTATGGATATTTAGTCTAATAATTTATCGTGATTATACAGTGCTATACTATGCAACACACATTTGCCTTAATAAGTGTTAATGTTGCAACCATATATAAATAAACCACCCTGCATAACTCAATTTTTTTAAAAAAAAAATTAAGCAAATCGTATAAACCTTTTAAAGTGAGTGAAAGTCTAAAATGACAGTTTCAATCGAAATATTTCATCCATTTCAGCAATACTCCTCCCCAACATAATAAAAGCAAAAACAAATTCATTACAATGGATGGCATAAAGTAACCATGCATTTACATCAAAATATCAATTAAATCAGTCATTAATTTTCCACATTTGACGTAAATTTACATGCCATTTACATAAAACTCACATTATTATTTTTTCCTGACAATTTCTTATTATGCACAAAACGATTAACATAAATTGTAATCAAGATGACAATGGAAAAGATTGTCCAAAATACTGCATTTTAAGCCCAATAATCAATAATTTATTGATAATACTGTACTAATACTTTTATTGGACTTGTTTAATTGTGCTAGATTTGTTCAAAAGTTGCGTTTGTTCATTACTTTAGCTAGGCATAATTTTGAAACTTGAAATTACCATAATCTGTCAGACAATAGCAATTTGAGTGTCAGTATTCAGTTATTTTTAACTGTAACTTTATTTTAGATTGTAGATAAAAAAATTCCTTCATTGTTCAATAGTAATCTTAAAATTAAATGAAGTAATCAATGTTATTAAAGCAATTTTAATTGTAAATTTCTTAAAGTTAACTAAAATTGACAGGCTAACTAGCTCGTTCAAGTTGTAAACATAAATGGCATTTCTTCAGTCATGGTCAACAATTAAACTAAAGCTCATTTTTTAAAGTAAAAATATTATAATCACATTTAATTATGTAATTATGTTCATACTGTATATTTTATGACTCTCTCATCTCACCACCATAATTTTTGCTCTAAATAATTCAAAAAAAAAAAAAACTCAGCAAAATGATGACATTAAGGGTCAAGTAAGTTTAAAAATAGACTAGAGCTGTCAGAAGTTGGATCAATTGGATATCAAGTTCAGCTGAAAACCTACACGTTGATTTTTACCTGCGTTACGCTATTTCCTTCAACTAAGTTTTAAGACGCTTTAGCATTTCCCCTCAAAATAATCTGAAACTAGATATCTCTGGACTGAATGAAAAAGACCCTGCAATTCTCTCACACATTCCCTGATCCACTGCAATTTTAAACCCCCTTCTTTCCTCAACTCCTCTGACAACTCCCCTCACTGACAATGAGTAATCATAATACATCACAGTCTAATGCCGAACATGGCCTAACAAGTTGAAAGGCCTATTACAGTAAAACTAAAATATTTTCTGATAAAAGTGTCCCAAACATGAGACCTCAAAGACAAAACAGTTCAAAAGAATACCTAAGACAGGTAAATTACAATCTTTTTAAATTAATCGAGCAGTTATTAGTTTTTTGCATCGTTAAATTTAGTAATAGATTTCGTGAAATGACTTAATTATGAAACAGTCCCTCAAATAATTAAAAATTATTAAAAAATAGTTCAAATCTCATTGTAATCTTACAACTTCCGGGAAATAAAGCAACTTATTTTTTTTTTGTTTTATATTTACCCTATCTGATCCAACGTAGTAGACTAGTCTAAGAGTCTACACTTTACTTTCATCTTTTAAGCTCTTTTTATTTCATGATTCGGTTTCGTCCAGTCGGCTATGTCCCTGACCTTGTCTAACCTTTAACCTCCTCCAATCTTTAAGCATGTCTCTCGTGTAAGGTCATCAGGGTAAAATATATTTTTAGCCGTTCTAGCATTTGAATTTTTTCCCAGGGTCACACCAGGATTTGGGGAAGGAAGGGCCCTTGTCCAATGTAAAGAAGAAGATTGAAGACCTAAGACAGGTTTTACTACGTGACCTAACCCTGACCTTTGCAAAATTTCACTCGACCAAAATAGTACCCATCCTATTATGCTAAATTTTGCTTAGGGCCAATTTCTTTAGTGTAGACCACTAATAAAAGTTGCCCCAACTGGTTTCATAACTTCTAGACAACTTTACATCACCCACAAAATAATTAAAATTGGCATTTACAATGTGAAAAACTTTTTATATTACTGTAAAGTATTCAAAACTGAAACGTCACACTCACAAAAAATGTAATCGGAAAGAAATTCAAAGAAGATGTGTCAAATTTATCAGATTAATTTTTGAAGTCTGTACATATTCCTATTAATTGATTAAAATTCTTTTCTCGTCCTAATGATAACCTGGCAACTAAATAGATAAAATTACAGTAACTCTGAGACATACATTAGTCATGTGATGATTACATTTTCAGTTTTCCTCCATCACTAACTTCAACAATATGATGAACTGTATTTAGAGTACACTACAGTATATTAATGTTATTAGAGCAGCAATTAAAAGTTAAAACTGCTAATTTCCAGTTCATACCAGTTAATTCACAACTTAATTATAGTGTCGTCAACCCATCATCTGTAAAACATAACTTAGATGATTTTGTTTTACAAATCCAAGCCCAGATTGTTCAGTTACCGCAAATGTTAAGCAAGTAAAATACTTCATTATGTTATTAATTAGCCAGTTTTGTTAGCATGTAATAAAAAACTCAATATAATTTCTTTTTAAAATGCCATTTTAAAACAAACTTCAAGTTTCTAATTATGTTTGGCAATGATTCGTCAAAAACTTAACACAACCCTTCCAAGTTATGATATTGTTGAGAAATTAATGCAACCCTAGCTTAAATTACTATTATTTTCCCCCAAAAAAAAATTATTTTTGTTGTTGTTTCTTATCCTATTGTAACTCTTTTCAAGTAGCTGTTAATAAACACGCATGTAACAAAATAAATTACAAGCCATCTATCATCATTTTTGTAGCAATGTGATACGTGAAATGCATTTTTAAGTTTTGTTTCTTTAGAAATATAATAAAAAAACCTTGGAATTGCTTAGGGTCTGTCTACGGCTGACCAAGTAAACACAACTTTACTTAAGACAAAAAAAAAAACCTTAACTGGCAAACACCAGTTCAACTAAGTATTTTTCCAACCACTTTTTTTTATCCTTTTTTTTCAAAAAACGTTTTTACTATTTCACAATATTGTTTATCCTGTTTTATCAACAGCATATCAATTTATAACAATCAATTAATATATTCAAAATTGTATATAAATTGGATATCAGTATCTGGCAACTTAGCATAAATTATAAATCACTAATATTGGTCTTCTTTAAACCGAATATGGTTTGAAATGCGAAAACTTTGCTAGAAATTGTGCTAGAAATTTATTACTTTAGTTGCAATTGTGTGTGAACAAAAACTGATTTCGACACTTAGGACTCAATTATCACTTTTGGTTAAACACAAGTAGTCTATTTACGTGTTATTATCATTCAATCTGACGAAATATTATAGTCTTAAAAATTATAGTCTGCCATATAATGATGTCATCGCACTAATTCAAACAATAAACAACGCTCAACTTGATTTCACAATTAATATTATTACAGTATAAGTTATTATCTGACCACAATCAAGAAAAAAAATAAAATAATTATTAAAATCCCCCTTTCAGCAGACAACGGCTTCATTAAAAATAACGTTGAATATCTAATTGCGTAAATAACCGACTGATACCAAATCAACAATGATTTTATGAACCAATAAATTTAGATTTATATTTTTTATTTTTTTTTGCAGATATCCTCCAACCAGGTAAATTTTCTCCAACAAGCAATGCAAACATATTAAATAAATTTGTTTATTGTTTTGACAATGCCCTGTAAACTAAGACAAAACAGCTACTGTACATTTTAAATTTAACAGTAAACTTGTGTAATTTTAATCATTTAATGTTGCATATTGTATGCACACAACAAGATCTTCCAGAATCGGCATTTAATAACCCGGAAAATTGAATAATTTAATCTATTTAACAAAGGTATACTATAGTAGATCCTACTGTATAATAAAATAATTCTTACAAAAAAAATTCCAAAAACACTGAGTATAATTATGCTCCCTTAAGCTATAGTGTTGCTACCACCTAAATGGGGCCTTGTTTTAGACAGTAGTTGTTACTCTTTGCAATCTTCAATTTAATGCTAAGCTGCTATTTAGTAACTTTATTATTATTTACCACATTCAATTAGTCATTGTGATTAGCTTCGATTCTGAGAAAAAAAAACTACAGTACGAAAATACAACATCGCTTGAATATAAATTATATTTCTTAAATAACTTCAGCATGAAAATACTTTTCAAGTTCTTACTCAACATGATTGTACAGATAGCTTCTCAATTAAGAGCTTGTTTATCTTATTAAAAGATGTTAATATAAATATAATTACTCCAGGCTCTGTGCAATATCTGCAATACAATGGATGATATTCAAAGCAACGAAATCCATAAATGCAGTAGAAACCTTGAAATTCAGTAATGCACTGTCTGTTATCATGTAAATGGGGCTTTATAGTATTCATTTTAATTTAAATAATGATTCAAAATACAATGGTATATTTACATTAAACACTATATTGTAAAAGCGGTAAAGACTTCATCAAAATAATAATCTAAATCTAATTTACAGTATAATGAGCCTTTGTCATTTATAAGTAAAAACGATAGATTTTGAAGGTCATTTTGCACCGTCGTAAATATCTAATTTAGTTTCTCAGACCCAAAATCTAAATATTGTTACATGCCAAAATTTCAATCTTAAACAGTTAAGTCAAATGCTGCGATACACATTTTCGGTGCTTTAACGGTAAATGGTGCCCAATTTCATTTGCAGTAAATTACTCGACGTCAAATATACAAACTACTCAAAGCTTCAGCACATAATACTGCACCAACTTTTATAGACTTGCCCTGCACTACAAAATTAAAACAAAAATGTTAATTTGAGCGGTGGGCAATTCTGCGCTCCATACGTAACAGCACCGTATTGTAATTTCTAAAGCTAAAGGAAACCTTAGAAAACAAATTAATTAAAAGAATTTGTAGATGAAGCCAAGCTCTTGTCATGAGTTACTTTAGCAGAATGTTATTCTGTCTACATGTACAGTACCAAATAGCCTTCAATAAGATCAAAGTTGATTAATAATTTCACCGAAGAGAAAAGAGATCCGATTTCACATACAGTATATTTAATTATCCAGCAAATAAGCTTGGATTCATTGAAATGTACGTTACCGCGTATAGTATTGCATAACTGTGTGCTAAATAACTTACCATAAACGGTTTTACTTATTCAGATATTACAGACTTTCTCGTTTCTCCTTGTTAAATGTTTTTAGTAAGCTTAGTAAGGTTATGAACGGTTTCTTTTTCAGTTAAAATAGCTTACACAAGGTTACACTTCACGATTATTATTGTTAGAGTGAACTTAACCTGAACATCAGTTATACTGTAAAGTAAAAGCACATGTCATCGCATAACAATATTATTTCGCTTCCGAAGGTTATACATACTGTGTATCCGATAAATGGATAATAACATCAAATGGTGTTTCTCTTACTAAACTTTCTAAGGGCATTTTAATTGCGCATTTTCAACGCTAAATTGATGCATTTTGTTGCATCAAACTCTACGACTATGTTTACGGCACATATACATTATGTTTCATTCAAATCATACCATACAATAAATCATACACATTTTTGTACCTTTCTTAAATCCAGTCTTCTAGCTTGGATAAACTTTCGATTATCTTCATCTTCATCAACTGGGACTGAACATCAAGATGCTGTAGATGAGATTCGCCAACCGACCGCACTGTATCTACCTTATTTTGTTTAAAAACAAACCGACCTAAACGTAACGTAAAACTTGTAATAATACTGTACTAATTTCTGCTAAATAAATAAAAAACATATACCAATAACTGACATCCCGCGATATGTAAAATTACTATACCGGTATGTAAAATTTTCGGCTCATTTTCTCACCGAAAAAAAAGAACCGCGCATTTAAATTTTGGATTACAGACGATGTGATGTATGGCAAGCAAAAGCGACAATATTTTAACGTTTCCATAATAAGTAACATACCGTCACTGTAGATGCAACATGACGAAACTCATTTTTGGGCTAAATTGAGTTACACATATCATGATGTGCAAAATGTTCCGCTGAATCTCCCTGAAATCTCTAGTTCATGAAAATCCCACTTAGTTTTTCTAGAATTTAAGATTTTGTAACATGGTTTATGCAGGCTGACAATGTAAGAACAAGATGGTTTTTTCGCTCTCCTGAAAAGTTCGAAAAACTGAGATTCGTTATGTTGCATCTACAGTGACGATACATTACTTTCATTTATATTTTTATAATTATAAACATTAATTATTACATTTGTTATATTTTAAATTTAATTACAATCGATATATAACTTTAATATTACTGGTAAACAAAACGCATTTTTATACTGATATTTTGCACAGTAGTAAAAGTAAAATAAATCGTTCGAAATAGTAAATAACCATATCAGCCTATAAGTTACGACTACAGGTAAGTTACTGAATAATTTTATGTACCGGTAATATTGAATATAGAGCATTAAAGATTATATTTGAAGGCTTTCAGTACTATACATAAATGTTAAAAAGTTTTAAAAATCGATTAATTTTAGTCAAAATAACTGAGTATCTTACCTTTAACGTATGAGACTGTAAGTTATCACGTACTGTACATTTGTTGATAGGCTTCCCAGCATCTGTAGTTGTGGATTTTGAGATTTTATGATTTTTACTCAGTTACTTATACTTACTGGATCACCAACTTTGATTTATCTTTACATTATTTTCAACTCCTATGGCAGTCTTCATTAATAAAATCTAAGTCTGTTTAAATAAGTTATCTTGCTCTTCAACCTCCATAGACTCCAGTGTGTATAGTTTATAGAGCCCCAGCATTATTAAAATTCTTACTGAATGTTGACGCAATAAATGACAAAATATAATGCAACCATTTTACATTGAATAACATAGTTTAATGTTCAATTTATAATGTACAACGAAATTAAGAGTCAAAAGCATGGGGTTAAATGTGTCGTTTAATTAAAGGAACTGGGATTTCGGACCATATTAATTATAATGTAACTGCAATTTGAGCAACAACGGTAAACGAAAAGTCAAAAATCGACTTTTTAAACGGAACTTTTGGCGAATTTTTCGTTATCGTATGGCAACTGAACAGCAAACAACCTTTAAGAAATGAATGATAATCAAAAATAATAGCAAACGATAATGATAAAGAAATATTGACTTGATGCTAAAACGATTTTAAAACAGTGTTTGACAGAGGAAAAAATTCAATTAGGACGAATGTAAAATAGTTAAAAGGACAAAAATACAACAGTGAAAAATAATTAAACTTACAGAGCCTATGTTAATAAATTAGGCACCACATCATGTCTTTAAAACTAAACTTCACACTCAAAACTTTATGTAGAGTGATAACACACCAAGCGCTTAACAAAACAATTTTTTTTCTTCAAAACTTTATACAAGTAAAATGTAGAAACAAATTCTCTCAGTTAAATCTTTAAAACAATTCAACAGCCAAATTGATTCATTTACATAAATTAAATTTCCCTTCAAATACATAAATTATTCATTCTGATTTGTTTTTTGTTTTTTTTTTTGGATAACATCACAATTTGAAATATGCTTTACCAATTTCATTCATTTGAATAGATTCGAGAAATATCTAAACCAAATATGGTCAAATAAAATGACCAATAACAAGTCATAAAGATATATTGCACCAACAAAAAAAAAAAAAATAAATGAAAAAGTACAATCAACAAATGCTTTTAAATCAGAAAATAGCACAAATTCAGTACTGCATTTGTTTCTCCAAAACACAGTCAAGTAACTTAAGTGTGTTTACAATTAGCAACATAAAAATACAAATTTATGAAAAGAGGTGTCTTAAAATTTCATTAACAAAATAAACAGCCTCATTCAAAGTTAAAGTTACAATGTCATGGTGAAATTAAACCAAATTAGGCCAATATTTTATTTAACCTGTACTTGTACACGAATAATATCTTAACATAAAATTACAATAACAAAAATTTTCAAAAATACATATTGTTAACAGTAAGGTGCATATCAAAATGAAAACCAATTAGTTTAAAAAGTAGTTGTTTTGATTTCTGATGTGCAACCTAAAGAAAATTAGTGTCAGTGTTTTAATTCCTCAATTAAAATAATATTTCTGGGGTAGAAAAAAATCTGAATACCATAAACTCAAACTATTAAATTTGATTATACAGTAGTTGGATGTCATATTATATTCGTCTATATTTGTTATGTGTACTGTATATATCTCTATATTCACAATGTTTTTTAAAACATTATATAGATTATAGGCCACCTATACAGTGTATACATAATCGTATATATATAATATATCTCTCTATATATTTGTATATATTCCAACCAGTCATGACAACAACAACAACAAATAAATCACGACATATCTAATGTGTATTATATTCCACATTATAATATAATTATACTTTTTTGAATCTCGGGATGGACAGTAGTGGTAAGTTACCCGGTACTGTACTTTCAACGACAAATTTTAGAAATTTCATTATTTTTCAGCAATGGTTTTTTTTTTTTTTTTTGGTAAATTATATTATATAATGACATTCAAATGAGTTTAAACAGCATTATTACATTCAATCATATACAGTAGTATTATACCTGTACAGGTAAAATAAAAAAATTAAAACATTAATGGATTTTGCTATTATTGATGTTTGTACAATACAATTCTGTATTTTACAATTCATATATTTCAGATTTCAAATTAAAAGAAAAAATAAGTTGCCTGGTGATTTTTAAATGATACGAGAATTTAGCATAAGATAGAAAGTTCATCAATGTACAAATTTTTTGGAATTGAACCTGTACAAAATAACTTATTTATAGGACAGGAAGTTTTATGGAAGAAACTACATAGTTTCAGCACTGTACTGTTACAGGACACTCTAAAGCCATCGTGGCCAAAGCTTCAGAGCTCTTTCTCCAATTAAAAATAAAAAAACGGTTCTTCCCAATCAATGACAAACAAATGCTGTAATTCTTTGAAAAAACTGACTGAAGAAACAGCTAGATGGTCCTTTCTGTTTCCAATATACACTAATTTCTCTTTTTTTTTTCTGGTAATAATACTATAAATAATTAGAGGACAAAATACACAGTGCTGTGTAATTATTGTGCAAATATACAGTGGACAATACAACTCTTGTAGATAAAATATGCAAACTTACACTAAGACCGATTTTTTTAAATCTATTTCCACTACTTTATTTGTCAAAACTTTTTTTTTTCTTTTAAAAAAAACTATATTCACATCATTATAATATATTCTCCTTTTACAAATTGTGGTAAAATGTTAAAGCAATTGAGACAAAAGCACCCCCACACAAATATTACAAATACAACGTCAATGGGCCATGTTTGAGCTCATCAAATTTAAAATATCAACATCTGCATCTATAAAAACTAATTTCATATTATTATTATTATTCTGTTTAAATGTAAACTACATAATATTGTGTACAGTGTCCTTTTCAATTCTAGCGTATATTTTCATTTAAATCTAAAGAAATAAATGTTTAGAGCAAAAACTGGTCAATTTTGGTCAATTAAGGCAAATTTACTCACACTCCCCTCACTCTGGTTGAGTTTTTATAATATTGTAAATATATTTTTGGGTTTTACTTTCTAAGCAAACAAGTTATTAACCTCCTTTCATACTTAAAACTTCTTTTGGGAGTCGATTTTAAACTTTAATGAGGTTAAACTAACAAATTGGTCAAAGGTTTGTCATTATTAGATTACAGTACCACCACCAGCAAAACATGTATATGTAGTTGAATAGGTGGATGATCAGTTTTGAAGTTGTGTTTTCTTAATGCAAGTATAAACTATACAACTCAGTCAAATTTAATTGGAGTCATCCATCAAATCCGATGGTTAAATTCATGACTTAAGACCTACAGTATAAGCTCCTAAAAGGTTATGACTTAAATTTCGTGTCTCAAAAAATACTTTAGTCTCCAGAGTTAATCACAATTAGTTAACAAACAAAGAGCCAATACAATGTCATACGACCAAGTTGTATAGTGTAAACTTGCAACAAGACAGAAAAAATAAAATTTGCCGGGGACATTGAGCTTTTTAAGACTGAAACTTTAAAAAAAAATTTCAAATGGTTGCTGGTAAGTTTATCATCTGCACTCTGAATTAAGTGCACTTATATGCAGTTAATTAATATAATTATCAGAGTAAAAACACATGTGGAGAGAGAAAAATAATAATAAACTACTGGAAGGACATTATTTTCACAGCTGTATAAAATTGTTTCGAGTATGATGGCCCAGAAAATTATATTTTGAGAAACAATCAAATATTAATAAAGATCGATAGCTTCAAGTCAATATTATCAAATATTTTCATACAAATACTAATATTTTTTTAATTAATATATGAGAGAACTTTCTGGTACCAATCTAATCTTAATTTCTTTATTTATCAACAACGCCATTTATATAATTTGATTTATTTATAGGATTTTTTTTTTCGCATTTATTTAAAAAAATATACAGCTATTTGAGAACATTAAAGTGTCTAAACACGTAATGTCAATATATATTTTCAAACTTTATAATGCGTCGGTTAGTTTCAAAGTGAACATTTAATCAAGTTTATAATAACGTTTTTATAATTGTATGGCAGCATCATGAATAAAATAATTGAAGAGTAAAAAACAAAAATGCCATTCAGTTTTCAATGACAAAAAATTCGCCTTCCAAAATTCATTAAACGCATGAAAGTCAGCGCTGACCACAATAATTATTGACCATTTCAGTCAGTATACAACTTAATCAAACATTCACTTTGTCTATTATAAATGAATTCCAACTGTACTTGTATTGTATATAACTTACTTGTACAGTCAAATGATTGTGTAAAATTGTACAGGTCTATCAATATATGTGAATGAATTATTGATGAACAGTTTTATTTTTTCAATTCCCGAAGTTGGCACGGTTTATTTCCTGTATAGACTAAGTTATAGACTAAAATACTTTTTTAAAAAAAAAGAAAGAAAAATGAAGCTTGGGGTATTTTTTTCTTCTTCATGATCACATAATAGACTTAATTTTCCCACTTTTGTTTTTATACACACAACTAAGTTATTAACTGCTAATTAATTTTTAAATAAAACGTGAGGTAAACATTTTGAATGTTAAATTAAAAAAAACGCAACTGTATTACTTTAATGTGCGCTCTAAACGACCATTTCGTGCAATATTAAAACAATAACTGAAATAATTGCCATGACAAACTTAATTTACCTTAACTTTTTAACAGTTTTGCTTACAAAAAAAAACAAGTGCTCATAAAGTGACGAACATCAAAACTGTGATTTTACATGGGACATACTATAGTTACGTCACTTTATGATCAACATAAATGCTTTAAAACTCAATGTAAGTGTTTGTGCACGAAATGAAATGTTGAGAGTGCATTTTAAAGTGAAACGACGAATACTTTGAATATATTGTCATAAACTTATAATATTTACACAAGTTATCTCTATATCAGCAATATAGCTATTGTACAATGATATATATTTTTACTGTAGCTCACAAAACAATATTAATCGTTGTTTCTGTGTGATTTTTGTTTGTTACTGTTTGAAAATTCTGGCCAATACAATGGCTACAACTAACAAAACTGAAATCACCGTGGCTTATCTAGAAAAAATGATGCTCATGGCAAAGGCATTTCAATTGCACACCCTATGAAAGCGGATGACGACAATACCGTACAGTACTTTTAGCCCCACAAAATGGGCAACTAAAAACAAAATTTAGTGCCTTTAAACATTACAAGTACTGTAGTTACAAAAGACCAGTGTTGCCGTCATTTGAACAAAAATATTCAGATGTTTAAAAATCAAATAAGTAGATTTTTGTCGCTTTCCACCAAGAGGCCCATAGCAGCCCAGTACTACATAAGCCACTAGCAATGTTCATGACTCATGACAGACGTACTGTAATGAGCTAAAATTACACAGTAACAACACAGGAGATCATGAAAAAAAGACAAACACAAAAAAAAAAAAAATTAAAAATTTAAAAATGCACGTTAATAATACTCTGTCAACTTAATGACAGACAAAATATTTAATTATTTAAAACAACAAATTAGCAATCTTTCATAACGAAATCTAAAAAGTACAAGCATATGGCTAAACCACCAGTGTCCTTCACATAAAAGAGAAAAAAAAAACAATTGTAATTATGTCAAAAGTTGTCAGTTGCCTTGTCTAAATTCCAATATCTTAATTAACATCAGTTAATTAATTAAAAAAATAACAGATACAGATAACGTAGATATACAAACTCCATTTCCTTTTTTGTACAATTACTGTATTTGATGTTTAAAAATAAAAGAAAAATAATGAATAAAAAGATGCAAAATTAACAAAATTTTAATTTTAAAATATAAATTGGTCACTCAATTGTATTCACAATAAAAATACAAAAAGAATTATTACAAAACAAAATAGCTGTTTGTCAAATTTTGAATGGCAATGAGAATGTAAAAAAAGTGATTAATATTTTTTTATTACAAAAATAATTTTTTAATCATACGTGTAAACGAATCACGTGATGCCATTTAAGACAATAAATTCAAGGAGAAAATTTTTTTTTTTGTTATGTTTTTGATCTGTCAACTTTAAATCTGAAAAACATTGCTGGAAAACATGTTTTGAAGCTTGAACTCAATTTCTAATTAATTTATAACTTAACTCACACACTATGAATGCTAATTGTCTAATATGCGGTTACTTAGTTGCGTTTTGTAATGCAATGTTAGCGGTCAATTCCAACAACAGCTTTTGTTTCAATTTTTATTGTAAATAATCGTATTAATAAACAATCAAACAATTATTATTATTTTAATTAACTAAATATTTTTAATCAATGTCAATAATATTTTTTTGACTTTGAGAAATGGAGTTTTTGCGTTTTAGTATACAACTACAGTGCATATAGAAATTTACCTAAAAATTTGCTAAAAGTTTGTAAACTAATTGCAAACCAAAACCTTTTGAGTAAAACTTAATGGTAGATTTGGTTTCCATCCATTATCGATTATATTACTTAGTGTTCAGTAATCGATACATACAATTGATTTCTAATGGTGTATTACTTTACTTTATAAGCAACAAGATATTCAATTTGAATAACAAAATGTATAGTAAATGTATACTAAGTTAATGCAATGAGCTCCATTTCAATGCTGTTAAGAAATCTGACAAAAGCTATTGATTTCTTTTTCGCTGTTAAATGAAACCGAAGTCAACAAATTACTTATTAATCAATTAAAATGCTTTTATCATCAAATATTTAAAAAGTTATTTTAAAAAAAAATGTTAATGGGATTTAATAAGTTCCTAATTTTCTTCAGCTCAATAAACAGCCGCTTATTTATTTAACAATTTTGATCAAATATTCATAGTGAAACCGCCATGTTTTACTGTTTTAATTACTTCAAGTTAAGCTAACTTGATAGTCAAAAAATAAAAAAAAAATTCCCTCAAAACAAGTTTTTATTGTTGTTGCAAATACAGTAACTGTAAAACATTAAAAAACAATGAAATAATAATGACGATTTTAACATAAAAAATTCAATAGTATTACATGATTTTTAAAAGAATTGATTAAAATTTTTAATGCAACGTGTTCATAAATACACGCAACCCAATAGATAGCATTTATACTACAAAAGGGCGCGTCACTTTATGAACAAGTTGTAAATAACACAACAATACATTAACGTAACGTTAACAGTATATAAAACAGCAACAATAACAGAAATTGCAAACTTAAATGCAAAATAATATATTAAAAAAGTTAATTTAGTGAATGACCAATTTAGTGTGCCTTAAAAATCAAATAATAATTGTACAAAATGGCTTATTTTGATCAAATGGCATATTTACATTTACATGACGTCATATTAGAACTAAAAAATCAAATTGTTTTGGTTCATCAAAGGAAACGATGGTCCATTTACTAAAAATAATTGATCTTACTACGTTTAGATTGCTATTTCAGATGATTGAATTAGTGAATGAATTTCTATTTATGATTTCGATGCAATGTAATTTGAACTTGGGTGAATTTAAGAAAAAAATTAAATGCATAACAAACTGACAACAGCAATTCTTGCCCTTAACCATGTAATATTCATGCAAATTAACAAAAAAAAACATGTAAAAGTCGATCAATTGTTGACATCTGACACTGAATTACAATTGTTTTTTTTTTTTCATAACCAAGATTCATTCTGATTTTGCTGGTTAGCATATGACGTGCCAGTAATTACTCAAACCAAGCAATTTTAATTTTTAACTAACTATTTTTAACTAAGAAAATTGAATTGGTTTGAGCATTGTGTTTTCATCAAAAAAATAAACAGTTGAAGCTTTTTTGTTGTATTTTCTTTTGACAAGATTATTTGTTTTTATACATATAATATATAGTAAGTTCCCCATAATAGATATATAATTATATTTTTCTTTTTAAATCACTTTTTTAATGTATGTATAATAATATATATATATATTTTTTCTCTACAACTCCACAGGAGGTCACTACAATCGTGTGAATACCAATTTCAAAATTTTCATTTGAAAATAAAGTGATTTTTATACTTTTTCTTACCACTTTCTCACTCTTTATCCCACCTCAGGCAGACAAACAGGACAAAATAAAACATAAAACAAAAATCTTAACAATAATTTTACTCAATGAACGTTTTTTTAAAACTTCAAAATCCAAAAATTGCAAACTCACAATTTTTGTTTAGTTTTTATGGCTTTTCGGCCTGAAACTTCAATGGACAACCCAATGTCTTCCATTTGCTGCGGCCATAGCCGCTGCTGCTGCGTGGCCATCAGTAAAATTAAAGTCCAAATTTCCGTCCACACTTAGCTCATGGTTAATCACCTGGTCAACATCACATTCAAGACCACCTTGCAATGTGTCCAAACTTAAATCCAGGTCATTAGGCATGGCCAACAATTGTCCCATCATCTGACTAACTGACGTTGTCGACAGATGAGAACCTAAACCATCATCATCATTGTCTTGCTCCCCACAATCCATACTGTTTGTTTGTCCAGAAAGAAAGTTTTCTAAACTTTCTCTGGCTCCTGCGTCAGAAGCCAATTGAACATGGTTTTGAAGTGAATTTAGTAAAATGGCTTTTGGCGTAAGTGCAGCTCGAAGAAGCGCCGAACCTGGTCCTCTAATGCCCCCAGCACCAGCGTGGTTAGCTTCTGGACGACCAACAACACCATTGCAGTTAACAGCTACACCGTTAAGAGTGCTACGTGAGGGATTGACAGACAAGGCACAAAATCCTCCTCCTCTACCTCCATTAACAGAAACATTTGAAGCAATGGGAGATGGTGTTGAAGTGCATGAATAGGCACTGTTATTGTGTGGTGAGAGGACGGGAACAGACTCTAGAGACGACCTCGGTTGGGACGGTTGTTGTTGTTGAGGCTGTTGTTGCGGTGGTGTTGAGGTACCACAACGAACCACTGATGAATCAACATTGTTCGGCAGCGAATCAACAGGTGGCGATATTGAATGGATACTGTGGGTTGGAGATAAGGCGGCCTAATAATAATTAAAAACAAAATCATTAATACTCATTGTAAGCACAAACTTTGTAATAAATAAAAAATAATGTGTGTGATTGTCTGTCCTTTATGCATTTCTACACCATTCGTCCTATCACCATGAATTTTTAGGTAAATATTCAGTACACTCAAGGGAAACTGTTAGCCATAAAAAGGTTTTAAATATCGTTATAATATTTTTTAAACTAAGTTTTTTTTTTTTTTAACTAAATTTGCGGTTCGCGAGACAGTTAGAGTCAGAGCTTGGTAACTTCATAATATGTGGGGAAAAGTCATTGACAACAAAATTGAGTAGACAGAAACTCGTATAATTATAAATTTTTATATTCGTTTGTAATTAAACACCAAATATAAATTGAATTTAAAACAATATCAAATTTGATAATCGTCTGGTAACTTCATTTTAATGATCCATCTAGTTAGACACAACTTTAACATTAATGATGAATCAACACTAACTTAAAAACACCCAAAGTTGAATTTTATATGTCTGACAGCAATAACTGATAATTTAATTTACTAATACTAAGTCTTAACTGTCGTTTAATTGCATCTTATTTTGTAAAGTAAAAGCATTAAAACAAATATAAAACTAATTAGTATTTTTAATTAAATAGGGTATTATGTTGAATATTTACAAAAATATCGGATCGTTGTCAACAATTTTTAGAAAACCACCAGTCATACTAAGTTATTTATAAGACCTTTACTGGTTTATTAATTATCGGTAAATTAGAAAAATTTATGTAAATAAATAATATGATGAGCATTACAGTTTTTATCTGCTTTTACATGTTTACAGAAATAATCCAGTGTACAATATTAAGTCTTAAAAGAATCAATAAGATTCAATTAGTCAGATTTGTTTATAATTAAGTTATCAATTTTAAAATATTGGCTTTTTTAGATCTTCCCCTATGTCGTTTTCCTAGCAGTGGTCTTTCCAGAAATCAGTTTTACCTGCTTAAATTTTCTAGCGTTAACTTTCTAACAAACCAAAACAAATTTAAATGACACGGTTTGAGCTTGCGCTTTAACGTCGACCTTGCGGAGAACAATCACATTTGAGGGTGGTAATCATGAGTGTAAGGTGGGAGAAATTTGCACAAGTATTTTGCTTATTTTAATACTGTAAACCCCTCCCACATTACAAAACTTAAACTCGGAGTCAAATGAGCTGAGTGTTAAGTTTAACCATGGCCTTGATTAAGACCAAAATAAAGGCAAAAGAAATGTTTTCAAATCGTCAAATGCACTTTTTCCGTATAATTTCTTTTAAATACTATTTTAAAAATGGAAAAATAAAAGAGTTGGACTATTAACTTGCAGAGAATAATGTGAAACTGCACACGATCTTTACCAGTACTGTATTGTAACAAAAAATAACAAAAAAAAAACAGTTTGGCTACATTAGATGAGTCATGCTGGTACACAAACACACGTTCAGTTACTTATATTGGCAGCAACACAGAACAGTATTTAGAGAATATGGCACCCATGCCAAGACTGTGTCCTTGTTTAAAAATGAACTAAAATCTAAAAGAAAAATCCCTAGTGTTTGAAATAAACATTACACTGTAAAGTAAGTCACGCCAAAAACCAAACGAAACATTACAAACTGAAAATTTAGTAAACACAGTACAGTAGAGTATACACCAGCTTCAAATCTTTAAATGGAAAGTTATTAAGTATCAAAAATCTGGGAATTTAATATCATAAATATTCAATTTAGTCACTGGATGCCAAATTAGTGCCCTTAAAGAATTGTTTTAAAAGCCAAACTTAAGTTAAATGTAAAACTTGTGATCCTTATTAGAAACTGGCTGAGTACCCGGACGTTGCACGGGTTAAATAACAAATGAAACAATTTCAAACTCTGTCCTGATATTTATAACGATATTTAAAAACTTTTTATGATTAAAATATTTCCTTGATTGTACTGAATAATCTCCTAAAATTTCATGGCATAAGGATGAATGGTTTGGGAATGCATAAAGGACAGACAATCACACACACACATTCATTTTTTTATATATAAACCGGTATAGATAATAAACAAGCCTAAATACTTGTGTAACTTTCAGCATGCATCGCACACACGTTGTTTTATGCATGGTTTTTATGGAGCATATTAGGCCTGACATTTTTTCCTAAAACTTTTCATTGACACTGTGTAAATAGCAGACGACACGCACACCCCTCCCATGTTGTTTTGTTTTGAATTTGAACGACACATGAAGAGATAAAGATAGATATAACGTGTGAGTGAGATAACTTGTAGTAAAAATGATATAATAATTAAACGCTATTAGGTAACATGGACTTGGCCGCTTTCCACGTCAATGAGTAAATAACCTTGTTGTTTATGATTTAAACATTTTTCTCAATGTTATTCAAACTCTCATTGCACATCTACAATTACAGTACAGTACTTCTCTTCTCCAATAATAAAATAACAAAATGGAAAATAACTCACAAAAAAAAAACACAGTATCCCTAAATAAAATCATATGTTACTTATGAGTTTGCACGTCAAATAGAAACCACACCCACCACTTCCAATAGCTACATGTGTTTTTACATGGTGACAGAAAAACAGCTGTTAAATAACAAGGAAAGTCTAACAAATACAGCATGATCATCCCTTTTTTCAATTAAAAATATACAGTAAGTATGTTAAATGTATCTAGTTAAAATCTAAATGAGATTGTCATGTTTTGCTATCATTAAATTAATTGATCAAGAAACAAAAAATGCAAAATAGCTTTATAAAATAGCCCATTTCATGTTGCGCAAAGTCAGTAAAGGATTAAACATTTTAGCAAAATTTCCTTGTGATGATTCACAGTGAAATAAGTTGAGGTAAAACAAGAATACGGGTATAGTATTGTATTATAATGGCAGAGAGATGATAAAAAGTTATATAATGAAAGGAATTTTTTGGCCTTGAGATGAGTGTATGGTTGTTTTGATCCAATTTTAAACCTAATGTTTGTTTGGCCTATAGCAAATCCTGTTAAAAATGACTTAATTACATTCTCCTAAATGTGTTTATTACTTTTGTGCTTTATGTTGTGTGCAGAATCTTACTAAGCCATTTTTATGCTCACAACCATACAAATAACAATGACTATTTATTTCCTAAACCTGACCGTCAAAAAATTCTAAAACTAGCAAAAACATTTTTTTTTTCCTTTTAAAAGTTTGAAAATTAAATCAATAAAAAATTCCCTTTAGAGAAATTAACACAGTAGCCAAATCTTAAGTTCCTAACAATTTTAAATCGACACTTACTGACTTACTGTGCTTGGCTTTTTGAGCTTGTTTAGCTAAAAAAAAGGTTCACCTAGTGGATTTAACATTAACCAATTACATGAAACTATATTTAAAATTACAAATGTAGCGTGTAATGAAAACGATGTAATTAATCCCCAATTATTATTAACATGGATAAATATTTGGTTAAAGTATTAAAAAAAAAAGTTAATGTTTCCTTATTGAATGCGTGAAACCTCAAATTAACCAAGTTTTTTTGTTGCAAATTTAAGCTCTAAAAATAAAAAAAAAACCATGTCGTTAAAATAAGAGCATGTTCATATGAAACAAACAGTAATAAAATTCAAAATACAAAACAATATTAATTTTATGATTACTAAAAAACGTAAAAACAATTTTTTTTAGTGTATACTGTAATTATTCAGTTGTGAAGCATTGAAATTTTGCCTTTGCTCAATCCTACTTTACAAATTTGACATGTACTGTAATGACCAGAGGCCATATCATATCACTGCATTTTAATTAGCCAATTATTGTTATACAGCACATACAGGTACTGTATTACTAAGTTAATTTAAAAAAAATGAATAGCATAATAAGCTCACCTGCAAACTTGTCATGTTGTTGTATGAGGTAGCGACGTTATTTTGATCAACCATTAGATATTGTGGACTTAATTTAGCTAAATCGTTATGTCCCCCTTGATATACATTGGTCGACGGACTAAAGTCTTGAAATCGATTTCCACCATTTCCTCCTGCTCCATTGCTTCCATTAGTATTCCCATTTGTCCCAGCAGACCCTCCATTAGATCCTCCTGTAGTAGTTCCTCCAAGTGATTGCGACGACTGGGAAATTCCATTGGAATAATGTTGCAACGAAACAAAATTATTCTGACTATGGGGAGATGACGCAGAGGGAAGTAAGGACAATAAATGAGCCCGACTGTTAACTCCCTGTACGTGCAATGGTGACAGTTGCCTTTGATTTTGATTGGTTACGCCATTTACGTCAGTATTACGGTTTCCCACGTTGGGTCCACCTAAATTCATGGCATCTGCTAAAGTATCTATTAGTTGATCCGGACCAAATAAGGATCCCACCATGGAGTTTCCATCCATTTGTACAGGATGCAACTGGTTGAGGGTAAGCGGCTCTGAGCCCCATGGGATGGGAGACAAAGGTGGTACCTGGCTATCGTTTAAATCGGTGTCTGGAAGAGCCGGGATGGGTGACAATCTAGCGCAACTGCTGGCGTTGGAATTTGCTCGAGACCGGTAATCCGGACTGAGTTGAAAACCACCATTTCCGTTGTTGCCTCCATTCATTTCCGTAGGTGAATCGGGAAACATGTCCAACGATTCAGAAAGGGAGGAGCTACATGGGCTAGATGTGGCATCAGCTGACTGATGAAGAAGTTGCGTCTGTTGAGAAAGCATTCCGTTACGTAACGCCTCCACTTTCTTCTTTATGCGCCCTCGGCGTTTCTCGTATTTCTGAGTTTCCATACTTGTTGCTCTTCTTCGGGCGGCTTTACCGGGTTTGGCGTCCGGGTTAATCATCCACCATGAACTCTTTCCGGTACCCTCGTTCTGCACACGCATGAACCGATTATGGAGTGACAAATTGTGACGAATTGAGTTCTATAAATAAACCAAGAAGAAAATAAAATTAATATACACATTCCCAATGCTCCTTTGCTGAAAGCACATCATCATAAAATGCCAAAATAAACAAACACAGTACAGTATATTTCAATTGATAAAACCAATGGTAACGTCAATCCTTAAATCGAATAGCAATACAGAAATATTGGCACAGTACAGTGTTATTATGCGTTTGTTTCCTATACTTTCCTACAAATTGAATGTGGCTAAAAATACTGAAATGATAAAGCCATAAATTACAAGTATGTTAACACTGTTAACTGTCGAATTACAAGACCAATTTATTAGCTTAGTCTATTAAAAAATAATTCAAAATAACTTTACTTATGTCTAAGAGCTTTAACTTCTGTTAACAAAATTCAGGTTTAATGTTTATTGAGTAAGTGAATTGAAGGCTTGGTTTAAGGATTGGCCAAAAATTACTCTAAAAACGTACAATTACATAAAATCTTCAAGTGCCGTCACTTCCCGTTTACTTGTTATGATTTTTGCCTTATTTTTGTTGGTGAAAACTACTGTATACATTGCGGTGTCAGTTATAAGGTTAAAAATAAATGCAGAACTGAGAAAGACAAACATTTTTGTTTTTGACAAAAATAATAATTATGAATGAGTTGAATAAAAATAGAAAATACGAAAAAGAAACCTTAGAAAATGTTAATGAAAATGCTGCAAAATGCGTCTTAACTCCAAGTAAAAATAGACATTTTCAAGAGTAAGAAATAAATAAACATAACTTAGTAGTTAAAGAACCTTTTGAACATCAACACGATTGAAATTTGGACTCAAAATGGATTATGCTACAGTAGTTATTGCGTTTTACAATTAATTGTATTAATCGTTAAATTACACATCACCAGATATGTGACCTAGAGATATTATATAACAATAACAGTAATGGGAAAATTAAATGAGAAATCATGAACACATTTTAAGACGTCTATCAATATTAATTGCTTTTAGTACACTTAGTCAATAACAAGTAAATTGACAATATATAATTACATATTGAAGGTTCTCACCTTTTAATTTACAAATTAACAGTGTTAAAATTCATTAGTTAAACATACCATGTTAGAATTAAGAAACCATTAAATTTAGTGGTTCCTACTTGTCAAATTTCAATTTTTGGTGATTTTAGTTTGTCATTATTTGAGTTTGAAAACCTTTTAAATCTACCTATTAAAATCCTCTAAGATATAGGACGTCTGGTCACTATAAGCACAGCCTAGCCAAGTGGTATTTATTCACTTTTTTCACCCAGACAGGGATATAAAGGGATCGAAAAGTGTTGAGAGTGAGTGTATGATGAATAGAAGACACGAAAACCACAAAATTAACACCCAGTAAAAAAAAAAGAGAAAGTGATAAGAATGAAGGGCAAGGTTTGTGAGAGTTACAGTAAGGCAAGTGGGATACTGTACGTTGGGGTGGCTAAACTAAAGCCACAAAAGTATAATAAAAATAATTCTCACTTTCGCAATAAGAAATAAGAAAAAAAAACCACAACAAAAAGAGACCAAAACAGGGAGAAAAAAAGTAGGCACAAGAAACATTTTTTGAAAAATTTAGCAAATTTTCTTTACACTTTCACCCACTATAACTTTTGAAAAATAAGTTTTATTTTTGTTCCTCAACCACCCCAGCACAGCACAGCCCACTCCTCTCGCCATTTCATCTCACTTTTTAAATCTATTTATCTCTCTCTTATCCCACCCACCCTTCCCATTCACTCTTTCTACGCTCAATTGCAACTATAAAATAAAAAGTTATAAATAGAAAAGGTTGAATTTAATATTTTCAAAAGAAAATTTTCTCTCTTTTGACATTATCAACACTACTGACCCACAGAAACTGCCATCACGTACTAAAAATATTTCACTAGGAATATGAAATGCTTTTCACTTTCAAAAAAAAAGAAAAAACTCTCACATTTGTCATATTATACAGCAAAGGGAGCCTCAAATATGAACAAAATCTGATCAGATATGAAACACAGAACTGGGAATGACTATAATAACTAAATTGCAAGTGTTTTTAACATCAAGCTAAAAAACTTGTCATTAGAGTGCCACTTCCATTTAACTTAAGCGTTTAATAATCCTACTTGAGACAAATTTAGTATTTATTAGTACAAAAGTGTGTAATAGTCAATGAAGCATAATAAATGGGTGTAGCTCGTCCCCATGTAGCGATTTATGTAATAGAAGAATTTTTTTAGTTACAATTTTGATAATCAATGAACATAAGATAAGACAAACACAACAGTGTGTGGTCCTCCTATTTAACTCGTATAGTACAGTATATGTAACCATGTGATACAGAGAGAAATATTGATTTATCATAAATTAATTGATTGGCGCCAAACAGACGCTGTCATATACACATAAAGCAAATGGACCAAACTTTTTTTTTTTTTATATTTATGTCTTATTTTATGTAGGTATATAAAAATCTTTTATTATTGATAGAATACGAAATGGATCGATCATTCATTGGGTAGATTGATGAGAAAACGGGTGGGTTAAGAATAGGATACGATAAATTATAGACGAGAAGATAATTTAATAGTATTGGGTGAATCAAAAGTTATCATTTATGTTACAACAATCATGACTTTGTGCAAAATACAATGCAATTGACCAAATTTATTTAAAACTTTTAATATATAACTCAGATTTAACCAAATTAACATCACGAAACCAACAAATCTCTACAGTAAAATCAAAATCTATAAAAATAGTGTACAATTTATTACTGTATTTGCCTTTTTTTTTCGTTTTGAATCATGTCCAACATACAAAGTACTGTGCAGTTCGTTTGGCAAGACCAAAATAGTAAATATCAAAATGAGAATTTTCTTTACACTACACAACCGTTATTGCTGTTATACAATGTCATAATATACCGGTATAGTCACTTCCTGTTTGTAAGACTGAATATAAAAGCAGAATCTGGAATATTTTTGTTTTACAATCTTTGAATGGCTCCAATTAAAATAATTTTTTTTGTCAAGCTACTATTGACTGAAATAGTAGCTTCGACCTTGTAAAAGTAATCAAAACAAATTTTCAAGTCTTCTTTATACAACACCAACACCAGCCACACTTTGGACTGCCGAGCAAAAACAACAACAAACGATTGACAACAAATATTTTTTTTACGTCAATCATTATAACATACGCTCAACGGTTTTTTAAAAAAATGCCAACTAAATTTATAGTAACAGATAAACAACTAAAAAGATTTATCGTTTTTGTTACAAAAAAAGGAAACACCTTGTAAGTTCTTATTAACATCATCAAAGCTAACTACAAAATTAAATCAAATATAAACCGTGTTAAAATTTAAACTGGTTACCATCTTAATAGTTAATTCAGTTCAGATTGTCACAATAATTGCCCAATAACTGATTAAATTTCACTTCAATGGAAAGCCTGAAAATACAAACCGGAAATCGTACAATCAAGTTACACCAGTGCTCTAATTTTTCAGAAAAAAAAGCAGAAATTTTACTGTTTTTTCCTTTAAAAAAATCAATGGACTTCCTTTGAGAGACGTCTGTCGTCCAGACTTGTTGATTTTACGAAAAAGTATCTTATAAAAGTGAATTGTACACACCGGAAGTAGCCAACCGTCACCGCAACTTACCAGTTCTTATCTGCCATTAAGTTTCAATAGCAGACGGATAACCGTGGCATTACCACATCCACACTTCCCTTTCCTTTCTCAAATTTAAAAAGCAATATAATATACTGTTGTTTTTTTTTATCCTGTAAAATTTTTTTTATCTTATCCCAATATTTCATAATCATCTTGATTTTCATTCCACAATAATCTCAACCGCCATTTTTCATATAATAATGGCGCTAAGTTGATTTGGAATTGAGGGTAAAGTAGCGTTTAGTTGCTTATTTAATTAGGAGCAAGTTAATCTAATTGTTTGACGAGTAAGACATAAAAAGGGGTAAAAAGTTGGTTGACTAGATTAACAATCTTTTGAAAAGTAGGACAAATTACGTCATATAGCAACGCAGACGCCGCTAATGACACTACGCTAATTAAATTACCGTAATGTCCTAAGACGGTTTTGTTCTTCATCTTAAGTTATCTCTGATCGGATTAGTAATTAACACCAGACAGCTCAACAAAAAAAAAATACCAAAAAATACAAAAAATTTCACTATGAATGTGCTCCACTTTTAATCACATGATTATAACTTAGTCCTCAGTTGTAATGCTGAATGATGCCTTCTTAAGTTATTACATGTACTGTACTTTGCCTTTTTCAATTTATTTTTTAAACTTTATAGTTTAATCGTACAGTATTTAGTATGTGCCAATTATTGAACGTCCTAATCAAGTGAACAATCATTGAAGGACTAGTCTACAGTACTAGCATTGTGTCAAACCTAAAACAACAGTTAAGTAACTTATGGTACCGTTATGTTTTTTTTCTGTCGCTGTGTTTACACCCAAACAAAAAACAAAAGCAACACGTTTTGTTGTAGGCCACATGTCTAAAAAGACATAACACAACACAGTAGTCAATAGACAACATCTATACCAATAAAAAGACAAACATTGGTGTGCTATACTGGATATTTGAACATGAGAATAAAGCACCAGAAAACCTTCAGCAATTGAAAAAGAAACGCATCACCGTGTTGATACTCAACTATAAAGCCCAACGTGGCAATACATAACATTAAGGAATTTAAGCAAAAGGATATGAAACTTAAGTCTTCCAAATTGACCCAAAGAATAAACCACCAACTTAAAAAAAGATTGGGTTATCTTAATCACTAAATAAGATTAAACGTTGACCTTCAAAGACACGTTTAATTCAACCATATAAATGTTTTAAATCCATACAAATGTGCTCTCAGTATGCAGTTGAGCAGTCCAATTAAAAGTAAAGTCAATTAAACCCTGGTGTATGTTATGGATTTAACTTATTTAAGCTTTAAATCCGATTTCGTGTGTATATTTTATAGCTTAGGATTTGGGATTTACCCTCAACCTCATTTCTCGCCCTAGTTAACTCGCCCAAGCGTTTCACTTTGTTTATACTGGGTATGGTTTGGGCTAATTTAAACAACCCGTTTAACAAAAGACCTAAATAAAAAACAATGATGTAATTAAAACAATATTAGACCACTAATTACTCTTGTTTTAATTTTTTAATTGAAATAACCGCGCATCACTCTGTCTTATACGACGATGCAATCATGTTTAATGACGTAAAAGGACCTAGAGAACCGAAAGGATACGCAAATGCCAGATTAAAGGTTATCATAAGATGAAGAAAAAAAACCCACACTTCTTGTCACGTGACCCTAAATGAGAACGAGGTCAGCTTGTGAATGATTAAAGTAAAAGTAATATTGCTAGCTATGTCATTTGTATTCATATTTCAATGACTGACATAAGCTTAAGATAAGTATTACCATTCAAAAAAAACTCTATCTTGAATTTTCAATACCAAAACTAGACTTCCCATAAAAATAAGCTAAAAAAAGTAAAAATTGCTTTTTAAAATGAGTAATGGTTTCGTAAAACTCTAGAGAAGTGTAGTAAAAACGTCCCATTGCTTCTAAGTTACAGTGTTACAAAATAGCACCTAATTTAATGGCATCTTACTTGTTTCATAATTGCAAGCTCTTAATATAAGAAGAATGTATTGAATTAACAGCTAATGCTATCATTACATAATTTCCTAGTCTTAATAGTCGATCAATTAGCTAAAATGAGAGTAAATCGAGTTACTAAATCAACGAATTATTATCAATGTCTGTACTTAACTACACTCAAAGCTCATCAATAGTAATTACAGTATGTTTTAAACCATGTACAGTAGAAACTACTAAAAAAAATTTATCCTTATAAAATTATCTCTCGTAGCTCGTTTGTGTACTAGAGTTAATTAACGAAGGCGTTTAATTAATCGAAGCTGATGACTTTTTGAGACGTCTCTGCTTGGCACCGTCTACTATTAACTTAAAACAGGTAAATTATACTAAAATAATAGCAGCTAAAATGCCATTTTAAGTTATAACACCTTCCTATGAGCTAGCTACACGCACATTTATGCGGAAATACAATTAAAATGAAAAGTCAAGTGGCATTGCATTGCATGATGTCATGAACATGGTTCACAAGTTTTCGTATTGAGGAAATGTCAATTCAGTTATAGGTGCGTGGAAAATCATATTTCATTTTTGTCTCTTTTTACAACCGGAAATAGCATTTAAAATTCCCCCAAAGCATAAAATGACAAAATTACTGTCCGTTCGTTGAAAAGTAGCACATATCAAAACATGATGGAGTCGGTACTTTAATTTAAAATATTGTCTCTAAAGGTAAATTTTCAAGTATATATTTTGAAATTTTATATCAATTTTGCTGTTTAGGTTTGTCATTTTTTTGTATCGAATGAACGGCTAACTTATATTTGAAATGCTTTGTTAAATCATTGAATGCATAAGAGATTCAAATGACGTCTCATGAAAAATTCCAAAGTAGCCAATAAGCTGAGTGAAACACGAACAAAAGTTATTTACCCCTTCAGCCCAACCTTAGACAACCTACCAACCAATCGCCAATCAGATCAACGAACCGTTTTCAGGTCTCTACTTCATAAAAAAAATTAATAAATGCACAACACACTGATTTAAAATAAATATACAAAGCACCCTACACAAAATGTATGCGATAAAACTCATTAGCATTTAAGAGAATCCGCGAAATGAAATGAAATAAAAAAGATCAAAAAAGATTTGTCAATAAAAATAACTGCATTGCATTTAATTTAATTAAAAACTATAAAGCATATCATTATAGAAGAATGTGGAGTGATAATATAACATTTATATGGCAAAAATTCAAGTGACTAAAATATATTAGTAGGAAAATAAAATAAATCCACACCTACAGGACGTAATTCAAGTACTTTATTATTGACAAATCAATCGGTTCCCCATCAAATATTGCATAATTTAACAGCTTTAATCTCAGTTTTTAATGGTCTGATAAAAATACAGTAAAGCTAACCCTGTAAAAATTCCAACAACCTTAATTTATTTGTCCAGCAGTCCCACCCATGGCACCCACACCACAAAATCCACAAGGGATCTACAGTACAAGAGATGGAAAGACATATGATAGGACTTGCTATTGGAATTGCATTTCATCTCTTTTATTTCTATAAAAGAGAAAGACAGTTGATGTCGCCATGATGGCGCCACATTTGGCCCATTGCATTGAACAACCAATTAATTCAACAACGGCAGATGAGGAAGAAAAAAAAATGATTTTACTTGAAAGTCTATCAAACCATCTGACTCTATGTCAATAGCAATCTTTCAGTTAAGAAAAGAAAACATAATTCAGTAAAAGAAAAAAGTTAAGCAACGACGACATCTATGCAATTCAATACAACTAAATGTTAAGGCAACAAATTATTGGGTTACCCAGCATTATATTTTGTATTATTAGCAAAAATATACAAAAATTGCCTGAAATTTACAAGAAATAGTTTATAATCTAAAATTGGCCTAACTAAACTTGGTCGACCTAGTTTTATACGTGGCATTAAACATTAGCTTCAAATTTTGGACATGAAAACATCTTCCATATTTACCATGACAGGAAAAGTAGCTTTAGATTTCAATAAAAGTCAGACATAAATTGGAAATGGCAATTAAAACATTGTAGTGACCATCAGAGAGAGAAAACGAGCTACTTTCCCACCGTTTTGCCATTTCACGTTCATCACGAAAAGCTATCAACAAAGTAGCGAAACGGAACGAACGAGCTAAGCTATTAAATGATTTTATGATCCGAAGGTATAATACCCCTTTTGACACCTGTTCACCGATTATTAAGAGGGCAATGGAAGAAGCCATTGTAACATCAACCACAACCACTACAACTGACCAATAGATAAACGCTGACTGCAAAGCCATAAAAGCTAAAGCAGATTTAACATTGGATCCGAATGGTCAGTAGCAAATTTACAAAATAAAAGTCAAACGCCCACAATAAAGGAAATTGAGTCGATTCGCACTTCCCAAGTATACGACTTGAGCAAAACCACAGAATAACTGGCAAGTAATACATTGTTGACCACTTTTAAGTGATGACCATAAAAATCAAAGTGGTTTATTGAAATTTAATTACTGTAGCTATCTAAATTTAGTTTTATGCTAGAAAACTGGTATATTTTTATGAACTCCATTGGGACTTTGACAATGTCCATGTAAATAGGCTGTTTTGATTCACTTTACTTTTGAAACCCCCATTTTCTTTAATAAAATTCCAGTAATAAAAACTCAGGGACAAGTCAACAATCTAAGTTATATATTAAAGTCAGATTAACTCTGTATTGATATTCTACAGCACTTGCAGCAATAACAAAAAATTAATTAATATTCAATAAACATTGGAGCGTTAAATTTGCAATGGTTAAGGTACAATGTATAAAAAGTAACATGGCAATGATGTAATTAATAAGAACCACCCTGTACAAATATGGCCTTGTTGCTACGTAATATTTCCACACAAGGACATACAAAGTGTACAAGTTTCTCAGTGATCGTTAGTTACACATTCATCTTCACAACATTTTAACAACATTTCATGTCCATCTACAGTACATATCGACTTACATTTTTTTTATAATCATTTTTAAAAGTTGTTTACAAGAGTAAACCAAAACTTATTAATTGCAATACCAATTCATAATTAAAACAATACAAATTTGTGACTAAATCCATTTTATAATTCACAAACAAAACATTCTTACTAATACTTAACGGTTTTTTGCTGAAGTTTTAGTTGCACTGAGCACTTTGTTTTAAGTCAGTAAGTCCAAAACAGCGTAATATCACGGTATTCCCAAGATTTAAAATGCAGAAATGACACAAAAGTTTCAAATAAACATAACAAATCAGTCTTCTGTCACTTAATACTGAGAAAAATGATATTTCCATTACTAACCATTGCCAATTTTATCGTTATTTTACTTAAATCGCCGTATTAAACGAGTCCATACGGTATACAATTATTAAGCAATTGTATAGTGCTGTTACAGTTACTTTTTTTCAGTTTAGGTAACAGCTGTGCTAATACACGAGCTATGTTTAGCAAATATTCATTAAAAATCCACCATTTCAATGTTTACATTGCATAATATTACACAGCTAAAAAATTATGCCACCAAAAACCCTTATTTCATATGCCTCACACTAGTTACGCTTGCTTATCTCAAAATTCGGTTGCTAAAAATATACGGAAAAAGCGTGAAAGACCATTAAAATTTAGTGCTTCTCAAACTCAAGAGCATCTTCAAGTTTTGCACTTGTATAACGTTAATATTCAGAATTTCAAATAAAACAGAAAATTTTTATTATTATTATTATTTGATGGGGTTATGGAGCTTTTAGTAAACTTTATTTCAATTGTAGGTCTCACAAATTTGAAAATATTGGATGATTGAATAGCAACAATTGTGCTGAACTACTTGAAGAGACCAATCATTTAAAATGTCGACCACAAACAAAACTCCCTAGTGAATTTTAAAAAAAAGCCGCCGATAATTACGGTAGTTCAACCACATTACTATTTCAAATCAAGGCTTTTAAATTACTTTTAAAAAAAAAAACAGTCCACAAACAATATAAACGCTACGATAATCTAGAAATTTACTTAGTAGACCAAAATCAAATGTAATTTTCCACTTGTTTAGTTCAATATGACGAATTTAATATTCAATCTATTGGTTTCTGAATCAATAAAAGTTAAAAACATGAATGAATCTCTCTATAAAAGGCGATTTATTCATTTAGTGAAATTAGAAATGACTGAGTCTTATGTCATATAAAAGTGCAGTATTACTTATAACTTTTAGTTTATTATTTAAAAGTAGATGAGGTTAGTTTATTGTTTATAATAAAAAAGTAGGCTGATAAATGTTTTGTTACAGATAGTGAGAAAATACATAAAAATGTATGTGTACGCGCACATTATTCCACTTTATAATCCGCTAGAGTAGAGCAAGGTTAAACACTGGCTGCCTCGCAAACACGTGTTTAGCATCAGACGTCTCCATATTCTAGCTATTACGTCACGATACAGATATTTCGTCATCCAAAATTAATTTCCTAAACATCTGACAGAGAGCACTACTAAATAAATTTCTGAAAAAAACTAGTTTTAAATTGCCTTGCTTTGCCTTACCTAACGCAACATCATTTCAATAAATCGCATTTGATTTCAATATTCAAATATGCAACTTTATCATTAGTTTTACTTAATTAGAACTACTGTACATGTCCTACTAAAACTTAGCAAAGAAATAACTCATAAGTGAAAAAAATAATAAAAATTAGCCAATCTTTAACATAAATGTGCAAATTTTTTTCCATAAAATTGACAAATGGATACTACAATTTACTAAGAATTTACTGAAATGTACTTGAACGGTGTTAAACTGCACTAAAAATTTAGCAATAATTGTTTACAAGGTGCGAAATAAGCGTAATCATTTTAAAAATCTACTTTTTATCAATCAAAAAAGAAAGTTATTAAAATGTACCAAAAATCGTCTAAAATTACAATAATGGTAACAAAATACTGTAAAAATAATCACTGCAAAAACGTGCAAGTTAATATTTTAACGTTATAATTATTTTATTACCAAGACGTACTGCAAATCAAACGACACTTATGAAATTTTAAAGTAGAGAAACGTGAGAATTAAAAGATTAAAAACCGCTTATCTTCACATACAATTTACGTAAAGCAAAAATAAAAAAATATATATATGAACGTCACGAAGACGTATTTAAAGCTGACGTAAATATTTAGTAAAGTGATAAGCTGTCGTGTCGTCCTTCAAATCCAATTTGAACAAAACAGTTGAACGATTCACAAGACTGAGCACATTACGTTTGTACTGAAATCAAATCAAATAGGTCCAAGCAAATTAGACTTGATAATTGCTTCAACCATTTCAAGGTAAACCTCCGCATCCAAATCAAACAAAAAAAAAAACTAAAACTTAAGTCATCATTATTCAATAAGATTAAATAAAGCTCAAGTTTCCACACCATTTTAGCAATAAGGTGTCAGCAATTGTAATTGAGTTCGTAATTACTGCACTATAAATACAAGTTTAATCAATAATTTAATCAGATGCAACTCACTTTACAGGTAAATCATTAAGGAGCCCTAAGTTTCAGAAATGGAGAAAATTTTTACTTATACAAAAATTAAAAATATTGAACAGTTGTCAATTCAAAAAATTGTTAATCGCTTTCTCATCATTTACTCATAGGCTGAAATTGTTACATTATTAACATTTAGTATATTGCTGATGAGCATAAATGTTTTTGTAGATGGCAGCAGCTTCAACGTATAAGACTCAATAATACAGTACAATTTAATTAACTTGTTAAAAAACCGTCTAGTCTCAATAGTTATTTTTTTTTACTAATAATCCAAGTTATTTATTTCATAATACTTCATTATTTTAATTAAGTTGAGTATTTAGATATGGTTTTGGTTAGGTTAATCTTTAAAATTTTCTGATTGCGTATAGCCTTACAATATCTCCATTCAAATGTCGATAGCTGGTCCTGTTTCTAACTTTACATCCTTATCATGCATATTTCCCAACCACCAACTCTGAATTCCACTAAATAAATTTCACTTTTGTTAATAAAATGCAAATGATGGTGTTGAAATGCCACCTCAAAACACAATGATTTAGTGCCTAAAGTTTAGTTTTTGGCACATGACATATCCTATCCTATCCTACCCTGTCGTTATCATAAAAAGATTTTGACTAAACAACAACTGCAAACATCATAACTTATAGCATTGCAAGTAGTGCAACTTAATAATATAGTCGTTAATTGGAAAATGTCCAATATTAAATACAGCATCTATTAAAAACATAATTTAGATAATGAATTTTGGCAATAACAATGCTAAATACTGACTAGAATTGAGAATTGGTTTCAAAGCATTAAAAAGGCAGCAGATAACGAATTGCAAAGTTTTATCAATGAAATGCCAATATCGTTATATTATATTGTGGAAAACATAACAAACGTCAAGGTTAAAATAGTTAATAGACTATACGGTAGTAATCTAAAACATTTACCAAGGTAACTTGGAAAGAATTTCCAGCATGTATTTTGTAAATAAACAAAATATAAAAACTTAAGTTTATTATCAATTTTAATGTCGTATCTAATGTTATCAGCTTTTAAATAAATTTGATGACAAACCGATTTCAATTTATTAGCTTGTGTAAATCTATCACAAATCAGAGCTCCTAAAAAACATCCAAAATAAACCGGTGATAGTTAAACCAACGATCGATAATCCAATAATCACTGTTAATTACTAAATTAACAGTGATAGTTACAATAATAACCAATAAAACACCACCCTTTAGTCTAAAAACAAACTCAATGTTGAGAAAAACACATTTTTCAGTTGTTGAATTTTTAAACAATAACCAATTAAAAAATTTTGGTAAAATCTTGACAATTTTTCAATGTTAAATTTTTGGGTAAGAAAAAACTAGCTAAAACTTCTTTTTAAGACTTGAATTATTTGATATGTCAACTGTTGGTATATGGGTCATGGATAGTTGAACAGGTGGTGTGAGCAGGGGGTGGTTATGTGTGTGTAGGTGGGTGAGGAGGAAGACGGGCTATTGGTGGTCAACCGGTTCTTCCATGGCCACTGTCCGATTACACAATGTAATTGAAAAAAAGAAAAGAAAAAAAAACTAAGAAAGTTGGATAACGAGTTAACTCATCGTTTGTTGAAAGGGTTGAACATAATGTGAGGCAAACGAGCATACAAATGAGCAACTTTAGATTTTTTCAATGACAAAATTAGGTCAATCACATAAACTAAACGTGGCAACCTCCAAACCAAAACAAAAAAAACCCCACATACAGCATACTTTTAAATCAATTTTCTAAATAATAATATGTATAAGTCATTTGAATAATTTCCCATCACACTTTAAAATATTTATAAAGTATTTTTTTTTTTTAAGTATAATTATTATGCAAAGTTTTCATAATAGATTGCTCAGTAAATGGTTAAATACTGTATGAATGAATAAAATTCAATCAAAATGAATGTTCATTCTGTACATATTAATCAAACAAAAAATAAATAAACATACAGAAGATTAAAGTGATTTAGTTGGCAACTTGTCATAGAATTGGTCACTAGTGACATAAACCTATGTGACATGCCTGAAAGCTGTGTAACCTCAGTTTATCATTTAATCATTGTAAACCTACGTGACATAGGACATTTCATTCACATTAACCCAGTTTGGTTACTCATCTGAGTCCTTTTATTCAGGTAATTCAATTCATAATCAAAAAAATATTGCTAAAACGTAAAGTTTACAACGACTTAAATTTGCATCTACACTACACGGTATACAAGCACTTTCCATACTGCAAATATCCAAAACACAGTGTACGATATAATTTAATTTAGTGTTACCATACAAGTGAGTGTTGATTTGTCTGGAAAAACGTCAACGTAACTTAGTTACCAAACGGCTAATAAATTATTTTTACTTTCAGGTATTGATATACCATCGCTGAGATTGACTGACCTTGGGAAAAGTACATAAGGAGACAAATATGTCTCAAACTCAAACCATTTTTTTTTATAATCGAAATTTGACTTAACTTTACCATAACTTACGCTGAATTGAAGGTTAATTCAGGCCAAGTTAAACTATCAACTTCCAGTGTTCAATAATACTGTATATACTATGCTAATAAGTACATTTTAACTAGGCGTTCATTTCAGCGTAAAATCATCACCACATTTAAGTCAAGAAAAGATGTGCTTCTATGCTATACATAGAAACTATAAACTCCTAAAGAAAACTTGCTGAATTACAGTATGCTCTTATTTTCAAAAGCAATTTTTCATATTAAACCAGCATGACATGTCAGAAATTTTAACTTTAGCTACTTTATTTCAGCCGGCATATTACATAACAAATAATTTAAAAAAAACAAACACCCCTTTTGGAAATCCCACGCAATTTGCATTTTTAATTTTTGCTTTATGGTAATTAATTGAAAATTCTTCTGGTAGTTAACTCTCTTTTCATTTCAAATGATATGTATTTTGAAATGATTTATTTTTAAAAAAAGAGTTAACTAATATTGAAATGGTGTAAGTCCTATAACTGCAGTTAGCTCATCTTGGTGCCAAATTATGTGCTCTAAGAAAATGTTTACTTATCGGTTAAATTCTTAACTGATTGCCCTAAAATCAAACAGTCACTTAAGGAAAATTAGTTATACCTTAGCCAATGCAATTATTACAATTGTCATTTCTTTTAAACAAAGTACAGTACAGGTGCAAAATTTAATTTCTAAAAGTCAACTTATGGCCTAAAACTATAGTTTCAGTACTTAAAATTTCTATTTAATACGTCTTATCATCACCACAATAAGCTTTAAAAGATTTGACTAATTACCCAATACTTTTGCATAATTTATTTAGCATTGTTTGCAGTTACTCAACATCAAATGAAAAAGTAGGCCATTTTAATTTCTCCTTTGCTTTTTCTCTTATTTGGTGGTTGGCATGACAACCACCATAAGCTTGGCTATGGATACCACCAACCTTAAAATGCGTCTCCAAAGCCGTTGTCATGGTTACATAAAAGGTCTTCATCGCCCACCAGCACATGTAACAGGGTCACGTGACAACACCAGTTGCTCCTTCCCGCCCTTTTGAGTTTATGATGGATATATGGATGGATTGATAAGGATATCGTCGTCATTAGCAACAAGCAGTGTGCGTAATCGTTTTAACGTTACGCCAGCTACAAATGCTACAAAGATCCGCTAAACTCCCCTCTGACGCTCTTTTTCTTTACTCATATACTGTAGTAAAATACTGAACCGGTAAAGCAGAAAATGGGAACGACAAGAGTGGAAATTTACATCAATGTCGCACTGATAGGCTAATATGATATATCAAATTCAAAAGTAATCAGTCGCAGATACACAATCATACCAAATCAATGCAATTAAAGTTACTGACGGTATTTGTTTTCTCAACTAAAACAACGTTGTTATCATCATGTGTGCGAGTATACAGTACAGTACAGTACGTACCTCACAAATAAAATCTTATTATAGTTGTCACCATGTCAAGATGCAATAATTAATGGTGTACTTAGGAGCTGTAAATCACAGTTTCTAAATTAGCGTGCCTAACTAAATTGCTGAGCCTTATTGAAAAATGTTGACTTTTAAATCAATGCTTACACGCATAACTTACAAGCATTATAAGTTATTTGACTTTATAAGAATACCAATTGAGTTTTCAAAGCACAGAAATTGACTCATTTTTCATTTTAAATTTACAGGATAAAAATTACAGCAAAAACACAAAATTCAAATTGCACTTTCAAAGCACAAACTGTGGCTATAAATTACTTTTAGTGTTCAAGGCCTTAAGAATCTCGCTACCTGGTTACGTTAAAATTACTGTGACTTGCACAAACAATCACATTGTATTTTAAAATTATTAATGTGCCCCATCTATACTGTAAACAGAAGAGTAACTTTCTAAAAGTAATAATGCACAACCAAAAAGTTGAAGAGAAAACTAGTGCAAAGTTGCAAACAATAGAAAATGACTTCAATATTTATGTACCACATCTTACGTGGTGCGTATATTGATAATATCAAGTTAACTTTACTGTTACTACTGTATTTTCCAATGTATAAAAAATACAAATGAGTGTGTGTGCTAAAAAAGCCTTTAACAGCTAACTGAACTCCATTTTGTCATCTGATATTTGGCAAATGTTGCCTTTGGAAAAATACAATCATTATTGAAATTACTGCAGAATTGAACTTTCCCCCAAGGCTACGAGTGGCAACAAGAAACCTACTATTCAGCCTCACACGATTAACAAGTCAAGACTTCTTCGTTAACAATACATTGTGAATATTATTATCCACCATTATCTTAAAACAATTACGAATTGGTTGCTTTTTTATACAACCGTTAAAGTCCAGAAAATACAGAAAAATTTCATAAACAGATCAACACTTGAATTTGCTATTAAAAATAACAAAAATAACGTAATTTAAAAGTATTTAATAATCAGTTTAATAAATTTTATAAAAAGAATTTTACTGTTTCAAAATCCTATAGATTAAAAATAGAAACTACAGAACTGAACGGAAACTCAGTGCAACCTGTTGAATACATGTAAAAAAATGCAATTACAGTGCATAAACTCCATACTTTATAGATATTTGATCCGTCCTTCATATCACTGAAAGGACCTTTAAAAAGTAGACCCTTGTATGCACTTACAGTACTTATTGTTACACAGAACATAAAGATGATACCGAATTATGTAGAATCAAGAGGGTTCAAGTTCTACCATCAATCTACAGTTATAACTTATATTGAAGCTCGTCTACTTTTAAAACCCCTGCTGATCACCAATAAAAGACCCGAGATAGAGAGGGGTCGAAGAAAATACATTTACATCATTTACTGTAATTAACATTCTGACACATCATAATCTTAATACTGAAGCATACAGTAGAAATAATTGCCTTGTGCCCTTATTTAACCCCTAGTGTCACAGATACAAAACAGCTGACATTTTAATCAGCAAAGTGTTAAATTCACAAGCATTTACAAAACGCTTCAACATATTTCAAATTTAATTGCATAAGATACTGTACAATGGTCTTTCTGACAATTTTCTAAAAGCAAATATCCAGTATATTGCATTTTAAAATCATTTCAGTTTAATCTATTTAATCATTTCATAATGCATAGTCATGTACGTACAATATACATACATATTGACATGCACTTTTGTTATACACTTTTCCCATGAGAATTCCCCCCAAAAAAATCTAAAATTAGTAACAAGGTCCAAGAGGTATGTTTCTAGGTATCTCAATCACAGGCTCACAGCTGACAAATGCTGTATTATGAATTTCTTTTGTGAAGAACTTGTATCAAATGTCTGCGAAATGTCGGTCAAGTTCTAACCAAATATGAATAATTTACACGAATTTACGTGGCAATTTAAATATGACATTAAGACACTAAGTTATTCTGAATTATCCAAATATTTATACAGTACTTGAATTTGATGATTCACATGATTTTATCATGGAACCTGAAATTAACCATTCCTGAAATTAACCATTTCTAATTAGCATTTTATTGCCCTTTCAAGTACAGTAATTTCATCATTTGTGTTGACTTTCAAGACTCTAAATTAGTTAGCTTTTAGACACTATACAAGAACTTTTGTAAGATTTAAATTTATAAAATTAGAATTTTACAGTTTAGAAATTTAAATCATGACGGTAAAATACACAATTCGCTTTTTGTAAAGCTATATTTCAGATATTTTGACCAAATTAAATTTCAATAGAAAATTTTAAATGTTCAAAAACTTTCAATGTATCATTTCAGACACTAAAATATGGCAATTGATTTTCTAAACATACAAGTCCGTTTTATGTAATTTCTACCTCTGCAGAACCGAGAATATAACCCCAAACTATCAGTTTTATACGGCATAAGGTTAAGAAAATTTTAAATTTAATTTAATCTTTAAAAAAACGTTCATGTGACTGAAAATAGAGCTAGGATTCGTAGCAGACCTCACCAGGAGTGAACACAGGTCTGCAATTTTCTTTCCTTTTGTGCCGTTTTGTTAGCCCTGAATGTACTTGTCTTCATTCTTCTGGCACCTTTCCCTCCACCCTCCCCAACCATCCAGCCCTCTCTATTGTCCTCTTGCCTTCCCCTTCACTTTCAGCCTCGATCCTGACATGGAGTTTCATTTTAAGAATAAAAGCAAGCCTGCTTCTATGCACAGCCTTCGATTAACCTTGAAAATTTTAAGAATTACTTCACCTACTTGTACCTCATCTACCTGGGGATTTTTTTTTTTCCTTTTGACCAAAAGAGAAAAAGAAAAGGTTATAGGTGAAATTTGGGGTCGACACAAATAACGGAAGAAGCTAAAAATAATATCCTCTCATCATTTTCTTTCCACAATTCAAAATGCATTCACATTGTCCCCAACCACCTAAGACCTAAGTTATACTCTTTTTCATTCTTTCATCTTATCTGCCCCAAGCTAAAACCGTCCCAAAGGAACATGCGGGAGAGGTGCCGTGTGTGCTGAGTATGTAACTCGGTTCTCAGTTCTTAGACATAATTAGCAACAAGTCTACAGGGTAGATAAAATGTCGGTATTCTCAGACTACTATGTAACTTAAAAAAGCGTCACGTTTACACTTAAAAAGTATTTTTCAAATGTAACATCTATGATAAACCTTAAGTAAATACTGTACATCCTCGTAAGTACGGTATTAATAATTTATTACTGTATTGTATTAAAAAAGATGAAAGTACTGTGATAAAAATGTCAGCAAGTAATGATTAAGAATAGGCACCATGCTGAGTTTTATTTCATAATATAACATAGTAAAAACTGACTTAATTGACTAACATTACCTTAGCATTAACTTGAGAAGACTTCATGGGGCTCTAATAATTCGACTTGATATGATTAAAATTAGTTAAAACATTTTTGGAATTAAAATAACTGCCAATAAACGCGTTAAATCTTGTATCTATTGAAAAGTTAATAACCGTTGACACAAAATTTAATATTTAGCGACTAAGTTTCATTTTTAAGACACTAAACTCGGTTTTTTAAGTTCTCTTAAGTCACCGATTGTATACAACATCAAATTTGGTCCCAGAACACACTGTTACATCATATCACGTCATATGACATATACTTTTAAGACGAAATCAATTCGAGTATAAAACCCTATGATGACTTTTACTAGAATAACGTTCACTCAGTTTTTTTTCTTCAAATAATAACTATAAGGCACGTATTGCGTTGGCTAAAATTAACTTCTAAAGCTCCATAGTAAAGTGAAATTGTTTAGTTACTAAATGTATCTCATGCTACAACCAATTTTATGCCCAGAAACTACAGTAAATGTTGTTATTAGCTGTAAAACATGGAGTTTATAGTCAAACGAAGTACTACTCCACCTACTGTTTCGTAGAAAAAATACGGTAGTTCATTCAAGAAAGATAAGTTGGACATCAAATTGGAACTAAATTGCAAAATGCTACCATGGTCACTAATTTCTCTAGGTACCGGCACTGAATCCTAAATTTAGTCGTCAAACACAATAGCAGGCTCACAACAAAAAAAAAATTCAAACACAGTTAACTTCAGGAAGAACAGGTTTGGTACCAATGAACTAAGCAAAAGCTGAAAATAGAAGACAAAAAAAAGAAAAAAGAGTTGATTCACGTACCCAAACAAAACTAACTGATATCGCCGTTAACTGTTGAGGTTAGCAACCTTTATCAAACTTTAATATTAAAGTCTTTAACACCTTCTTAAGTTTAAACCCATGGTATGCCCTCAGTATTTCTGCCATTGCAAAAAATCAACGAATAAATAGTCAAATAAAAATGATATTTGCAAAATCTCGTCCGTTCTTCCTAATAACATATGATCTCTCTATCTAGCCTAGTTAGTCTAGTATCCAAGACATCATTATAAAACAAATTACAAATAAAAGTGTAAGATTACACGCTAAGGAGTGTCTTAATACAGTATTAAAAAATTACTGGCAGCAAGCCAAGTAAAAAAAAAAACAAAACAAACGCGGATACAAATGGACTTTCACACCAACAGCAACGGCCAAATAGCAGTTTGCCACGTATTGCTTTGACTAAGTTAACTTGTCCACAATTTGGTTTAAATGAACCACAAAATGACACGACAAGCTGGGAAGCAACAGGTTATACACCATGCCTTTATAGATTTTCGAAAAAATCTAATTATGCGTGAAATACAACGTGGCACTTACAGCTTAACGACTGAAACACGGTCTGAGCCTATGAACAGAGCTGATGATCCATAGAAACCAAGATAAAAGGACATTTTCAGTCCATCATTATTGCTCTTTTTTATCATACGCCTAATTATGCTATAATTTGAGATTAAGGTATAGGTTAGGACTATGAGTGACATATTGAAGAAAAATGTCATACGTTCAAAAATATTTCATTAATTACAGATAATAAGTAGGAACTTAGTTTAATGTTTTAAATTAGATTTCAGTGTATAAAAAGCTAATTAAGTTTAGTGTTACAAGTATATTTGAGACCAAGAATAGTATTTTAAAGCAAAACCTAAAACTTCTGTTCATCACTATCAAAAAAGACTGTAGCTATGCTGTAAATACTGTATTGTAGAGTCAATTGAATTTGCTCAAAAGACAGCTTTTAGTGTTAAATTTTAACTTTAACGATGACTCAATAAGCCATAATCCTAAATTGAGTCACTAGACATTGTCCATTTGACAGGAACAAATTTAAAAGTAAGAATTTGAACTGGTTTTGTGGAAGTCGTGTAGTAAATTAGTAATCATATTTCACCACTATTCCTATCTTGGCAATAGCTTAGGCATCGGAAATACACGTTAACATTGGCCTAAATTCAATTATTTTCTCCTCATTTAAGCTTAAGTAACGATATTTAAAGTGAACTGCTGGCTACTATATTCTCCTACAGTTGACTTGCCATTCATTTTAATACAGTACGATTTATTGTTAAGAAGGAATTTAAGTTACCTAATAAACCGTTAACGCCTACAGTAACGATTCCGCATCATTTTCTTCCCACGTTAAGTCAATCATCATTAAGATAAATTATTAAAAAAAATTAAAATAGAGAAAATTACGTTTGATATTAATAACAAAATTCGTTACAGTAGAGTGCGCACACACACTGCAATGCTGTTGTAGATTTTACTTTATTTAGAAATTGTTTATGCATAAAAAAATTCACGAACTGTAATACAGTAATACTCGTAAAAAAGTGTTCAGGCAATTTGTTACATACAAATAAATGTCTTTTTTGGAAATGAGGTTTGTAGGACTCGTTCAAACCTTAGTAGAAATTTTCTCAAATATAACTCTTTTTGGTTTCTACTTCAAAAAAAAAATCCTTTTCGTCATAAAATGTTAAAATATTCAACGTTACACAACTCAGTTTAAAAAAAATGAATTTCTTTGTCAATTAATAGCTTAGGAAAATTTCCTTGGTAGTATCAATGTATTGTCATAACATACTGTTTCTGAAAATCAAGCTTCTTCTTAATTAAAGCTTCATTGAGTCCTTTAAAATTTAGATTTTGCGGTGCCAATTTATGGCAAACTAAATGATTGTTTGGATTTGACTGAAGTCAAAATCCGAAACTTAAATATGGTTATTTACAGTAATTTAACAGTAAATGTGGTGATGAGGTTAATATCAAACATTGCTGGTAAAGTTAATTATAATAATCACTAAACCGCACCCTTTTATTAACCAAAAGCTGTTAATGTTAAGTCACGTAATTATGTATTGTCATAATAGTCTGTTAACTAATTTCATAACATCTTCGCATTAAATTCAATTGTGCAAGCTTCAAAAGTAATATAAAAAAGGTCAATTTTAACAGCCATTAATAATTAATTTCTATGAACACTTTACATTTTAACGGCTCTTAAATAATACAGTACAGTACAGTATGACATGGAAAAAGCCATCGCATTGCTAAACCGGCACTTCATAATACTAATCCACTTAAAAAGATCAAAACGTCTGATATCGTGCACTTCTTGTGCTATTTCCGTTACCGAATCGGAAAGCAATTAATTGGCCACCCATTTATACAAATACAGCATAACAAATTAATAAAATTAACCATTAAGCAGATGAAATATTGTGCCAAACAAACCATATCGATTAGATACAGTATATATACTTAAGTTTTCGTCATATTTTAGCATCACCATTCAATAACAATCTATTACAAACATTTAACTTTGCAACTTTTAAGGTCGTTCATAAAGAAGTTTCTCGATTATTTTTTTTATCAGAAACCTATAGGCTACCGTTTGAAATTTAGTACAACTTAAAATGCAATCATTTTGCCATTTGATCGAAATTAACCCCTATAATTTTCTAAAACAAAAAGCATCATTAACTTTAAGACACTGAAATTTCTTCAAGCATTAACTTACACACGGTATGCGACAAAAAAAACACTTTTGTTTTTCATAACAGACACCTTTCTCACTTTCATTATAAATAAATAACTGAAAAAACATCTCATTGAGTTATCAGACTGCATACATTTATTATTATTACAGTATTGAAGGATGAGAAGGAAAAAATATTATTGACCAGCGTCAGAGCCATAAAAAGTTAATAAGCCCACGCACATACCGTATGCCATATCATCCAAAACTATAATTGCCTTTTCTCAAATTCTCAATGGACTCGATTGCAACGCAATAGATTTTCAATGCCTGTCTTCTCCTATACAATAATAAGTTATACTCTTTCCAATGATTTCCTAAGAACTTTTTTTTACGTTTTACCCTTCAGAACCTTAAAAAAAAGTTGTTACATTACGCCACAAACAAAAGTCGGTGGCCTAGAATGCATAGGAGTGAGAAATACTTTGAACATATTTTCTTTTCTCTCACAAAAGCTAAATCAAGCCTAGCAAAAGTTTAATATTAAAAAAAAAAAAACCTTGCTTCCCTCTAACTCTTTCCAATGGTCGTTTCCAGATTAAAAATAACGCAAAAGTAAAGCGTAAATAGCGGTTACCAACCTTTTATCACTTGTGAACTCCTTGTCTAACGATTAATTTTGAACTAAATTTCATTATTCACTGTTCAAATTCATTATAAGGTCACTGTAATAATATGACAATAATTATTCCAACTTAAATAATTATGTTCATTAAATGATTTCATCCAATTTAAATATTTTATTAAAAACAATAAAAATCGTTATTCTTGTAATGTGAGAACGACCACATTGTAAAAATTAAGGTTTTTTATAACAAATTTTTGACTTTTTCCGCGTTTGTTTATTTTTTTCTTGTAAACAAAAGGCACGTGTACCTCTAAGTTGGAAATCCCATGTACTGTGTGTTACAAAGTAAGTTGTCCAGATACAGATAGAAAGAACTAAGCCGAGCAGTTTTGATAGGAGAAATAGAGATGGCGTAGCCGAGATAGAAATGTTTAACTCGGCATAACATTGTACGACCTTCGTCTTCTTCTTCTGCCTCCTCCCCCTACCCTTCCCCATCCCTCTCTTATCCAAACCGTAAACCCTTTCGTTGTTTGAAAAAGATCTTACGAGAGCAAATTAAAATTTTGTTGATTGCTTAACCAACCAACTCATACGTTGGTATCCGATACTGTTCAGCCAAATAAAGTAGTAGTCATACAGAACTTCTATCAATTCAAAAACCTATAGATAAAAGTTATATAGCTAAAATAAATAGAAAACTAATCGGCCTGAATATGTAAAAAAGACAACACATGTAGGTCAAGGCTTACTATGTAAAGCTGTACATACTGGATTTAAACTGCTTCAATAAATTCAGCTTAGTTCTTTTGGAGCATAACAAACCTTTGGCATAAACAGAAATATTTCCAGTTAGTTAAATACTAACTATAATTTAACTAATAATATTTATTTAATCGTCATTCATTTGAATTACAGTAATGCCAGTCACGCAATTGGACAGCTCTTCGAAAATATCACTAATTTAGTCCCTATATTTAGTTAAACAACTCTTATGTCATATTTTTTGGGTGTTAATGTTAAGAAAGGATATTCGATGAAATAATCCATTAAACTCACATTTATTGTACATTTTTATTTGTAACCTATTTAAACCAGTTAAATGGTTTTAAAACTAACAAATTCCTCTGTGTAAATCACGGTTGGTAATTTTGTAACAGTAATAAAAGTTTTGTTAAGAAACTTCACAAAAATGTTGCACCAATTGTTACCAAACATTCTCTCAAGGCAAATTAAAAATTCAGATCAGTCGTTTTTCTAGCACTATAATAAGATAATAAAACGACATTACATTATGCATGGACTATTACAATATGCATGATAAATTTAATTATCGTTATAAAATCAAACGGAAATTCAGTTAGTTGTTCGGTAGAAACCAAATGGTTACCACTCCAACAAATTCCGAATTTTTGTCTTGCTAAAAAATCTCAAAATTAAGAATTTTGATGACATCTAATCCAATTGAAAGTGCAACGACGTTTTACTGAATAACGACAAAATAATGTGCAACAAAAACAGACGAAGCAATCAGATAAAATCTCCATAATCAGATTTAGTTAGCCGCCTATTTAATTGGTGCTCAAGGTTATTGTGGCTTTATTCAATAGTATCTTGTAGTAATCTGAAGTCATCACAGGCCACACCACACACCAGCTCCACACAAAAACTCGCAACACGCACACATGTTGACGAATACATATTATTTTGATAAAGCAGGTGGCATCAAGATCTGTGAACTCGTCAATATAAAAGGCTGAAGAAAGAGTTTGGTACTGCAGTATAGTACAGTACAGCACATTATGTTGATTTTTCATCATAATCATAACAGGTGCACACACATACTGTACACATAGAGAAAAACAGGCGACTAAATTGCAATTCATTGGAAGCTTGAATTATTAAGCAAATATAATGTCAGAAAAGCAAAAGGGAATTTTGTTTGGAACGATACGTTATTAGGTTTCACTTAGTGCGTGGTTAGAATCGATTCCCAAAAAAAAAACAAAAAAAAAAGGGTGAAAAATGTGATCTTACAGATAACTATAGGAGAATCTTACCAACTGGAACGTGTCCCAAATGCTCTGAATAGCAGTACTGTAGTTAAAAATTTGTGACGACGTGGCAATCTGTCTTGTACCAATTAACTGTCGTATGTACATTTTAAAATATACTTGTACAGCATAAGAAACTGACTTCTAAGGTTAAAAAAAGCTCAATTTGATTTACAGAAAAAAGCACAATATTTAAAATTGTACATAGGAGGAAATATTGTTACCGATACATAAAAGTTACAGTTAAGTCTCGTAATTACTCTTTTAATGCAAAATTTAATTACTAGACGCTAAATTCGTTTACCAGTTGTCGAATGACAATTAAAAGCCAACTATAATAACCTTTATTAATTTTAAAATAACACAGAACCAAATTCACACACTTGAAAAAATCAATCAATCATGTCAGTCAATAATGGGTACTATACAACTTTTCCTAGAGAAAAAGCACTACCTCGAAAAATAAAAGTATTTTTATAGTGACAATCTTCTTGTATTATTGATGTATTATTGGTAGTAAAGGGGGTGTGGAACTTTGTTCATGACATCACAAAACTGCATGTTTATTGTATAAAATTCAGCAGTAATGGAAAGGAGGGTCAGAGGGTTGGATGAGGAGGAACGGGATGAGTGGGACGATCAAAACTCTACTGCGTAGTAAGTACTTTTCAATATGAAGTCAACGTATAACACACATCACAGCATTACATTTCATTTATAGTATCTCGGCATACTGTTAAGACTACCTGCACCACACAATATAAAACGTTATAATTCTCTTTCAAGGCCAAAATCTGTTTAATGTCGTGCAAAAAGCGCTCGATGAATGGCAAAAGCCAATTACGAAACGCAGATAACCACTATCCAAGTCATGTTTACGGCCAATTGTAACATACGCCAACTTTCACGCATACAAGTACACTATCACCCTCCCCTAATCCTATACGTATACAGTTTGTACAAGTTATACACAGTACCGGTATTAAAAAAAAAACATGAAAAGCAGCCTCCATACTTTAGGCAAAGTTACCACGAAACCCGTCACCGACCTCATCAATACTCTTTCAGCAAACAAAACCTATTTTACGCACTACATTATTTGCAAACAACATAGCTGACGACTTCAGGCATTTCAGACTCTCAGTGGCTGCCAACTTACTCCAAAACTAAATATAAACCAAACCATGTACTTTCACTCACCACGTAAATTACTACTATAAATAAACAAAAATAGCATTATTACTGCGAAATATCGGTTTAATCTACCATCTATTTTAGATATATTTGACTCGATAACATTATCAAAAATACATTTTTTGGTGCATTTAAATTCCAAATATCACAAGACTAGTATAGTATATTGCTTTTTGAAGTTTATATTTATGGTTTCTAGACTACAGTATAATCAAATTGCACGCCATTTTTGATTTGATCAAATGTTTAGTTTGATCGACGTTGCAGTTTTCAAACTTTAATACTGGTCTTTACGAAAATTTGTTTGCAAAGACAAAATAAAATTAGTAAAGCTTTATTTCTAATGCAGTAGTATTGTATTTCATTTTGAAATTTTAAATATGTTTTTTCCAGTTTACGGTTATAGTCATTAAACAGTTTTACTGAATGAAAATGTCGCTTCGGAAATTAGCAATAAAATAAAAACAGTTGGTAGTGTTAAATAATTGGGCATAATAACTTTTCTCCGTAAGTGAAAAATAATTCTTCGATTTCTAGAGCTCAATCAATAAATTTAACGGTGAAGCGCAATATGATATAAAATTTGTTTCAAATTGCCAATAAAGCAACAGGAAGCAAGGGTGTCATCTGCTTCCGTTAAAAAAGGTGTCAACCACATGTGCAATGTATGTTCAGTCGCCACCTGTTGCTTCTTCCTATTCGGATTTTGATTTGCTGTCATTACAATTAGCAATGCAAATCGATGTCATTTTAATAACGGCAATATGGTAATCGAATGCCCTACTTCAATCAATTTTACAACTTGGTTGATATTGCGGGTATTGTAGATGTAATACTCGCAATATACAAATTAAGGACAAGTAGAGGTACTTAATTTGTAGGATTGATCGTTTTTAAAATCAGAACTATACGTTTTCTGTTTAATTTTACTCTAATTTTAGTGCAAAATTTGCTATTTACCACCGGAAATATGTTGACAAAAATCATGTACAGCATAACCAGAACCAATCTGGTAATAAACAAGAAGTAATACTACCGTATAAACATTAAAAGATGTCAAAATATATACACTTGGTGTGCAAGGTAAATTTCAAGTGCTAAAAATATACGGTCTACTGTATATACAGCAGCATGTAAACAAAAATACGGTTTACTTTTACACGTATGAGTTCATTAGATATGCATTCGATTGTTTCTTGTTTTCTCAATGGCGACCTTATTTTCTTCACGAGAATAAAAGTTATAATAAACGAGCAGACAGACATGGAGAGCATTACATTAAATGTGGGTCTCTTAAAATGGTAAAATTGACTCACGAATGTAATGTGTCGATTATAAAAAGTCCCAGAGAAGTGAAATTGTATTTCATTAGAAATAACCTTGCGCAGTTTTGACGACAATTAATAGACAAAAATTCTATGTCAACTTTAACCACTGTGCCGGTTTAATAACCCTTAGTATTTTTCCACGATTAAAGCTCTTCCACACTTCATGATTGGTTTAACTGATAAGGAAAAAAATTGTTTCAAAGCTATAATTCTATCAAAATCTGCACATGTATTTTTGTCTTACAAGACCACTAACCTTTTAATAAATACTACGGTACTCAGTATATGCAGTTAAAAGTTACCAAATTAAACCCTATCCGTTACAGTATAATAACACACAACTTAAGTCACATACATTATTTTAAAACGGTTATGTAATCCTTAATAGATAAACGTTGTTATAAACTTCTGAAAACACTTCCAGTGATACAGAACTGTAACATGAATCTCATAAATATAATATTAAAATGTAGTTTAATTGTTAACATTTAGTTCTTTGCTTTTAAGCTCGTCTAGTTTCAGCTAAAATTAGATTTCATTTCAATGAAATTACAGTCAATTGCTTTTCATAGCATTAATAATATCAATTTAGTACTGTACTGTGTTCGTCTCTAATACTTTAGGTATTAAATATTCCTATAATAATTTAATGTAACTCCCAATTTTTAAATTTTATACCAAAGTAAATACTGATGATTATAAACGAGATTTTTGTTTAGTTTTTGTCCTTGCTTGAAGAACTCCATCACGATTCACGAGAAATATGTTTTTGAAATAATCAGATGGTGGAACAGACTCAAATTCTCAATATCAGCTATTCTCATGGGCACTAGTCGCAAAGTAACTTACTGTACATTAAATATTAATTAGAAAATAGCAAACTCAAAAGTGCACTACTGTTTAAATACCTAACTAGAAATACATAGTGGTTCACTTAAAATATTTAATGAACACCCTGCACTTCATTAACATTGTGCACAGTGATAATTCATTTGTAAAAGAAAAAGTACATGTTTTTCTTTTCATGTAAATTCAACAATTTCTTTTCAAATACAAAAAGGTCTGACAATTACAAAAAACCTACTTTCATAGCTATTGATCTTTTGTCATAAAAAATGTTGCAAGTGAAAATCCTTTAATCCTTTAAGTGGTAATGAGCCTTGCAGAAGTTGTCATTCATTATTTTTCACCCTTTTTCTCAACTTAGCTATAAACTTGGCTCGTGCACCAAACTATGACAATGAAAATGATATTCTGCACATTTTACTAAATGTTTACCTTTGTTTCACACCCAATAGCATTTCCGTTTGAACTTTGGCGTCATCGAAATTCTTTTCCCTCTCAATACAATTACTAAAACAAGAGGCCATAGATTACACATTTAGATTGTCAGCTTCAACGATAATCAGCTCCTCCCACCAAACTACATGAAAGTATATTATTTATATTTTTCAACAGGCAAAAAGATTTATTAATTCAACTCTACTACACAGTATATACAGTATAATATATAATGACTTTTCCCCTTTGCCAATGTAACCTTTCCCCTTTCAACTGCACAACTAGAGAGCACTAAACAATATTATGACATACGAGATTATGGCCTTTATTTTTAAAGAAGTTCCAGAACCAAATCGGATCTTTCTCCTCCCTTAACAAGAATGAGTTGCACCAACATACTCTTAAATACAGTGCACACATCAATGTCCTTCAGAAAGTTGAGAGTAACACGAATACTAAAAGAATTAATTAAAAACTCGTATCTTGTCAAAAATGAAGGACAAAACAAAACATGTACTAAGAAATAGTAAAACTTATTACAAAATGTATGAGTTGTTCGGACAGAAAGTTTCATTTTTATTATTTAAATCTATACTTTTGAAAAGTACGTAACAGTTTCCTGTAAATTAGCATAGGAACATTGATCACTGTTGACAATTGTCTTATTTCAACAACAATGTTTCATAAAATGGTAAACTTGTGCATTTTAAAAGTCTGTCAATTTCGAATGCATTGTTTAGACAATTTTAAATGAAAGTAAATTTGAGACAAATTCAATCATTAGAAACTGCAGTAAGGTAAACTAAGTTAATTTTTTTAGCTATATTTAGTAGTTTTGTAATGTGGTACACAGTTCAATTTAGCTAATACGTTAATAGCAATAAGTCACTAGTCTGAGTGTCTATTTGCTTAGTAACAGCATAAACAAAGTTTAAGATATCAAATTTCTAATAAAATTAAATGCGAATATGATGTTCGTCTTCAAAATGTTTTGCCTTTTTTACGGGAGATGCCATTGTATTCATTACATTCTTCAAGCCGAAAGAAAAAATAGATAACCAAAAATAAATACTGTATTATACAATACGGTATATGCATTTCACTTTTAATTTTATATTCCATGTTAAAAAAAAATGAGCTAAAATATTGCAGTTGTGAAATTTTGTTAGATTTCAATAAAGATTACGCATAGAGTACTGAAGAGATAAGGTAACTGAAATCAGCTGTAAAGATTTCCATCGTATCAGCAGGACTTTTTGAGACGTGTAAGCACAGATCGGACAATAACTACTGTAAATACCGTACAGTAGGAGCACAAGTGAGACTAAAATGGTTCAAATTATCAACAAAAAAAGACGCAAACTGTGGTGGCATTCAAGTTAGTATACGTGACAAAAAAAATTAGACTTGAAGGTCAAACAGATATGGTATGTTGATCCCTGCCGAAATGATACAAAATAAACTAAGCCAAGAAAACGCCTACAAAAGCATACCAAACGTTGACGTAACTCAAACGTAAACATTACCAAAAACAACCAAGCCGAAAAAAGTTTCACTATCACGGTAATGCTCACTGAGTTCCAATAGTCCAAAGAAGTAATAAAAATCGGCTAAATTAAAATTTAATAAAAACTAAAAAATAAATCAAGAAAAATGCAAAGATAAATTTATAAAATTGTATCTCGTAAGCAAAAAAGCTGGCTAAGTGCAACAAAAATCGACTTAACATAATCCAAATGGATAAAAATAGCGACAAGATCATTTTTAACTCAGACTTAATTCAAACAAATAGGCGTGTGCTTTCAAATACTATACAAGAAAAGAAAGTTGAGTGACCAGTTTAAAAATATGCCAAATAAATTCATAAATTAACATACAGTTCTTCTCTTTAAAACTGATATTATTTATGCCGACCTTTTAAATTCAGGTATAACAAAAGAAAGCTTATGAATAAAAATGCCTACATGTTTCGATTGATACAGACATAACAAGATCTACTGTAAAGTTATAGAAGAAACATACAAGTTGACGAAAATACTATAGTATATATTAATTGGAGGATTGCCCAGATTAAATTATCCTTAAACTACCGGTACTTAAAACTTTCCTTAACATAACTAACCTCGACGTCAAACATTATCAATATCTCGAAAAACTAAATTTTAGATTACACTTAAATTAATTGAAATCAGCTAACTTAGTTCCCCTTTTAACATGACATGTGGACGACGAAAATGACAACAACAACAACAAAATATGGCTTTGACCAAGTACGCAAAAATATTTGAGAAGTAAGGGGAATTCCAGTTGTCAATGTGAATCAGCGAATAACGCTACGACAGCTGTACATCAAATGACGTTATTATAACAACAAAACTTTCTCATCAGCGTATTTTTTTTCATCCACAAAACAGATTAATCATTGATTCAAACACCTAAGTTAATGTCAATATTCATTGACAGTAATTTACAACTGATTAGTACACTAGCTACAGTACTTTTAAAGCATTTTTAAGAGAGGTTTTCATCTAACTTATGTAAAAACCCGCCAGCATAAAAAATGATAGATTTGATTAGTTATTAACTTATAACCAGTTCGTTAGCTGTTAACATTGGTTGCTTTTCCTTGCATCAAGGCATCCATGTTTATCATGTACACAGTATCACTACTACAGTATATGGCGTGACATGTGCAGAGAGAGCGCCAATAACTGACCTTGAAGCATTAACAACAAATGTAATTCATTATGTTTTGAAATATTTCATTTGTTATTTAATACCTTACATTAGGTTTTTATAATACCCTTTTAAACTCATAATGCTTTACTTTTAGCTTATTTGAAGTTAACTCACAGTGTCAACTCATAAAAAGCTAAAAGTGTCATTAAAACAGTAAATCTTACGTCACAAATGATCCATTTATGTCAAATTATGTAATAGAGTTTAATACAAAATGATAATTAAACTCTTAAACTTGGGTAATTTCTAAGATCAAAAGAATTTTAAGATGGTAACACTGGTTTTGTCAATCTTTCTAGACTGTTGTCACGTATTGAGTTACAACTTACAACTTGATAACTCATGTTGGTCGTTTCAAAGTCGAGATTATGTCAAGACAGCACAAATTTAACATATAAAAAATTAAGTAAAATGTATTTTCTGTACCTTCCAACCAGCTGAACTATTAGAATCGCCTTTATCTTTAAAATACGGCACATTTTGTACCATCCAGTCGTATATTTGGGATAGAGTCAGCCTTTTATCTGGGGAACTTTGAATAGCTTGTGTGATGAGATCAGCGTAAGACATGTTACCCCATGCATTCCGTCGACTCGAGTTCTTTTTCGGCAGTGGACCAATACCGCCAGCACCCGCCACTAGACTGCTCAGTCCATCGTGACCCTTGCTGCCGTCGCCCAGTAAAATTCCGCCGCCACTAACATCATCTTTATCCACATAGTTTTCAGGTCTCGGTTGCGGCCATGTGTTGGCTCGCACTCGCTGAAGTGGCTCGAAAGATGGATCAATTTCAACTATATCCATTTTGATTTTGTACTTTATTACTGTTAAGTTAAAATTGAAACTTTAACTCTCACAGATTAATATTATTTTAACAGTTTTTGTTGAGTAAATATGTCGCGAATTCAGGATAACTGCAAACCATGTTTTTACCGTTTCACCTGATGTGTCTGTTTTTTCGGTCAACACAAAACAAATGTTATCCAGGATTATCTGAGTTATAATGTCACCGAATTAATGATTTAGCATTCCATTAATAAAATGTTGAGCGACATTTTCTTAGCTATCAGCTAAATATGCGCATTCATCTCGACCATTTTTTCTCATTGAAGTTGGCGGCGTCCGATTCGATGAAGGCGGGGAAGGAATATATAGCGGTTACGTACACAGCGATTACGTACATCTACGGAGAGCATACCCCACCTTTGGCGTACTAAGCTCCTACTGCGTATTTTACAAACAAACTCGCAGCAGCGTTTTAAACAATCACCGGCAATTGAAATCAAAATAATTTTTCAATTAATAATACTTTTAAGCAGTGTTTGACGTTTAAGTACCATCAATATTAGATGTATCTCCGCACTTTGAGTAGGAAAAGTGCTTAACGAGATTCCAACAACTAGCTGCAAACTTTAACACAGTATTACATCCAACAAACATTTCCCAAACTAGAGCGAGGGGCATCTAATTCATCGTTTAGCTTATAAAGCTCCACAACATTCTCGCTACATAGCGTTTTTTAATCGCTGCAAACAAGCTACGCTTAACTCAATTGAATTTATAGCACTTTACTGAGCGCTCTTACATCAGATTCTTTAACCAAATGTTTTGACAGTAAATGACCGTAGTTAAGTCCCTCAAGGGCACTCCATACACACGTGGTTTGTGACGTAAGTTTCACTTCAATGGAAAATAATTATACTATTAAGTACCGGTATGTTTATCAATTTAATATTTTTTTTCTGCTTTGAAAAAGCCATGAAAAAAGGGTGTAAATACTAAGTACTGTAGTAATGTTGTCGTTTTATAAGTGACATTACGTGAAGTGCTTCTGTTATAATAAAATAACTATCTAAAATGGCTAAATATAAATTTTAAAAGCTCAATTGGTGTTCAAAAAAGACCAAGTTCATATTTTAAACACTTTAATTTATGTCAATTTGGCAACTAGCTAAAAAAAACCATATAATGTATAAGTTATATTCAGTCGCTTAAGTAAAGGCAACTTTACTTTTTAATTTAAAAAAAAATTTTTTTTTGCTTATAAAAATGCAACTCAAGCAATCGATGTGTTATGTTCAATCATTAGAAAGCAAATAAATTGCCAGATCAAATACTAGATAATGATCAAATTTAGTTATTCCAGCATACTATATAGCTAAAAGCACCTAAACATAATTTAAAATATAGCAGCCAAGGTTTGGTGCATAATTAACTATTCAAATCATACAAATACATATTTAAACATCCTGGTACTTGGAAAAAGCCAATTAAAAGTTTCATTATAAAAATCCAGGATACTAAATGAACAAGAAAAACTAGTTTATACATTCTTCTTAATTTTTCTACGACTGAAATGTTATTTTACATTTTTTTCTTAATTAAATGTACTAGTATTATTCGACGTACAATAATAAAATTTTTAAACTTACAGTATAACTTATGATTTGGTCTCCTATAATACTGATACACAATGTTATTTGTCCAACAACATTTGATATGGCCTAAGCATTGTAAAAAAAGTACGGTATTTGAGAAATAATACTAATTAATAAAAAATTGATACTGTAGTTTTCAAAGTCGCAACGCTGTTTGACATTTTTTTTGTTAAACTAATAAACACAAGTTTGACAAGATAAAATTTATGTGAACAAACGTAATTCGGTTATTTGTTTATTTGAGATATTGGTTCACATGAATAAACTCAGCATCTTTTTTATTTACGTTGAAACTACTAAGTTTAATTTAAAATGTCATCTAAGTAGGAAATGTTTAACTTAAAAAATACTTTCAATACTGTACTACAGTATTTGTCTGTCAAATTAAGATATCAATCGATAAAACATAAACATTATTTAAAAATTATTATATGCCTATATTTATATTACTTCTAATCAATATTATTGCTTTACATAACGAGATTTTAGTAAAAAAAATTAAATAAAAAGTTTTTAAAAAATCTGCTATACGTAACCATTATTAAAAAAGTAAAACACTTTTGACCAATAGATGTCGCCAATAGACGGCCATACAATTCAATATTTTTGTTTGTTTTATCAAGACTTTAACTTTATTGCTGCAAAGTCATTGCTAATTTCTAATCTCATATAATATTTTACGAAGTTTACTTTGACTATCCTAGGAAAGCTCAGAATATATTTAAAAAAAAGTTTTAAAAAACTGTCAAGATGGAGAAAAGCTGTAAATAAATTTACTGTAATAACTTACTTTACGACACATTATTGCAAAAAAAAAGTTGTAAAAAATTAATGTCATAAAAAAGGGAGAAATATTAACATAACATAATTAAAATAATACATAAATATAGTAAAAATCAAAACGAGTGCAAGTTAATTGGCATTAACTTAGTTATGTCGCTTTAATGAAGTAAATTATCGTTAAATGCCTTTATACACTTAAAAACGTCTTACGTAATTCCACATTAACGATCGAGTACAGTACCGATACAAAAAAGATTATTGAGTTACTAGTAATCTGATACAGTAAAACCAATATATTCAATCTCTCTACCCTTTCGCTATTGATCGTATAAATTTACATATTAACTAATCGTATTACGCTAATGTTGTTTACGCTAAGCTTCAAACATTTCTAACTCAACTACTGTACAAGTAAAACGCCCTAGTACGGATTATGTTTTAACAATACTTAATAGATTTTAAGACAATTAAGACATAATATCATCCGGATCATAAACACCGACAATTAACAGCGCCTTCAGTCTAATCTACAGTTGATACAAAATCTTTTTATTTATATATATATATAATTCTACTAACATTATTTATAAAATATTTTGGATACACAAGTGATCGTCAATCCTAAATTGGGGACTATAACTTAGTCTTTACTAACACTTATGTGTTTTGAAAAAAAATCTTTAGCATAGTCAATTCGTTGTTTTAAAAGCAAACATTTGTGGTTAAACCCGAGATTTTATTATATGGTATGTCTGAATACCAATAATTGCATTACTGTTTATCAGCATAAATTTGCATCAGTAACACCTTTGAAAAAAAATCTGCCAGACATATCGTTAGAAACAGCGCAGTGAAACTGTTAATTTAAGATTTTAATGCGTCCACGTATTTACTTCGCAACGAATTTAAAGTTTTAACCGATGAAAATAGTAGATGATTTAGTTTCCTTCCTTTATTAACGGCTACTATATTTCTGAATAAACCAACGTCAATGAAAAATAGATACGACATGAATTCAAAGAATATCATTTAACTTTTAGGAATAATGCTTTTTTTTGCGCTTAATGTCATGTTTACGAATATACACTTTATATACTTTTAGGTAAAATAATATTAACTTGGAAAAATAAAGAAACAATAATAATACAATATACCTTATGGCAGTTGGCATGTTTAATTGAACAGCTGAATGTCCAGTTTGACTAATATTTCGCCGGTGTCCACTTCCAATAGTTGTTTTCGCATCACAATAGGTCCCATAGTTTTCTTACTTTCAATTAAAATATCAGACACTCTGATTTCAGTTCTACCTAAAAAATCTAAAAACATCAACCAACCTCAATTACTATTTTACTTTGATTACTGACATTGCAAATACATCACACTTATTGTTTAAAAAAGGTAAACTAAGTGATTGCGTAGTTGTAAACTTGCGATATAACCTTAATATTGTCTTAATGTGTCTTATTATAAAAAGTAGAGTTTTAAAGTCAATAAACTAAACTAACAATTAAAGAAATGCAACTAACCATTAGGCGAAAAGTAATCCCGGTCGTAAACAGTAAGACACAAAATGTCAGACTGTACATCTTTCACAATAAACTGCATGGAAGCATTCCATTTTGGATTAACGGTATCATTTATCACTTTCGTTTTGTTTTCCTGGGAACCCATGCTTACTTCACAATACGGATCACTTCGACCTACAACACAAATATGATGTTAATATAGTTCTGTCTAAACCAAACACATTAATAACATTATTTGTATCCAAAACACAAACAGGATTCCATCGTCGTGTTATTCAGTAAGCATTAAATCATGCATTGAGAAGTTAAACGGACAAACAAAAAATACAAATAAAAAGCTAACAATCCCGATAGTTTACCTTTAATCTTATTTAAAATGAGGTTATTAGCAGACAAGACGACTATGCGTAGAATACCTTTGGATGGACGTCTACGGACTAAAAGTTAAAAGCAAAAAAAAAAAAAAAAACCATGCAAGAAAGTAAAATAGTTAAGAAATGCATGCAGATGGTTAGAGTAACTATTTTCTAATTATTAAAATAAAAATCAAGCTAACGTTCCTTAAAAGTTAGTATAAATATATAAACTTTGTAGCACCCAAAATATAGTTATAGTACTAACCAAATAACCATGCTATGTTATACGATATTTTCTTGCTATGACTCGCAAAAAACCTGTTAAAAGCTGTTAAGGTTGGAGGAATAATTGTATAGCAATATACAATGATGTAGTAAAAATCAGAAAATATTTGGATATGATAAAAAATAGTTGGATTTGATGAAGGATTACTATACTGCAAATAAAACGCCAGACTAACCATTTGCTTTAGCGCGAAGGTTGATGCCTTCAGCGACGACTACGAGTAGTCTACCTAAAGCAGGACGTTGAGTAGGTTGAGCTAAGTATAAAAAAAATTAGGTATGATTACATTCTTTTATGCAAAAATAATCTTAGGACTGTAGCCTTTTGGATGGTCTTCATAACTTTATAACTTCATTAGTTATTGTTTTTTATAGCATTGTATGTCATGGAAGGAATGTATGGAAGGAACTGTATTTTGAAGTATGCAGCTAACCTGCACCTAATTATTGTACGAGTACTGTGCTGTAAACTCTAAAAATTATAAAATATGCTGTAAAATTTAAATAATAAAATAAACTTACAAAATTTCCAAGTGGGAAGATGTTCTAACATGTCAGTTACAGTGAGGGTAAATGATGATAAACATGATGATAGTTAAGATATGGTGACGACTAAACTTATAAACACTAACGACTAATTTATCAACTTTTTGGTTCCTTTCGTCACTTTGAATGGCTTAATTATACCAATCGTTAAGCCAAACTGTTGTTAACTAAGCATTTTGTGATTTAAATAATAATTAATAAATGTCTTATAATGATGCATCCTTAACCTATCGTTTAACTTAATAAATGCTGCAAAGAAACTATAATCTATATCTGTTGTATGTTAGGCTGTTATTTTTAATACTAATATTAATTTAACTAAAATGCTTTACACAGTTTTCACTAAAAATACTTACTTGATTGATTTCTCATAGTCTTTCGTTTTTCAACTTGTTGATAATGCACTGTCGCGCTCTCTAGTTTACGTATCCATGTATTCCTTATAAGACATAACAATATTAATAAATTTCAATATTGAAAAATAATTGAGTAATTAATGACCAAACCTATCATTAGCATTAGTTGCTTTATACGTATGTGTTCGGTCACCATATATAAAACTGAATACATTATTTTCATCACCATTTCCATTTTCTTTTTTCTTCACCTCAATCTTATTTAAAAATAATGGCTATACCAAAAAACCACACAGTTTCAGTTCCAGTACACAAGATTACAAAACGGTAAGAAAACTTCATTTATAAATTATTCTACCTGTTTGTAAATTTTAAATTGTGTATTTGACAGCTTTTCTAAAGCAAACAGAGAACTGACACTTCCAAAATTCTTATGTGGCTGAGTCAACAAAAGAAAATCGTTGAAAAGAAATCCCATCAATTCTTTCCCACTTTTCGTCTAAAAAGTTCTCAGTAAGTTTAAAATATCTTCATTATTTTTAACATTAACTTACTTTAACTAATGTTCCTGAATGAAGGAATTTTCTCGGTCCTAACGAATTGGTCAAAGAATTAAATGTTAGTTTCTAAAATTACAACATACATAATCAGTAATTATTTTTTAAGAAATTGATTAAGAGATTAAAACCTCAACGAGATTATCGCAAATAACAGTCCTTTGCACAAATTCTAGCCTGTCGGAATTTTCTTTTTCACGAACTCCTTCGTTTACTTGACTACATAGTTCTTCAGCTTTAGACAATGCTTCGGTCAGATTTGGTCGATCTGGATGATCATCAGACGTTAACTCTAATATCTATCAAAATAAATTAATTGTATCGTACAATATTTTAATCAGGTGGTCAAAGTCTTACTTTTTTAATGAGTAGAGGATATTTGGTAATTCGTTGCATGGGTTTCAATAAAAATGAACTGACTGGCATTCCTTTTGTTCTTGGATCACAACAACATTTCTAAAGCCAAATTTAAATAAACATTTTAAAAAAGACATCATAACCTGAACTGAGTACTGCTTAAACTTAGTTAAGCAGTTAGTTAAATCAAGGACATTATAATTATGAGTGATATAATAATATTATTCAGAATTTCATTCATAAATTTCACAATCAAAACTAATCAGTGTTGAAAAGTTGCTTAAAACAGTAATTACTTTGGCTAGATCTCTGAATTCTTGACTAGTTTCAGTCTTCTTTTGTAAAATAGCAGCTGCGTTAAGTTGACAGCTGCAAAAACGAATATATGGCGCCATATGAGGCAACTAAAAACCAAAAATAAAACAAAAATTTAAAAAGAAATTGCAACAAACAAAACCGTCAAAGCTACAATGCATTACATTTTCGCACATAATGTCGCCAATCATCGAAATGCCATTTTTACTCATTTGTCTTCGAACTCTAAATGCCCTAAAAATTGAAAGACCAATTAAGATAAGTTGCACTAAAAACTTCATTACACCAAAATGATTTACTTCAATAACTTAGTGTTGCACTGTATTAACTCATTCCAATTTACAAACAGGGTATCCAGTTCCAATTCGCTAAGCAAACCGGATGCTTCCATTGGCTTGCGAAAAGCCTTAATTAAAGTTTTGAAAAAAAAATTATCATCTTGCAACAAAGTAATAAAGAGAGTAAAATATGTTAGCTTACATCTAGAACTATAGACATGTCTTCCATGTACGTTTCCTCCGTATCAAGCAACTCCATAATGCTTGCTTGACGTTTGAATTCAGCAGGTGAAAGATTTTGCGCAGGAATTCCAGCTAAAGTTTTATTATACATGTCAGACAAATTGAAGATAAAAATCGGCAGTTAATATTATAATATTAAGCTTAAGTATTTATTGCATTCTTATATGATGTTTTCATAAATTTTTGCTATTAGGAATTTCATCGTCACAAAAGAGTTTAATACAAATGACAGACTTCACTGAGAATTCAATATTTTTAGAAGTACGGGCACGGAACTTACAATTATAATTTTAACAGTTAAACGCATCCTTCATACTTTTTCTCTCGAATGCTACTGATAAATTAAGTTAATACATCAATAATAAACAGAAATCATTTTTAACAGAGATAAATCATCTGATTAACGAAAGTTGAAAAAAAAATAACAAATAACATGTAAAAATAGAAAGTTCTTCTTATATAGAAACTTTATGAAAATTAGTATGGTCTTTAAAGCATTAAAGTAACAGAAAAGTGTTAAAATGCTAAGCTTTTAAAGTTTATCAATCAACTTTTCAGAAATTATTTTCTTAAAAAACTTTCCAAAAAAAATACAATTATTAAGTTATAAATATTATCTTAAGTAGAATTATATATATTGAAAGGCTAAGACTTCCTCTAGACAATAATAGAGAAACAAAAATTGTGGCCATAACTAAATCTCATTCGTTTCACGATTCTAAAGTAGTCCGGAGGGAGGCTTGGTCTTGTCAACCGTCCATTAATTAACGGTTGTTATTATTTTAGAAATAGTTTAAAGAGAAAGCAGGAAAACATAAAGGTAAAAACAGAGGTAAATCACCATTGAATAGAATTTTAACAACCACCAAACTCCCAAACTGCTCCAGAACAAAGACATGCAAAAAAATAAACAGTTGAAAAGCATAATTAGTCCCAAAAAAAAAACATGAAGAAAACGTGGCCACCACTTCACCAACTAACTACATGTATTACATGTTTTATTATTAATAAAGAAGAAAATTTTTAAAAATTTTCTTCACTCACTTCAACAATTATTTCTTAAAAGTTTAAATGGTGTCGACCACTTTTCTTATCAGTGAAGAGAAAATAAGAAGTTTAAAGCTACAATGAAAAAGATCACACATATTATGTAACACGCACACTCACACCTAGTTAAAATTAATTAACGAATGTATAACTATTATAATAAGTATATAGTCGAGTGCGATTATAGCCAGGTGCTTGTTTATGAGACCATTTCTCCCTCCAGTGCCATAAAGGGACATGGTGGAATGCCTTGACGTTGACGGGTGTCACAACCCATCTCACACCATCTCCATAATTTAATCATAACGAGATTTATGGTTAGCCTGAAATTGGAATAAGCGAAAGTGACTTATCTCTGTTAATTTATGTTGGTTTTTTGCAGAATGGTTCATGGCATGCTAAAGTATGTCACTTTAAAACTAAAAACGTTAACTAATAATAAGTACCGTAGTTTAAGATAAGTAACTTTCTCAATGAAAATTAAAAATGTCATTCAACAAACCAAAAGAAAACGTAACGGTCAGTAAATTATAAAAGTAATAACTTAAGAGTAACGTGCAAATGTTGATAGCAACAATTAAGTGTAAATCAAGCATAACATGCATTTCAAATTTTTAAAACAAATTACTGATTTTTTTTCAAATTATTTATCAAACTAACATTCACCATTTCAAACTCAAAGTATCACAAATTTAAAAATTATATAACACAGTTAAAACTTAAATCAAAAAACTATCAGAAAATCAATTTTTGCTATCAACATTCAAGTAATTAATTCCTTTTAAGTCGGTTAACAAGATTCACATAATTTAAAATTAACTAAGGCGTGAAACTTGAGCATCGACTAAAGTCAATCTTGTGTAAATGTTCACTTACGAATGTCGTCTACTGAAGGATCAAAAGGCCTGACATAGTTGGAAGGAAAAACACCTTCCACACCATTACATTCTCCCTTCCACCAAGCGGCATCTTCCTTATTGATAACTCGTATAAGTGCACCTTTGTCTAGTTTCAATTCATCGTCATTTTGAGCGGTATATGGATAAAGTACAACGACCATCTCTGATATCCCATAAAATATCACAATTAGCATTAATAAACTGTAACCGTAGCAGACAATAACTGTTAAAAATAATCATAGACTAATTACCTGCTGAAGACATTTTGGTAGATCGTCCGCTGTCATCTTTGGATGAAAATGGTTCAGGTGTGCTCCTAGCAGAGTCACTGCTAGATAAAACTTTTACATATGTAGCTGGAAACCAACCAATTTGTCGTTTCTTTCCTTTCGCCTGTTGAAAAAGTTAAAATAAATGCCATTTCCTCTTTTCTTTGATGAAATCTATAAACTCCACTTTTACTGCTTATAATACTCTTAATAACTTACGTGAAGTTCGCCTTCCCACCAACCACTGTCATTCTTTTTTCTAATTGAAATTAACTGTCCTTTTAGAAGTGACAACTGTTCCTGTCCTGTTGCAGTATATGGCGCAATTACTGTAGCGATTTCTGCTTTTTTTCCACTTTTTGTCTAGAATAAATAAAAGCGGTTAATTTTAAGGACTACGTGCCTTTTTTTTTAAGCCCAACTATTCTACCTTCGGCGTAGCAGGAGGCTCAGGAGCCTCCCTCTGAACGCATACAAAAGCAAAGATAAAAGCATATAATCAAGACAAGATAAAAGTTTAAAATTCTACAGTTATAGAGTCTAGACAATACCTTATTAATTGAATCAAGAGATTCGGCCTAGCAGCAATTAAAACAATTACATACAATATTATAAATTAAAAGAAAACTAAAGTCTTAAAATATATCTGAGCATACCTTTGAAGGTATAGCGGATGGAGCCTCAATGTCAGGCTATAAAAACAATTATCGTCAATTATGTGCATTCAGCGAGTTCCACAATTCAATCAACAAAATTAAAAATAAAAAAAGCTATGCCATAATGCCCTTTTGTTACTCGTCATAATTATACTTAACATTAGAAAAATCTAACAATTTCTTAGCATTAAAAGTTGGTTAAAATTCTCAGTAACATTTTTGTTTACAAATATATCGCTACTGCTAATAATGATCACTGAATTGTAATTACAATAAGTCAACCAAATTTTCTTAAGTTAAACCGAATTGCATAATAATAAAGTACAAATAATGATTGTTTACCTCAGGTGGAGGCTCTTCCGTAGTATTGATGTCGTTATATTCATCCTAGATAAAACATCCATGCATAAACGAGCCATTGTTAGTTAGATTAACGATTATTAATAAACTTAGTAGCAAGCAACACATTTTAGTAAAGCATTCGTGTAATTAAAAGCTGACTAATAAATCAACAGTACCTGAATTTCGTCCATTTTCTTTACGTAGTTACACGGAAAAACTCCAGTGCGATCGCCAATAGTTCCTGTCCACCAATCACCATCTGTTTTTGTAACAAAGATTTTCTCTCCTTGAGTAAAATTTAAATCACCAGCCTCACTCGACTGGTAAGTATAGATTGCAATATGTTCCCCTAATAACAACGTTAAAACGTTATACAAGCAAACCAAAAAAAAATAGAAATTTTTTTTTGTTTTGTACCTAACCCTTCTTCAACACCGGCCGATAATTGGTCTTGTGTAGAGCCAGATGTTAATTTAACGTAAGATTTAGGAAACCAACCCTGACGATTATCGATTTCACCAAACCACCAAACGTCTTGCTGTTCCTTAATCGTAATGACATCGCCTTTATTAAATGATAAATGATTTTCTTTCTTCGCTCTCCAAGGATAAAGAGCTTGAGCCTGTAAACCTTCGACACTTGTTCCCTAAAACGTTCAACAAATCGATTTTACTGATAGAAAAAATTCTATAAATAGATGCAATACTTGTCCAGGAATTGGAGAACTTGTCATAACAGACTTGGGGACTTGAACAAAAGCTGATGTGGGAGCTTCACCGGATAGAATTTCAATTCCTCCACCTACAGATCCGTTATCGCTTATACTTTCTGGTGCTTCTTGTATTCCACTTAATATTTATAAATAAAATTTGATCTTATAAAATAATAACTTAAAAATTTGTATAACAGTCTTACGTCAACGTCATTTTCATCTCGGTGCCAACAATATGAACGGTTTCACCAGCATTAGTTGCACTAGCCTGATCGTCAGTAACACCAATTTCTCTTCCATTCGCAGTATCTCCAAATAATTCAACGTAAGCTTCAGGAAACCAGCCAGTTTGACCTTTTAATTCACCACTTAACCAACCGGGTTCCGTACTCTGAGTTGTAAACACCTGCACATCATTAAAGTTTTTAAATGTTATTATCAAACAAGATTTCACCATTCAGATTTTCACTTACGGTTACAATGTCACCAGGCATTATTGTTAGTTCGTCTGGATTTCTTGACTCAAAACCGTAGAGAACACGGTATTTGGCAGTTTCAGAAATACTTGTGCTTTCTGTTAATAAATATATATATTTCATATAATTTCAACTAGGTTATTAAAATATAAAGACATACCCGAAGTCGTTGTAGGCCAACCAGTACCATCATCACCCCAAGCATCTGCCGTTTCCCAAGCTGAAGTTTTTGTGGCGTTAGTAGATTCATCATTCCATGCTTGGGTTTCAGTTGTACCCCAAGGACTAGAACTATTGTTTTCTGCCACTTCATCAGCTTTTGAAAGAGGCCACTTAGCATCTTCTTCTCCCCAACTAACATTGAATTTATCACCCGCTGATTCTGCCATATTAGAGATTGTTTTCTTGCTTTTTAAACTCATAACGATAGATTTTTTGGCTTCGTAATCTTTATACTGTTCTTCAGCTGTGCTCACTAATGTCTGTATTTGCATTTTCAAATCTTTTAACAGTGTATTATTGTTTTCTATGTCGCTCAACTTCTGCGTTACATCTTTTTCGATTTGAGATAATTTATCTTTAAGGTTTTTTAAAGTTATTTGCTTATTACTGAAGCTGTTCATAATGAGATTAAAAGAATCCGCTAAGAAAAACAAATTATAATCAAATTTTGTAACCCTATTATTCTTCATGAATAAATCAGCTTACTTGAATTGTTAACGTTTGTCATCTTTAACGAATCGCTTAGTTTTGCTTTTTCTTGGTTAATTTGAATTAAGCGAGCATTTTGCATCTAAAAAAATAAAATTGTGTTAAATTAATTAAACTCAAGTCATTCTTTAAATCCACTTCTAACCTTAATTTGACGTTTTAATGTTTCGAGTTGATTCACTTTGGCATCACGACTTTCTCTCATAGTATCAATAGAGTTTTTAATTTCAGTCACTCCATTTCGCGTATCTAATATCTTTCTGTTAAAATCTTTCACCTTTTCATTCTAAATATACAGAACAAACCATTATATTTAAATTCACAGGATTTTGCTTTTACACCGTCTAACTTACCAACTGTTCCAGCTCAATTCCAAGATTTTGATTTTGAGCTTTAAGTTGCAAAACCTTCTCTTGCTCTTTCTGTCTCTGTGAAAACAATTCTTGACGACGTTGCTTTTCCCATTCAAGCTGCCTCTGTCGCTCCATTTCACGTCTAGCCGCCTACAATTTAAACAATGAGTATTCAGATCCTTACAAAAATCATTTGCAACGTACTTCTCTTTGTTCTAAAGCTTTTCGTCGTTGTTCTTCCTTTTCCATCTCCAATTCCCTTTGCTTTTGCAATTGTTTCTCTAATTCCAACTGACGACGGCGTTCCTGTTCTTGTCTATTAAATAAAAACGAAATATCAGTTTACTTATGCGTTTTTAATTTAATGAAATAAAAAAATGCAACCTTATCCTTTCTTTCCTTTCCTGCTCTTCTTTGTCTTTTCTTTCTCTCTCCTCTCGCTCTTTTCGTTGATTTTCAACCAAAGCCTGACGACGTCGTTCCAATTCAGCTTGTCCTTTTTCAAAATTTTCTCTACGTTTATCTTCGAATGTAGTCATCACTTCAAAAACAAATTAGGTTGTATTATTCGCATACATTTAACGTAAGTGAGCAAGTACTTGCTAATCTTTTACTTTCTTCATCTTTAGCATCAGCAGCCATAATATCAGCAATGAGAGTTCTAGCTGGACTCGCAGTTACAGCTGTACCACCACCTATTAAAGCGCCAGTTGTCAAACTTCCTGATCGTATCTTTCGAAAGCTAGGAGGCATTAAATCAGGAGACAAAACTGTAGGTAATTTATCTCCAGCTTTGACTGCATCGCTTAAATGCATTGCTAAAATAAATTCTTCACAAGTCAAACGACCATCACCATCCAAATCAGACAAACTCCTAAGGTACAAAGACAAATTACCTTAAAATTAGCTAGTCATTAGAAAATGTATTATCACTAATAAATTACAAACCATATTTGAGCTAAAATGTTTTGAGAAAGACCAGTTTGAACCAATAGGTTCCTTGCTTGAGAACCAGTCAAGTACCCACTTCGCATTCGATCAGTCGTATTAAAAATTTGAGTGTATTTCAGCTTAGATTGATGCGGTACTGCCCATTCTTGCAAAGCGCCACTAAATTATAAAAATCATTAATAAAAAATTGATGACAAATTAAAAAAAACTTAAAGGTAATCTAAAACATTAATGTTTACGTTTGAGAGTCCTGACTAGTAATTGAAGCTGATCGTTGTGTTTTCATTTCAGCGGTCACAACTGGAGTTGAAGGAATTGAACTAGCGCTAGCTAATATTTAAAAACGAGAAACCGTATTTAGATACAATACAACTTATTTAAACAAAATGCTCCATGTTGCAATCTACTAACCAGTAGGAAACGCTGTTGCAGTTCCATTTAGTAAAGGAGCTCCAAACTGTGCAGCCGGTGGAAAAGTACTTATTGGTATCGCCCCAATTCCACCTTCAGTAAAAAACCAAATGATTACTTTTTTCAAAATAATTTTATAAAACCAAATACCAATTCCAATAGGAGCAGCTGGAGGCGAGATAATACCCATTCCAACAGATGTTGTAAGTGCTTTTAAGCTTGGCGGTAAAGCAGCAGGAACATCAAATCCCTTCAATTTCATTTGAACCAATTTCATAGCAATAGCGAATTCATGCCTATCCATTTTCCCATCGGCATTTGCATCAGCCAAACTCCTGTAAAGACATTACATCAGTCAATTCAATTATAAGCAAAATCGCCGTGTGTAACTAAAGCGGGAAAACATTAAAACCGCCAAGCGCGATAGTTGCGGTTTTTTGATTTTATACATTACTAATGAATCAAAGATAATTTATTATATGTGATCGCATTGTGGTCGTTAACAAGCTGTGACATTTAGGGGGGTAAATTAAATAAAACCAACCATATTTGTCCTAGTAATGCAGGTGGAAGTCGTGTTTGCAAAAAGAAACCTTTAGCCTGATCGCCTGTTATTATTCCTCCTATTGGCTTTAAACGTTGAAATTGTTCATCAAATTTCGCCCATTCTTCAGGAAGAATTGCGTAAATATCGTTTGCTGCCATAATTGCCTAAACAGAAGCATTTTTAAGTTATAATTGTTCTTATCCGTACACTAAATGGTTATCTTTAGGTTCAATTAATTCGAATAGAAAAATACGCCCAAGTAATAACAGCAAATTTACAAAGATTACTACCAAAACTAGTACACAAGATCGTTATTGATCATTTAATACATTTATACAAACACTTAAGTTAGTTATTTGCAAAGTGTGAATATGCTAAAAATATCGATCAAATTTATCTTTTATGTGTAAATATAGCAGTAAAAAATCAAACCAGAAGCGGATGACGTCTACTATGCAAGTCTGTCAAGTGTCAGTTGACCTCTCCATTCAATTTTAACCCGAACTATTTGTGTACAATCACTTAGCACATTTCTTTCTTGTATTAAAACAACTGCAGGTATTTAACAAGGTTTATTATAATCCACCTGAAATAGATGTTTTACTTTAACTACTGAAAATGACCTCAGACGAAGATAAACCTGATGAAAAGCCAGGGCTACACAGCAGCCGGAATACGCCAATGGGATGCAGCACACGCTTCCACCCACTTTACAATCGTGCACCACCACACCACGTGACTTTACTGCTATGACGTCATAATTTATCGTATCGAAACAAATTTAATTACAGTGAAACCCCGTTATTACAAACTCGCTTAACACAAAACTGGTTTCACTGTACAGTATTTCCATTACAAGAAATATCAGCAAAAGCGACAACAGATACTGTAATCGATATCAATATCATCATGGCATTCACAAATTATTCAAGTTTTTTGGTGGCAAAGAAACTTTTTATTTAGACCATTAACCTATAACTTAGTGGTATTGCATTTAAATATTAAAGCAAAGTTCTGAAAATTTCACAATTATCAGTCTGGGTGCCATGAATTGAGTCACTGGGATACACTGCATATTAATTATTATCCTTGAAAAATTGTTTTTCTTGCCAAGTCAGTAACACATATATCGTTATTGCAAAATAACGACGATTAGCAGAGATCACATAAATATTTCGTTCATTAACTTTAATGTAGTACTGAAGAAAAAAAAACAATTTTGATGTTATGTTATGCTTGTAGAAGCGGTATTAATTACTCAATACAAATTAAAATGATTAAATGTCTTCTCTCTTTTGAACAACACTTTTTTTTAACCTTCTGGCACCAAAGAAGAACAATTTCAGCAGTAGGATTACTCTAATAAATCTATAAACATGTTTTATCATAGAAATTAATCGTGCAGAGTAATTTGCAAGTCGTTATGTAAAGTTACATCTTAGCCTTTTTAAACTTCCTGAACCACTAACAGTCAATGCCCTCAAAACTAATCTCGACCTCGATTTCAGTCTTTCATACTAATTTTACTCACAAAAAATAATAGAATTTACGCATGGAAAAACACGCAACAACATATTAGAAATTACTCAGGTAATTCTAACTGCTACCGTAACAAAATAATGTAAACAAAATACTGTGTATAAAACGATTCTGTTATCGTAATTCAAGAACTTTTGTATGGTAGTTTGAGAAATGATAAAAAAAAGTAATACGGTACAATCGATGCGAACCATGATTAATTCCTGGTGCTTCTTGCAATCTGTTCCTTCAAAACCATTATACTCTGCCTCTGTTCTGGAGGTAAAAGAGCTATCTGCTCTTCAGACAACTGCAAAACTTGCATGATCAGCTCGGCCTAAAAGTAATAGAATGTTTATTGTCGACACTAAACTAAAAGTAATTTTCTTAGTAATTGAAAGTAAATTATGTAAGATTTTTAAAAATTATTATGGAAATTACTAATAAAAACATTTCTTAAAGATAATACAAACCTTTTCATTTTCTGGAGGACGAGCTGAACCGGCACTGGCGCCAGCAACAGCGGCAGCTATAACAGAAGCTGACTGAACAGGTGCAACAGCGCTTACTACAGGCTAAACGTTTAAAATATATGTAAATATTAATATATCACAACATTATAAATGTTAATTAGACTTACCGATTTTCCGCCTGCACTTTGGCGATCGTCATACAATGGACTTTTTACATTAAATGGAGGCTGATCACGAGATGGTTGGGATGGCTGATCTCGCGGTTCGTACAATGGTCCCATTCTCTGCTCAAATTCTCTAGGACCACGACTTGGTAAACTTCTTGATCTAGGATCAAATCCAGGACCATGCATTTCTGGTTCTGGAGGATTCATACGAAGATCCCTCATGTCTCGTTGGCTTCTTGGATCCATATTTCTCATTGGCATTCCAACTGATCCTCCGCGATCTCCATCAAAATCTCTCTGCTCGCGCAGATCAAAATCTCTTGGAGCTAAAATTATAAATCATTCAACAAATTTAATATTTAGTTTTATATTTTAATTGCAGACATACAGTACCTGGTCCTCGTGGGTCGCCAAAGTGAGCCGCCGGACCATGTGGAGGTCTATCACCCAATAGGGCACTTCGAGGTGGATTTTGCATTGGACCTCCAGGTCCTTCCAAATATATTTAAAAAAATAAGTCAGAATATATACTTATAAGTAAAAGATTTCAGTAACAAACTTACCCATTCCACCAAAGGATGGCCCATCAAAATTATTTCTTGGCATTGGTCCAGGACCTGATGGACCTCCTATTACCGGTGCACCCTACAATTTCAACAAAACAATGAAATCCCTCAAATAATACTCAATACAAACCACTATATATTCGTTTACCGGATTAGGAGGACCATCAAAACTTCCAGAATTTGGTAACAAAGGTTTAATTTCTTGATTAGGTCGATGCAACATAGTCTAGCAACACGCATTATATTTTTAAGAAATGTATCCAAAACTTAAATTGTTTAACACTTACCATTGCTGCTTGAGGATCAATTATTTTCATAGCTACTTGAGCTTGTAATAAAGCATAGGCTAACTGTGGATTTTGAAGTAACATATTCCTTGCCTCATTCGGGTTATTTTGAATACAATGCTACAAAATTAGATACAACCAGTATAAAAATCAGATACTTTACATAGTTAACTTTAAAAAAATATTTGCCTTCATTTGCTTCATTAATTCATACATCTGTTCTGGGGGTAGACTAGCAACAGCCCTAGAAATTACTTCAGGAGCTCGGTCAGGGTCGCATTCACCTCCATAAGGACTCTTAAATATAAAGTTACTGTACTAGAATTTTAGTTATTGTAAGACAACCTTAATACCTCTGTTGGTGGACCACTCAATGACATTTGCAGATCTATTCAACAACACATACAAATTAAACGTACGGTACACAAAACAACCAAAAATTAGAGCTACTTATTCTAATCGTTTTCATACAACTTTTTATATAAAGAAGCTCAATATTTTAGTTCATTTAAAATAAAATTTAAATTCATACTCTTAAGTTCCTCTTTATTTTTTTCACTGGCTGCTGTATCAACACGTATTGCTCTGCCATTCAATTCATATCCATTCAAATTTCTCATCGCACCTAAAATATGCATTGACATAATAATATAAGAAAATGAATTTGGTAAGTCAAAGTTTAACAATATAACAGCTAAATATTAAATATATTTCAAAGTTCAATGTCAAAGCAATATAATGATTTTTCTCAATAATATAACTTATGAACACTGTACATCGATTAGTTTGCATTCATTCAAAAGAGCACGGACAATAGTAACAGTACTAACTTAATGCCGTATCAGCGTCACGATATTCACAGAATCCATATCCTTTTGGTTTGCCATTTTCCCTGTCATACACTAGTCTAATAAAAAAAATCTCAGATTAAAAATATTGTATTTCAAAACAAAAATCGAGTTACAATATGAATTTGAACCTAAAACTGAGTACTGGTCCAGCTTCAGAGAATATTTCTTTCAGCTGTTCTTCGGTGGCTTCGTAAGGTATGTTACCCACTTTGAAATTGTACGATATAAAATTAGTGCAATTAAAACAACAAAAGTAATGCAATACAACAATTAACAAATGTTTAATCAAAATAATTTCAAAACGATACGATTTGTTTTCAATACCGTACTACAGTACGATAAACACTTACCAAACACCGATCGCATAGATCGTTCCTGCATAGACATGGTTGGTAATAAGAATAACGCTAATACAGTACAAATAACCAAATCAAACTCGATAACACTTTTAGTAATTTGTTTTTAAACAATATGCACAAAATGACATAAATTTACAAGCCCAAGCCTATCAAACTCAAAAATACGGTAACTAAGCATGGTTTGCATCAAATACTGCACGGTGTTTGTTTCCATGATGACGTCACGAATCAAATCATTTGCAATGCGCTTACTGAGCGCTTAAATAAACATCACTCGCGAACTATGCTCGCAAAATCAAATTGAGAGTTCGACGAGCAATAGAGAAGTTTGAACATTTTCAACGTTTTCAGAAATCTACCGAAATTTGAGTTAATTAATATTGTAAATGTAGAAAATTTACTCAACAACTCAAAGAGGACGCCCATAACTTTTGAAGAAAGGGAATTATATTTGCAAACCATGGACTTTTATCTAAACTAGTTTATTGTTTGCCCAGAGTGTCCTGGCTCGCAAGTTTAAGCGAGACTACACGAGGTGATGGTCTCCGTTCGTGTTTCGCAGTACAGTATTCAAATACAGTACAGTAAAACTAATTACCGGTATATTATTAACAAATATTTTTAAATACAGTAATTGTTTTAATTACAATATTGGACAAATGTATTTATATATTTAAATTCAATTATATTGTAAATACTATATATAAGAATGTCTTAAATAACTAAGAAATAAATACTTACTAGTAACGAATGTTGCAATGGATAAAAACAACTTATTCAGAAAAACAAACTGGTTAAAAAAGTGTGTATATAGAATATCACAGAATATAAAGCTAATGATTCACCATATAAAGATAAAAACAAATTTATATTAAGCGCTGACTGTGCTTTTTTGTTGATCCACAATTTTTTTCTTTGACAATTGCTGAAGAATCTTATTGATTGTGGGCTGGTCATTTACAATTTACTATAACTAGCTGAATAACTGTCATTAAAAGACATTGTGAAAGAAGGAGATCGCATATCTCTTTCTTCAGCAATACTTCTTTGCATATGAGCTAAACTGGAACACGATGGAACCTAAAATAAATCATATACCGAAAATTATAAACCAATTACTGTAGTAAACAACCTGCAACTTCTTAAAAATAAAATACACTGAAAAAATTAACTTGCCTGTCTTAATGACAGTCGTGATAAAGCATAGTGCAGAGCTGAATTTATACTTGTTTGGAAGTGATCACTTTCTTTATGGATTTTCTTTTGCAATAATTCTTCGATTATTCCTTCTAGAGTAATTATTCCTAGGATCGGTACTGAATTGTATGAACAGCAACAAGCCTGCATTTTAGTATAAACTTGGAAAGTTAGTTTTAACATCTTAAACACATCAGTTAGAAATTTAACCTCATCGATCCTACATAAAGATTCACGTTTTGGAATTCCAGTGCAATAGTCACTTCTGCTGGCTTTAACTACCACGGATATGTGATCTTGAATACAGATACAGAAATTAATAAAACTAATAGAAAATACTGGCAGAAATGTTAACTACTTTTTCCTGTTTGAAAGTGATTGAGTATATCGTACAAAGACATGTCCTCTGGAACGATATGCGGTTTCAAAATGGCTTTAGTTCCAATCAGCGATCGAATTGGCTTTGCTTCTTTCGGATCAATTTTGATTAATGACTTTACCATTAAAATTCCCTGGATATTTTCGCGGCAGTGATCGTAAATTGGAATTCTTGAATAAAACGTCTTTTGAATCTAAAATAAATACAGTAACTCTACAACTTTAATCATTTACCACTTTAGATCGACTTACATTTGAGAAACTACGATTAAATTTACCTGATTTAAAATGTCGTCATTAAGACAAGTATCAAAGCTGAGCATAAATACTTCATTTAAATGTATCATGGCTGACGAAGCCGTTTTAGCTTGCATATCTAAAGCTCCCTAAAATCATAAATTTCAATATTGAATTTTCTAAAATACAATTTAAAAACATATATTACCTGAATAATCATTATTTCATCTCTAGATAAAATATCATTATGAGGATTTGCCGATTCATTTGTTCGAGTTGATCCATGTAAATTGATAAGTGCCTTTAAAAACCATTTAATTTCACAAACCAGTTATTTTTTTAAAAATAATTATGTTAACCTTCAACTCAGCTCTCCTATAAAATGTCCCATGTCCTCTACCAAGAACCAAATCCAGTATTTTAGCAATCGGATAAGCAACAACGAAAAATAAACCCATTAAGAAATATACCAACCTAAATAACATATTTTGTTAGTTTTTATGACCACAGTGTAAAGTGCATTTCAAAGATAAAACTGTTTACTTACGGTCTTAAATAATATCCAATTGCTAAACCATATCTTGCACAAACAGCTTGTGGAATTACTCTGTAATATAATGTCAGTTAGTATCCTTTTTTTTCAATTATTTGTTAAACAACTTACTCTCCAAAAAATAATACAGTTGTGACTGAGACACAAATAGCTGTTATAGGGTCAGAAACCCGATCTAAACATAATGGCAATGCTTCCATGGCAATTGCATTAGCCAGTAAAAGCGTAACTAATAACAAATGATGATTTTCAACTAAAGGAGCAATTTTATCGGCATATTTTTTAACATTCTCCAGTCCTGCATCTTGTAAAACTTTAATAGAAGTTAAATCCAGTGATACAACTCCTAATACTAACCCGGAAAATATTCCTGCAATACAAATAAAAATATAAATAGTTATAACAAGTAACCTTTAGACATTATATCGATTCCTCTTAATGCTTATCACTTTATTAGCAACAAATCTTCAAATGCCAAGCAATTAGTTTTATGTACTTGTGTAGACATGGACAAGTAGTTTTACTAGATTTTGGAAAACTCAAATTAAAGAAATCAAACTTATGACATAAGCTTATTAATGAAATCTAATATTTTATCCCAAATAGCAAATACCACAACTTCGTTACTATTCACTTTATTATCAATTCAAGTGAATTATTAAATTTAAGATTTTAGCTAACGTGATAAGATTAAAGCCAAACAACATTTATAATTGTAAATTACCTGAACTAAGCATAAGAAATATGTATACAAATATGAAAACCCAAAATAAGGTATCTTGATAATTTAAAGGCTTCTCAGGAATCACATATGTCGTTCCATTGCATAACATGTATTCTCCTTCCTCGAAATATAAACAAGTGACGACGCCATCATAAACTCCTTGAAAATCCAAATTAGCAATGGGATCCATAAGTATTTTATCACAGTTGAAAAGTTATCAATCTGGCACACTAAAATTCAAAACAATAAAAAAGGACATTGATCAAATGTAACCTTATAGCAAATAATAGCATAAAATATTATAATTAAAAATCGTTGGTAATTAACATAAATATACATTTATTTTATACAGTTTTTCAATGTGATATAATGTTTAAAAACTGCGCTGAAGTAGCAGCTCATTTGGAAGAAACCCAGTGAATTCCTCAATTCCATTTCAATTTTACCTTAAAAATTAATAATTATTACAAAAATGCCACTTAAAAGCATCATAAACCATAAATTAATGACCATTATATGTTGGTAATCGATAACAAATGAAGTATTTCCTAATACTAACCTCAATCGCATAACCTCTTTAATCCGGCGAAATAATCAGTATAATTTGTCCGATAGCTAGCTCTAAATTTTATGAAATCCCCACAAACATTTGCAATGGGTTTGCAACTTTCCACAGTTTTGTAATGGTTGCAAAATTGGCTGTCTGGTTGCTGTTTATATACACACAATAAAAAACACTTAGGGTCAATTAAAAATATTACGGTATTAAGATTTTACAAAACGTTTTTTACTTTTGTATCTAGATAAAAAAAAAAACAGATGTTTGCCGGAAAATATCAAGACTGAGGCAGCAACAACTGACTGCGTGACACGATTTAATAACATGTCCAGCATGTTTTTCCAATTTAGTTTTGATTGCGAAACGTTCGACCTTTAGCAACTTCGTATTTGCCAGTTCAAAGGTTATGAAAGAAGTGGACTTATCATTACTTTGACGTATTTCCATTTGTAATTGTTTTGATGTATCCTATAAAATAAGATTCATGTAATTTAAAGTCAACAAGTTAGTCTGTAAGTTTATAACGCAACATGTTTTTTATGATTTTCGAATTTCACAAATGTTCGATACTTTACCTTAGAACACTTATTCATATTAACGTTCAAATTAAATGTGAAATTGAAGCAGTGAAAGAGTTTAATGTACTCTATCATTAAAATTTCCATTAAATACAGGAAATACTTTTTATTAATTTAGTTTAGTAATAACTGATAAAGGTGATGATGATAGTGAAGCTTTTGTTTACAAAATTATGGCCCGCCTTCTCTCCTAAAAGCTGAGTAATTCGATACTAATTAACTCGTTTACAACAATTGGTCCTTGTATGACTAAGAACAATTGATCGTTTAAGGAAGGAAGTTGTCTTTTGAAGGGGCGAATTATAGAGGCCGAGCGTTCACTTTTCAGCATTCCAATGTTTTGAATGAAAGTCTGGAAGTGAATGAAGCGCTCCACAACGGTATGTTGCTAAATTAGGGGAAAACTTTAGGGCAAGAAGAACAGTAATGGCGGATTGTGTGTTGTGACTTTTCATTGATGTAGGCCAAGGAATTTTCACAATCGCCTACTGAAATTTCATCTGTTCTGCCGTCCTTTAAAAGGCCAATATCAGCAGATTACCAGCTAAGTAACGGTCAGCTGATTAAGTAATTATAAACTAAATGGTAAGTCTGTTCATTATAACAATTGTAGAATATTTTTTGTTGTTTTTAAAAAGTGCGTCGCATTAACGGCACATTGTTAAGTACCACATTCCATTGTATTTTGTTATGTCCATATTGAAAATTATAAATAAACTTCTTGACCGAAAATTAGTAAAATTCATAGAGATTTGGAGAGTATTTCTTTTGTAAATAAAAAACGAAATATCTACTGTAAATATTGTATTAAATTTCATATATCACGTGATATCCGCATACCATAGTGACGTAAAAAATCAATTAAATTGGTAAATTACGTAATCTTTTACCCTATTAAGTGTAATTGTAAATGCTATTTTGATATTTTCTTATTGGATTTTTTTGAATGGTTATTTGTATTGAATTTACCGTACTGAGTTATGAATTATACAGTTTTTTTTATCATAACGTAAAATGAATAGTTTCCAAATAAAAATATCATTCACGTGATATTCAGATTTGCCCACTCAAGTTATCATGACGACATTATTTACTATCAAATTTCTAGTGTTTTAAACAAGATAAAATTTGATGTACACCCTTTTGTCCTTGTATTGCAGAAGCGTAGTAACATTTATCGGAACTATAGTACCAATACGCCCAAATTTGAAGAATTTTAAAACGAAACTTATCAGTTTGAAACTAAACTTTTTTTTAGATATTTCGGTTTTAACTGGTGATTACCTGTATTGTTTATCATGAAATGTTGGTGTCAACTGATTGATTACAAATTCTAACATCTACCTTGCTTTATAGGCAGCTATTTCAGTATTATGGGTGATTTAAAGGGATTACCAGAACATTTCGAGTTGTACAACAATCGTTTACAAACCTTCGGAAATTGGCCATCAGCTGCCCCAATTGACCGTGAAGTGTTAGCCCGTGCAGGATTTTACTATACCGGTAGTGATTTGACAGTTTGTTGCTTCATTTGTGGCATCCAGTGTAATAGTTGGAATTTCGGTGACACCGCTATAAGGAAGCACCAAGAGTTGAAACCGGACTGTCCGTTCGTGAAGGCTCACACGGACGTTTTAACTGACGATTCCTCTATTATTGTTGACCCACCAATGGTTCCACCAACTTCATTCGTACCAGTATCAAATATGTATTATTCGCAAGTTGATCATGGACGCGGTACCCCAGCCAATACACACAAGATTCCGTTATCAGCACCAGAATTTCATCGCGTATGGCCGAATAATTACGACTCTATGAACAAGGAATCTGAAAGGGCCAAAACTTTCAAAGGATGGCCTGTGACTTTCATAAGACTTGAAGATATGGCAAGAGCTGGTTTTGTTTATTTGAAACAAGGAGACCGAGTGCAGTGTGTTTACTGTTATGGAATTGTAGCCGAATGGGAAGTAAACGACAATCCATTTCAAGATCACTTGAAACACTTTCCTCGCTGCCCTTTCATCAGAGGCGAACGTTGTGGGAACATTTCTATAGAAGATGAACTACGTGGCATAGCCGCAGGACCTCTTGCACCGCCTGACAGAGGATTTGACGAATGTGGACATTCTAGCTTAAACGTAGAGACTTTTGAGCTGGAAAGACAACCGTCGCCAGAAGCTCCATTTTTAACGAAAGAAAATCCAGAAGATTCACTTCAGCAGTTAAATGTAGTCGCTCATCAAAAACCAAAATACCCTTCATACGCAACCAGAGATTCTAGAAAAGAAAGTTTTAAAAATTGGCCAACTAATATACCACAGGACGTTGAATCTTTAGTCGGAGCTGGATTTTTCTTTACTGGTATTAATTAAAATGATTGATTTCGTAATCATTTAATTTGACATTTTTTTATATGTTCAGGTGTTACAGATAGTGTGAAATGTTTTCAGTGCGGTGGTGGATTAAAAAACTGGGAAGCCAATGATATTCCGTGGGAAGAACATGCCAGATGGTTTCCAAATTGTAGATACGTTATCCTACACAAAGGAACTGAATATGTAACAATGTCTAAAACTAAGAAACCGCCGCATTTACAGGTACTGTAATTATTGGTATATTCTTTTATATTTTAAACGAAATTTACTTTTGTTTTTTTTTAAAGCAGAATAACTGTGAAGAAGAGACTTCTAAAGAACCTGTAGAAGCTTCAATGTCAAACTCGTATCCCATTTCTGAATCTGAATTGGAACAATTAATGAATCAAGACGTAGTTAAAGTAAATTTGATTATTTTAAGTTGCTGAATACATTCTATCATGTTTTTATAAAAATATATAGCAAGTACTTGAATTAGGATTTGAAAGAGATAAAGTATACAAAACGTTAGAGATACGAATGAAGACGGCTGGTTATCCATTTGCAGATCTAGAATCACTAGCTAATGCAGTTTTAGAGTTGGGAGATGAACAGCCAACTGAACAGTATGTTATAATGTTTTTGATAATTGAATCTGTGAAGTGAAAATGTTGGTGTTGTTAAAGGAACGAGATAAATGCAGCAAGTGTTTCTCAAGTGTCTAGTGCAGAAGTAAATGAATCTTCAACCGTTAAGAAAGAACTAGAAGAGAACCCAAAAAGTTTATGTAAGTTTACAAGTGTTTCTTATTCTAGAATGATGTTTAATCTTAATGGGTTTTTTTTTTTTTAAACAAATAGCAACTACACATTGTGCTAAAACACTTGGGGTTCAGGATGATGATCTACGTCTGTGTAGAGTGTGCATGGACCGTGAAATGAACGTTGTATTTTTACCTTGTAGTCATTTCGTCGCTTGTGTAGATTGTGCATCAATTATGGACAACTGTCCGGTGTGTAGAGCTAAAATCAAAGGCAATGTTAAAGTTTATTGGCCTTGAGTAATTTTAAATAAATTTTAATCAATTAACTATTCAAAAGAAGATATAAATGGGCTAAACTTAGTTACTATCAAAATGCTTTTTATCATTGTACCTTTAGAGTTGTACAGCCTATGATAGTGATTGTATCTTTAATCTCATACTATTGTCTCCTAAATTCGGAGAACAATTTGAATTGTTTTGCAGTACAGTTGTTTGACAAGTTAACATATCGTGAGATCTGAGATTGTGCAAAGTTAAAATATATTGACATCGCTATACACTTCAGCGCGGTGGTTAATGTACAGTAAAATAATTTACTTGCTGTAAATAAAGTACTTCAGTTGAAATTGTTGAATGCACTATCATGAAAAGCTATTTTTAGTTACTAGTGATTTATTATCTTTCTAATGCGAAGTTAAATGTATTGAATTTCAAATTAAAACTGTCACGAAATATAAGACTATATAATTGGAAATATGGTTTGTTTGGCTGGCTATCACCATATTATTTTGCTAAATGTGTTGATAACGTGTTTACAATAGGCCATTGTCCTGTTTGTAGAACCAACATGACTGATTATTTGAAAATGTTTTGGTGAAATTTATCAATTTATCCAAATTAAATAAAGAGTAATAAATTTTAATTTTTAATATTATTTACTTACAATAATAATAAACTATGAAGTCAATGAATCCACAGAAGCAGTTCCCAAAGCAGGCAATACATGAACTTGAGCAGCTTTTGACCAATTATAAATTTGTCCAGGACTAAAGGGTTCTAATCTTGGATAACTTGATCCGTAGGACTGAGAACTTCCCACGCTCGAAGGATCTAATTTATTTCCTTTAATAACAAAAAATACCAGTTAAATACGAATAGTTAAATTCATAATTAACTTGCTGCCATGCCTTTTTGATCCATTGCAACGTATTTAGAGACTCGTACTGAAGGTAATGGCAAAAATCCTCTTGTTAAAGGCATTACATCCAATGTAGTGTTGTGTGTTCCTTCCACACCAAGCGAAACAATTCCTGAAATTTGATATTTATCAATTACCGTTAATATTTTTAATACTAACCACAACAATTAATGGATTTGCTACCTGCAGATCGTCCACAAATTGCCCATGAAATTTGGTCAGCTATAACCTCATACATGAGTGACGGAAGTGATGAAATGGGAATGGCTGTATTGGCTATACTTATAGTTACGTTCATGTGGCAAATACTTCCAACACGACAAAATTCTGATCCAAACGGTTCTACTTTTGATTGCACTGTATATAATGTCTAAAAAAAATTAAAAGATATAAACGTACTTAACTTGTTTTCTTAAAACTTTATCACCTACTTTATAGTTTTCTAAATGAAATCGATATTTGTAAGTGCTTGGCAGTTGAATTACTGTGATTCCATTTTCAGGCTTATGTTGATAATTCATTTGGAAAACTAAATGCAATGGAGGATATTCCAACAAATTGCTAACCAGTTCCCATACATAAGACAGGTTTTGATGTTTACATACAACCTGCATTATAAATTTGCCTTTAAATATCTAAAATTTCAAAACCAGCTTCGATAGTTAACCCACTAGCTTCTGTGTCATAGGGTTCGATGGAACTAACGCAATTTCAGGACAATTGGAAGTTAATTGATGATTTGAAATTTCAAATGGAACAGACTGTAAACCTTGAACTGTGACTTGGATATATTTTCTATCAAAATTTATATTATTACGGTATTTTATTTTAAAAAATAAATTAAACTAAACCTGTTATTTGTTGTGTGCAATTTGTAAATGGTTGAAAATGGAGCAACAAATGACAAACCCGCTACATTTTCTCCTTGCATCCATGGATTCACAATTGTTACCTAAAAAGTCATGATTAATAAATGTAGATAAAATTCATTTAAATCTTAAATGACAAACTTTTCTCTCAAAAGAACTAGAATCCTTGCAAATTTCGGTTTCTGCAAGAACATTAACTTTTACTGAAGCCGTTTCGAATGGCTGCACAACAGGCATCGGACATTCAACAGATTGTAAATAAGGGGACTCACTGTAAGAATCGTTTTTCAACTACAGTATAAAAACAATGTCAGTCAAATTTGAAAAGATCCTTAATGAATTGGATAACAAACTCTAAGAAGAAGTCCATCGGATCCTTTAAGTTTGATAACCATTCCTTCTTTCACCAAACAACTTCCAGTTTGAATTATGAGTAGTAATTCCTGTTCTGCTCCTGCAATCAAATCACCTGCTAAAAAGTACAAGAGTTTAAAACCAAATATATTCACAAAAACAATAACAAATTTACATATGCAAAATCAAGAAATAAAACTTTAAAATAACAAATATAGTAATCTAATTAGTTTACCTTTATTAACTTTTTGAAAGTATAATTTTGGCTGTTGATAAACAACTTCATAACCGACAGCTGGTTTAAAACTTGGGATGACGAATTCCAAGTGATTTGCCTTAACCACTATTTTTGACAAATTATAATAACCAGAATTGTGTGCCTTAATAAATATTAACTTCAATGACTTGCTCTTGAAATACTAATTATTCGCCTTACTTTTCGTTTGTAAATAAGTGTATTTTTTCCTGGCTGAAGCACAACTTCACCATACACCAATTTGTCGTTGTGATCATCGTCTGAGATTTCTTTTTCTTTTTGGAACCTATACTGACTATCACGGCGACGAAGTACCGTTTGAACGTTTGGGCAAACCAAACTAACACTAGTAAGACTTCTATCTTGTTGAAAATCGAACTGCTCACTGAACTGAACATCGGCTGTTTGATTCCATGACTTCCATTGACTACCGCTTCCACTTCGACGCTTTGATGTTGGAGATTGAGCCCTCTTATTATCAGTTTCACAGACTACATCGATTATGATATCATTGCAACTTAAATCGCGAATTAAATGACTATTCAGAACAACAGTGATCATTATGCAGCTATCGCAAATTATCATTTGCGATTCAGAGTTTACAGTTATAGATTCAATGTTAAGTATGTCGTTAGCCCAAATACGCACTGATTTGTTTTCTAAAAGTGCACAGTAAAAATTATGGTAAGTTTTACAATAAATTTATGAAAAACACTAACCTGAAATGAATTCATCAGGGACTGATAGCATTTGTTCAAAATGATTTAATCTTGTTTTCTCATCTAAACACGATGAAGCTGCTACTTGAGCACAAACTTTAATATATGTAATTGGTAATTAAAGAAAATGATAAATTCCTATAAAAAATTATATAAACCATACATTTCAACATAAATGTATTATTAAAGGATATTTTTCTTGGTCCTGGAGATCGTGATAACATCTGACTAAATCAAGCCGAATATTTGCAGCCAATACAGTCCAGTTTTCAAATAAACAATTATTTACAACGTCTTTTAAGAAAGCAGCAGATTTTGGAATATCTGTTAATTTCCTACAATAATTAAAGTTTCAATATTATATATAAAATTGTACACATAAAAAATATGTACTTTACATATGAAATAACGCTAAATCTCTTCCAATTAAGCGAGCTGATCGAAATCGTCCAATGTGTTTAAAAGTACCCATTGCTAACTCAGACATTTCCTAAAACGATTTATTAATAAATAAATAAACTTATATAAATGATAACAACGAACATTGTAGTGATGCTCAAATGCTGCACGCGATGATAATGCTTCTTTTAGCTTCGTAATTGGAGTCATCGAGTTTTTATCTAAACGTTCAAAGAATTTGTAAATATAAAAAACACCATGTAGCATATATTTAAATGTATAACCTTCTAACAAATCGATCTCTACCAAACCAGATAGCAGTCCAACAACTAACTGAAGTTGCTCGGAGGTCTCTTTCATTTTAGGCATTAACCCACAAAGCTCACCAAGTTCACGTAGCTTTTTAAATTAAACATTTCATTTTTCAGATTAAACCACTTATTTAATTAAAATTAACTACTTTATCTCGTGCATATGCCCATAAACCTGCGGTGTATAACGAATAAGCTTCTATTTGAGTAGAATCGTGAAATCTTTCACAAGTATGAAGAATTTCTAGACAGCTTAAAAACACCCAACACGAAACAGCTCCAGGTGGTAGCTTAACCTATAAAAAACTTCATATAAATTTTCAAATCTCAATCAAATGTGTATTTTTAAAAATTCACTTCTAATATTTGTAATTCATTGATGCAGTTGTGAAGAAATGGTAAAGTTCTTTGAGCTACTTCCCAGGGTCGGTATAACAATAGTAACAGTGAGCACTGACGTGAAAACAAATAATTTCTTATATCAAACAAAGATGCTTTTCCATCACGAATTAGCAACTGTTTCTTGGCATTATGATGCTTTATTAAAGTTAATCCAAGCCAAGAATCACAAGTACGATAAAAGTTATGCAGCCACTCCGGAGTATCTAGTAAACACAACCCATTTTAATGTTAAATTAAATATTTTAATAAATACAAATCTACCTCCAACTTTAGAATTCAACACAAACTGAGTGAATAAAGCATCTAGTTCGTCATATTGAACTAAAGCTTCGTCATAAACGCCTAGCATTTCAAAAACAAACGCTAACTCTTCCTAAAAACATCACCAAATAATTATCAAATGGTTTATTCGAGCTTGAAAATCATTCTTTAAATGAAATTTCAAAATACCTGCAAAATAAAATATTCACAAAAACTCCATCCTGGTTCATTTCGTCGCTCTCGTTGTGATCTCATATGTTCTTCAAATTTACCTAGATGTCTATTGTAAGCTTGTAACAACAGCTGCCGAATACAAATCAATAATGATTGCCATGATTCAGCACCTCTCGAATCACTTTTTAGTGGATCCAGTAATGATATGCATCTATTCAACAAATTTTTAACAAAAATAAAAGCAAAACAAATGCAAAAATAATAATTTCATACCTGTCTTGTTGTTTGTTACAAAAGTCGTGCTTTATTTTGTCGACGACAGATGCTCTAGGCAATAATTTAGCTTTATTTCCCTTTTTTCCATCCATCGTTTCAACCACCACAATAAGCCAATCATGAACTCCATGATTTTTAAGAATTGTTAACCAATTTGTAATATCGTCTCTAACTTTAGATTTATACTGTTCAACATCCTATACAAACGAATATAAATTTAGCTTGCAAGGTACAGTAATTTTAAAATCATTTAAAATCAAATTACCACACAGTCAGTCCAGTACGTATGGAAAAAAGATTCACCAATTAAACGCCAATCATTTTCTTTATGCAAACAACTTTCAGTAAAATTGACGAATGAAGCTTCAATGTAAACTGTCTTGGCAGCTCTACCAAATGACCTAAAAGTTACATAACTAACTTTAGCTGTCATTCCAAGTTAATCATAGTATAATTATAGTTTCTAGAAAATTATACATATTTATTTCATGCAGAATTGTTGAATGTAACCCACCTTCGCCATTCTACGTGATCTACAGGTAATTGCTGTGCAACACCCTGTTGCAGAGATGAAAATAAAGCATCATCTCCTGCATCTACAATTTAATCAGTATTACATTTTTTTGATTTAATTTCAACGTTAACATAAAAGCAAAATGAGAAATGAAGACTTACACGATATTATTGGCTTGCTCTCCATTTAACAAATTAAAAATTCAACGATGCCGTGGTTTTCATGTTTTCATTATCAATTTATTTGAAATAGAAATTCAAATCAAAACAGTACTGTAGTTAGTTCAATCATCTGTAAGTACATTATCTAACTGTCATGGCGTAAAATAGAACACGTGACGTCATGTACACGTTTCTAACATGCGCATTAATAATGCGCAGTGCCCATTCTTTTGGGTTGTTAACCGGCTGATGCAAGAGGCAATGAAACAACATCGTGGTTCTTAAAATCGGCGTTTCTTAAAAATATATGAAACTGATAAAGCGATTGTGGTAAGTCTACAAAATGACCGGTGAGGCTGAACCTAAACCGCAGAATCAACCGCAGTTAAAGCAGCAGGATTTATCGAAATTGGTAGGTACCACTTGGCTTTATGCTTTGTGTGCACATGGCATACTGAAGCAATTTCTTGGTTATGTTTATACAATTTCTTCATTTTAAAAGAATCATATTATGCATGTTTTATAACTGTATTTGATAAAGGGATTGCTGTACTTAATTGGTATGGAAACAAATACAATACTTAACTATTTTGTTTTATTTTATTTTACAGGATGTAAGCGTACTTACTCCTTTGACACTTGAAGTAATTTCAAGGCAAGCTACAATCAATATTGGTAAAATATTACATTATAAAATTGTTGTTAACTTGATTCAACTAAATCCATTTTGTTTAGGTACTATCGGCCATGTAGCTCATGGTAAATCAACTGTTGTAAAAGCTATTTCTGGAGTACAGGTTCGTGTTTTTGAGAAACCGTTAATGTTCTTCCGTATGGTAAACTAATTGTATCAATTTTTTGCAGACTGTTAGATTTAAGAATGAATTAGAAAGGAATATTACCATCAAATTAGGTTATGCTAATGCAAAGGTAACGTGGTTGTTTTTTGAGATTTTGAATGGTGAAATAATTTGGTGTATGCTTTAAAATCAGATTTATAAATGCGACTATGAAGGCTGCCCTAGACCAGATTGTTTCCGCTCAGCTGGAAGCAGTAAGGAAGACAGTTTTCCCTGCGATCGCCCAAATTGTCCAGGTCGTTATCGTTTGGAGAGGCATGTTTCATTTGTTGATTGCCCAGGCCACGATATTCTTATGGCCACTATGTTGAACGGTGCTGCTGTTATGGACGCCGCTTTACTTTTAATTGGTAAAACAGTCTAATGTAATAATTTCTACTAGTGAAAATTAATTAAATGTTATTTAATAGCTGGAAATGAATCTTGTCCCCAACCACAAACATCAGAGCATTTAGCAGCTATTGAGATTATGAAGCTAAATCACATCCTTATTTTGCAAAATAAAATCGATTTAGTAAAAGAAAGTCAAGCAAAAGAGCAACATGATCATATTTTAAAGTTCATTGATGGTTTGTTTAAAATTTGTTTTTATAATTATGATTTTTTACTTAAAATTTCGTTGAATTTTACGATAGGCACAATTGCTGAAGGTGCTCCAGTTATCCCAATATCTGCCCAGCTGAAGTACAATATTGAAGTAATATGTGAATACATAATTAAAAAAATCCCAGTCCCAGTGAGAGATTTCATATCTCCTGCTAAATTGATTGGTATGTAACCAGTGAGTTTAGTTATAGTTCACTTTTAATAATAAACACAAACTTTTTAGTCATTCGTTCATTTGATGTCAACAAACCTGGGTGTGAAGTAGACGATTTAAAAGGTGGAGTTGCTGGAGGAAGTATTTTAAACGGCGTCCTACGTCTTGGGCAAGAAATTGAGGTTCGTCCTGGGATTGTGGCAAAAGATCATGAAGGAAAAGTTACCTGTAAACCGATTTATTCACGAATTGTTTCACTGTGTGCTGAGCAAAACGATTTACAATTTGCTGTGCCTGGAGGTTTAATTGGTAAGATGATAGTTTTACTTATTTTAAAAGAACTTTATGAAACATAAAATTGATTTTAAAGGTGTCGGAACCAAAATCGATCCAACTCTATGTCGAGCTGATCGAATGGCTGGCCAGGTTTTAGGAGCTGTGGGAACTTTGCCTGAGATCTTTACTGAGATAGAAATTTCTTATTTTTTGCTGCGACGTCTTCTTGGAGTGCGAGTGGAAGGAGATAAGAAGGGCGCGAAAGTACAGAAATTAACGAAATCGGAAGTGCTTATGATTAATATTGGATCGCTATCCACTGGAGCCAGAGTTTTAGCGGTTAAAGCCGATTTGGCCAAAATCAGTTTGAGCAGTCCAGTATGCACCGCTTTAGATGAGAGAATTGCTCTTAGCCGAAGAGTTGAAAAACATTGGCGGTAAATTAAACATTTCGAAATTAACCATTAGATTCAGTAAAAACTTAATTATATTTTTTTACAGATTAATTGGTTGGGGACAAATCCGAAAGGGGACAACGATTAGGCCACTTCCACCAGAAACAGGAGATAATGCTCCTGCAAGAATTGATCTTAATTAATGAATTAAAATTAAGAATAAAATTGCAACTTTTGATTATCATACTGTATTTCCAAAATAAAGAAGGTTTATGGAAATTTTATTTACAAGATTATTTGTTTTGGACAATATAGATTTTAGTAATTTTTACTTTTGTAAGAATGCTGACTTCTTAGAAAATACTGCGACACAGAGGACAGCTCGAATGACCACTTGTGTTAAACCATTTAAACTACGCGTGTAAAATATATGAAATATTAACAATTATCATTAATTCAATTAAGAAAACTTACCAGACAAGATGAATGAAACTTCTTTTTACATGTGCTACAACGCAGTTTCGGAAGTTGGAAATTAGAATCTAAAATGGTATAGCACACATAACATTCTTCAGCTCCTTCAAACATCTTATCTACATGGCATTTCCATAAAACTAAAGCGTCTAATATTGAACCATTCTGAAGAAGAAATAACGTGAAATAAATAATTTAAAAACAATATAACCTTAAAACAATATACCCTTTGCGTAATTCCAGTGTTTAACTGTAACATCCAGAAATTCCACTGTGGTTTAGAGACTCCAAGACAACGGTTGCAGTGAATATTAACTTGTCCTAATGGATGATTTTCGGCTAACCGCACAACTAGTTCAAAAGAAACTTCTTCAACCAAGTATGTCGCTACAACCTCTCTGGCAATTGGCCTTGCAAGCAAACTCAAGTTGTCTAATTTTTTCACTTCTGTAACGGCTTGGAAGTCTTTACTAATGACTTTAGGAGTGACAAACCGACTTGTAATTTTATCCACAATGGTGGACGCTTTTCTATCTAAACCATTCCACCATTCACGAATTAATATTGGAAGCTTGCGGACTGCTTCGATGTACACAAAACAAGCCAAGTTCTCTAATTCTTTTCTCGAGGAACCTATAAAAACAAAATTATTATTATCTCAACAATTATACATTAAACGCTAGAATTACGTTCTAAAATAAATTTTGGTTCCTTTGCAAATCCTTCCTGACAATTTTCATTGATAATTGAGAATAAATGATTGGCGAGCTTATATAAAATGCCATGCTTTCTCAGTGCATTGGCCCATTTCTGTTTCCAATCTGAAGGCCCACTACCGATGATGTTTAACAGCAAACAAGATGCTAATAAGTACCCATGAAAGACGGGATAAAGTTTAGCTCCTGAATCTGACAAAAAGTCGATTTGTTCTCCAAATTGATAATCTTCCAAAATCGTTTCAACAGAACTAGAAGAACGTTTCAGAATATCGACTAATGCTCCAGGTAAATACCATTCAGAGTCTTCATCGTCATCCTTTAGTTCTATAGGTACTCCTTGTTGAAGATATCGAGGATACGCAGACGCTACACGGTTTAAAACCATAAAAGCTCCAGAGCGAATCTCGGCATTTCCAGTGACCAAAAGCGGGCATAATCGATTCAACAAATATTTAACTTTGACTGGTGTTTTCGTGTCGCTTTCGTCCCAAATTGAAACCAGCTTAGGAGGTAGTTCGTTATTTTCAATGGTGTTCAGGGGAACATTTTCCAGACATTTCACCATGCTTTTCATAACATAAGAATTGATATTTGGAGATGGTAAAGAAGATAACGAATAATATAAATTAATAATTGGGTTGTACAGTCTGACAGAAAAAAATTCCCTCCATTCAACTACCATTTTGCTATCGTTTTCACTTTCTTCTAAACCGTTCACAATGGATGATACGACATTTAACAAAGTAAACACGTGAAATCTCAAATAATTAACTTCAAACGAAGGCTCAGGTTTGCACAAATCTTTGATTAAATTTTTTAAGGTCACCAAAATGTAATCCCACATGTCGCTATCAAAATGTGCAAAAAAGTTGGCGACACTTTCGGCCAACAGATTTATGAATGTCGCCAATTCTAGAGTTAAATCTGGATTAACAAAATATTCGTTGCCAATTTCACTTGCATCCAAACTTCCAACTTCCATTTTCTTATCGAATATTTCTCGCAAGACGTTAATTACACAGTCAATCTCACTCTGCTCACTTACTTTTACGTTTTTAATAAAAATTTTAAATTTTAAAAACGTATCCGTTGTCGTTATAGCGTTTTCGCTTTTAAATTCGTTACTGACTTCAGAACAAAACTTCTCCACATTAAAAGGCCGATATTGGATACTAGCCTGTAACAAATTACAAGATGATTTCACCTCTTCGTCTGGAACTACTTCACTTATATCACACTTAAGTTTTTTATAAGCACCAAGTACGACAGAAACTGCTTCGATCCAGATGTAATTGTCCGACGATTTGGCCAAACGAACACATTTTCTAATAAATTTTTTACACAAACTGGATTTCAAAACGTTCGGCAAAATTTGTGCTTGGATGTTTTTCATTAAAGACTCTCCAACCTTTGAACCAAATTCATGATTAAGCTTTAAGTAACCATTGACTGCAGCCAATCCAATGAGCTGACTAAAAAATCGTTCTCCTGAAGATGGTGTCATGAAAGTGTCCAGCAATTGCACGGTTACATTAGCCAAAGTTAAAACTAAATTACAGCTAACTTTGACACTGCTTTTAGCCTTTTTAATATTTTTGAAGCTGGGCGTCCATTTCTGACAAAACAAAACATCTAATGCAACTTTCTGATATAACCGTTCAACGAGATCCAACCATTCAGTTTCAGAAAGCAAAACAGCGGATACAGCATCCCATGATGTTCCTTTGACAGTTTTATTGTCCACAGTAATCGACAGTAGCCAAGATTGCAACCAAGTTCCAAAATTTTCCGATCGCTCCAGACTCAATGCAGCAATTGTGCCATCTTTTAATAAGTTGTGCACATAACTAGCACAACTTTTCAAACAATCCAAATCGGTGCTATTCATGGTGTCTTCGGCTTCCAAGAAGAAATTAATTCCTTCTGATAGCAAATGTTGTATGCATTCCAGATCATTGTTATCTATAAAGTTTTCATCAATTACTGCTTGACACGAAAACTTAAATAATAATAAAACAATCTGATGCATGTCAGACGATTTAGCGTTAGATTTGATTCCATTCATGTAATCAATCAATAATTTTAAAATCACTTCAAATTCGTTTAAAATTCTCGATTGCTTCCGTTTACGATGTACTGCAGCATCAAACAACTGACTTAAAATGTAAACCATCAATTCTTCACCAAAAGAGCATTCGTACTGAATCGAATGCATTATAAAATTTGCTATTAGCTTCCAAGTAGCTTCTCTTTCATTAAATGACATTACATTCTCGTCATCACTTAATAACTTCTGAGTTTGCCTCTTTAAAGCTTCAATAAACTCAGTACTTATTAACCAATCTTTGTAAGCGTCAAAAACTGAAGAAGAAGGAGCTGCAGTTTTCAGTTGGCGAAATAAATGCTCATTAAGTAAGACGTTGTTATCAGCCAGTTCATTCGAAATGTCTCTAAGAATTAGCAATTTTACAGATTGGTCGTCGATTATATCCAATACAATCATAATTAGCGATGAAAACATTTGATAAGATTCTTCTTTACGATTTTCTTGAAGCACAAGTTTCTTAATTAAGTCATAATATAATTTTTTCCCCAACTCAGTATCGCTCATCGTTGCTTTTTCATCAAAATTCACCAGTTCTTTCAATAGCCAACTGCTATGGTAAGATAAAAGTACATTTGACAATAACTTCAGATGAGTCAAACTTGGGATTTCAGCCCCAATGTAGCCGGCCACAGCTTGAACGCAACACTGGGCTACAAAAATATTCAATGGACTTCCTTGTTCGGTTACTAATGGATCCTTTGACCGATCACTTGGACGAAGATCCGCATTCAGTGATTTTGGTTCTTCCTCAAATCGAATTCGTTTTGAAGCTTTAACTTCAGAAACAACTTTGTCGCACTTCGCCAGACATCGCAATAATAATGATAGATTCTCAAAAACTAATCCATCTGGTTTTTCATAATTAGAAACATAAGGCAAATACTTTTCACTAAACATAGTCCAAAATGTCTTCTCAATTTCTTCGTATGTAGCTCTTGATTCAGAATTGACAGTTTGATAGTGTATAAAGCGCAACAAGTTGGCAAGACGATAGCCAAAGGATTCAGCATTTTGTATCGAGTATACCTGTGTTGTCAGAACACTCTCGATGACAGGAAACAACTAAGAAAAACAATCATTTTAGTAACAAAATTTACTAGTATAAAATAAGGTTGGCTCTTACATGTGTTGTCAAAAGACTCGACACCTCCGGTGCATCGTTTTCAATCAACTTTAACAGAATGTATTTCAAACACTCTATGAACGCAGTTATAAAAGATGCAAACTCAGTTATGCTTGAACGAACCGATCGAACAGACAAGCTAAAAAATTATAAAAAAAAACATATTAAGAACAACTTAAAGAAGGAATTCCGTCGTCAATATGACCGATTGACAAAAGTACAGTATCTAGTAAATCTAGATTTTCAACTCACCCTTCTCGAAAGCTATTAAAATATTCTTCATAAAACTTATCAATAGCAGTTGAATCTATCCTTTTGATAAGCTGGCTTAAAAAAGGCAGGAGAAAAACGGCAATAACACTAGAATTTCCATAACAGCCTTGTTTTAGTGTTTTCCACAATTTTGGCAGAAGAGTTTTTTTCAAATTAATAAATTTCCAACAATCCTATAAAACAATACAGACATGTAACATACAGTATGAAAAATGTTAAAAATAATGTCAATTTAAATTACGTCGTAAGATGTAATTATTTGCAAATTTGCTTCCCAAGCAGCACAAGCAATGCATGGATCACTTTCATCTAAATTTGATAAAACGGTTGTAACCAATTTTCCTAGATGAGTGTCTAAAACGACAGCCACAGACGAGTTTTGAGACAAAGCAGTAATAATCCTCAGCCATGCTCCTCTGATCTAATTACAAAAAAAAATACATTAAAAATTTAAAACATTAAAAGTAAAAAAAAATCTTACTAAGTTAGTTTTATGATTCCCAAATTTCCAAAACTGACCGTTTGAAACAATTTTATTATAGGTTTCAAGTAATTTCACATTGTCAACAGGTGGTAATTGCTGAAGCAGTGCAACTAAAGCCAACATAGAGCTCGTAACAACCCGCTGATAATTCTCTTCCAATTCGTCGGGTGAAACATGTCTAAAAACATTTTTTAGTTATTGTGAACTAAATTAAAAAATTATACAAGCAAACTTACTCAGCATCAGTAAGGGTCTGCGGTGTCAAATTAAACAGATATTCCAAAATCAACTAAAGTATAAGAAAAATGATTTTTTTTTAAACCGGTGATACTGACTATCTTTTCTAAGGAAATAGACAAATATTTTACTTACTTCCATAATTGCATCTTTATAGATAACTAACACTTCTATTTGCTTTGTTGACGAAAAAGTATTTTCAAATGCATGTTGAGCAGCTGAGGCTGCAGGAGCATAAGTGTCGTTCATGGCTAACATCCAATGACCAATGACATTTTTCAAATGTGGTACTATATTCTTTTTAGCTTTTTCAACAATTCGCGCGTGAACTACGTTTGCTGATTCTCTGATTCGTTTATCAGCATCCTAAAACAAAGATAAGTAATAAGATAATAAAAACGATCGTTATCATTTACAGTAGCTTGTTAAAACGTACCAAGCAGAGCTTATTATATAGTCTTGGCCAATAAGCTAATGTAGATAGCATGTCTTCATCTGAACAATCTGTGCAAAAAGTTTTAAAATCTTGCAATGCCTAAAACAAAATAAGTCGTAAATTAAAAGAAACTGTTATATCCTATTCTTACTAATCTTAAACTAACTTTAAATTTGGTTGTCGCATCTCTTTTCATCATCTTTTTCAGAAGAATTCGGCAATTTTCATCTAAAGTTTTCGAGTCGATGTCATCAGCTAAACCCAGTCCAGCACTCAATCCAACCAAACCTAAATGACTTCCTTTAGTTAAAGCTAATTCATGGCCACTGTTCGGTTGCATCAATCTTTGGGCACTGCGACCACTACTCGAGGGCTAGATAAAAAATTTCTTACATTAATATAAACAATTCAAGCTTACACTTCCACGTGAACAAAATGTTTCAGTTTTGACTTTTGAATGTTACCCTCATATTGCCCTTCGTTCTCTGCATGTTCTTCTTTCCACTCGGCATTTTTACGCGTTTAATAATCCTAGGTGAAAATAAATCTACAAGTTGATTTATATTACAACAGCGCGTATAACATTCTTACCACAAATCTAAAGAACTAACAAAATCAAATCTTCCTTATTTCAACTCATGTAGACCGATAATAACCCAGAGATAAAGTAACTACAGTACTCAATAATAAATTGCAATACTGTAAAGTATTTCACCATGGTGTTGCAATGCTTACGTCATATATGATAAGAACTCTTACGACAATTGGTTCTAGCGAAATTCGTTATAAACATTATGCCCTTATTCGCTCTTTTTTTTTAAATACCGGTACCCATTAAAGCAATAAAAAACGGGAATAAATTGCGTTGCTTACCATTGTTTTTTGTCTCATTTCTTTTTTTTAACAAAAATTACAAATAAAGAAATGAGACTAAATCGCATTGCTAATAATAATATTAAACAGCAGTTGATTAATAATAGAGCTGTGTACCAAGTGGTTAAATTACAATTGATTCCCACCAAATAAACATAGTAAAAACACAGAAATCGACAAAAATCTAAAATTTCATATCTACGCATATTTCTACCAAAAAACCAGGAAAACCTGATCCGCTGATCAAAAGTACATTGTACAGTCCTTCTATTACGTTTAAAAATTTATTGGTCACTGATATAATGTGGACTTGAGAAATAATTACAATGTTTCAGAATGCAATCAACTAAATTGTAGGAATGATGCTAACTTAATATTGCAAAGGGGAACTTCACAAGTCATAATAGTCGCACATTGCGTACGGTAACTTGTCTTTTAAAATTAATTTACAAGTTACAAAATAACACAACACTATATGATCTCGAGCACTAACGATTCTATAATTATGAAAAAAAAATCTTTTTAGGCGAAAGTGAAAACTGTGCAAAAGTGGTATCGAGTGACATGGACATCAAAACACTTTTTGTCCCAATTAAAGAAAAAAAAATCGAAATTACATTTAAATTTCCTTGAATAACAGTTCCGCCTAGTAAACGGACTTATCTGAGCTGTTTTAAGTAATAAATTTGGAATGTGACAAGCCAAAAATATTCTCAAATTTACATTAGCTTATCAGCTAAAATCAAAAAGTGAAAAAAAAAGTAAACTTGAACCACTAATAAAAATACAATCTTGGAAAAAATTTCAAACTTACTTTTTTATATCAAAGTTGTAAACATTTTTAAAGACAAATAACCACATTTACCTATCACCAGAGACAAAAAGAAAAAAAGATATACGTCGGTCAAGATGTATTTTTAATCTTGTATTATAAATTTTAAATCTAACCAAATTTAGGTGGGCATTAACGTTTCTTTTTTTTAATAAGATAATTATCCTCTAAGTTAGGGGCACTTGAGGCATATAAACGAAATTTTTTAAACATTTACTATTTTTTTTACGAGTGCACTATCAAATATTGTTTTCGCCTGTTTTTATATCGAATTCGAGAAAGCAAAATTTCCCAGCGCGCTACGATTCATCAAACACAAAATATACGCTTATTAACATCACGATGAAAAAACAAAAAAAAAAAAAAAACAGAAAAGGTTTGCAGAAAGCCCCCTATCTGAAATAAATAAACCAACAACTAAACAAAATCCTGCAACATAAGAAATGTCTTGATAAGGAAAATTTTGCAATCTCTCGTTTCAACACAAAATATAATGTTCAAGTTACTGGTGACAGCTGTAAATTATAAAGAAAACCGTTATGTTGTATTTTTTTCTTGAGTTTTAGTAGTCACAGTTAACGATTAGCGTTTTTAAGTTGATTGGATAGCCAGTCTAATCCTTCGTATAAACCATCTCCACTCGTTGCACATGTGGCTTGAATGTACCAGTTACGATTTCGAAGTGAATGAAGGCCTAGTTTATCGGTTATTTCAGCAGCATTCATAGCATTTGGCAAGTCCTAAACAAATAAGCAAATTCAAATAAATAAAAAAAATCAGATACAAAAAGAAACTGCTATTTAAAGCACAAAATTTATGTTTCATGTTTGGTTTAACATGTTAATATTTTAATTTAACATTAGTCTTTAACGACCAGTCTACGTGATAAGCACTCATGAAAATACTTATTTTCTGAATAATACCAAGAACTAAAAAAAAAATTTTTCTCTTCTCAAACAACAAGACTAATTTGAAATGTAATGCTAAATCTATAAAATTTAGGACAAAATCTCTACCTCAAACATCTAACAAAAATAACCAAAGAAAAATATATACAAACCTGTTTGTTAGCGAAAATCAAAAGTACTGCATCCCTAAGTTCGTCTTCAGCTAACATTCTCATTAATTCTTCTCTGGCCTCTCCAATACGCTCACGATCGTTACTGTCAACCACAAAGATCAAACCTACAAAAAAAGGCATGATTAACAAGTCATTTAAACAGTTTATCTAGCTAAACGTATCTAGCAAAGTCACAAAGCAGTATTAAAACAAAATATCATACAAGATTGTCAATCCATTGAAACACGGTTACTACATGCACAAATACTACCATTCATAAATCAAATTTTTACATTCAGAACTTTCAACTTTCTAATTAAATTTATATGAACCAATATTAACATAATTTATGAATGACATTTCAGTAAACATCTAAGCTTTTTGGCTAGAACTCGATAAATGTACACAAGTGCTAACCAAACTCCTTGTTGATAATTAATACACAAGTAGTTTGCTTCAACTGTTTGCACAAACATAAAACAGCTAGTTGGAACACAAAATAAATCCATCCTAAAATTATCAAAGACTTGGAATGACAAGTGTAAAAACCAGCTGAACAGAGAAAAAACCCGCTGACACATTGTCAAACCGTGGCACTAACTAAACAAGCATAAATTAATTACTGTACTAGGCACCATGCAAATTTCAATAACAAAATACAACACTTTTCTAACATTAGCAGTGAGATGAGATAGTATGCCAAATGCCAGTTTGTGTAGAGTACGAAAAAGCTAAATATTTAAATTTTTAAGACTTGCCTTGGGTATTTTGGAAATAGTGACGCCATAAAGGTCTGATTTTGTCTTGTCCACCAACATCCCATACAGTAAAGCTGATGTTTTTATATTCCACAGTCTCTACATTAAAACCTAAAACGAAAGTGAATTGAGTCAAGAAGCCAAACACAGTTTAATAATTAATATTTTAATGAAAATACCTATGGTTGGTATGGTTGTAACAATTTCTCCCAATTTCAATTTGTATAAAATGGTGGTTTTTCCTGCAGCATCTAATCCGACCATCAAAATCCTCATCTCTTTCTTGCCAAACAGCCCTTTAAACAAGTTTGCGAAAATGTTTCCCATGTCTGATCACTTAAATATTTCCACTATATTATACACAATCTGAAAATAAATAAAGTTGACATTAATTAATTTGACACATTAATTTCTAATGAGAGAAAGAATTAGTACAGATGTGTCGACGTAAACAGTTCAAGTAACAACGCCCATACGACTCGAATCGGCTTACAATTATTTAATTTCAATAGTTATCAAAAAGGGCAACACTATCGTCTTGGCATAATTTCCAAAGCAAATTGGTATATTAAGCTGTATATACTGTAATCTATCTAAAGAATCACAAAAACTCCGAAAGAAATCGAAGCCGGATATGCAGAAAATCCAAAATGTCAACGCTTCATCCGAAACGCCACTTGAGGCTGACTCACGCAACACGATAAACCCCATCACCACACTTATAACACTATTGAACTTAATTTTGATGATCAATTTATGGTATAAAAAACAGCACTAAATACATAACCATTTGACAAATCCGCTCATATAAATGATTAAAGCTCGTTTAATTTTAAAAGCTGGAACAGTAAATTTTAAACATTCTACAAATTATAAAAATGGCGGAAAAGCCGGTAGGCTTGCATTAATAGTGTATACCTTTCTCCTAATTAAATTGAGTATGATGTATCACTTTCAAAACATATAATAAACGCAATTTATGTTGGTACCCACCTTATAAAATGCTTGGTAATCCAACAACGAGTTAAATCGTAATACTGAATTCGAGTCGTGCGAGTTTTATATGGTTTCAGTGAATAGAAGAGATCGATAAATCCGATTACATACCTACAACCACTATTCAACAACCGAAAAATGGCGGACGTGGAAAAGAGCCCTGTAACCTCTGCCACGTCTCCGTATATGCCGTACGCAAATCCCTCGGTTGCATAAAACAACGAGAATAACCCTACACTTTTGTGTTCTTTTAGAAGCTTCGCTCTTAACAATTCGAACCCATACAATTGGCATCCAATAACTTACTTGCGAAATGCAACACTTACCTTGCTAATCAACTAAATACTGCAAAATTCAAACCTAACCACTGAGTGGGCGACTTTTCGCAAGTATTGTTTTAAAGGACGAGTTTTTTTTAATTGAGTTGTTCTGGAGTGTTTTCATTTGCTGTTTTTACGTCACTCAATACAATCTTCGACGAGATTTACCGTATTAATTTTAATTTAACATTAATATTGTTATTTCTTATTAATTTATTAATCATAATACTAAATGTATGCATATTATTATATATTTATTTTATTATAAAAATTCTTTCCATTTTTTTTTAAATTATTTATAACAATAACAAAAAATTGCTATAATTATTAGTTAATTTGTATGTACAATTGCATAAAATTTAATGATTTATACTAAGTAGATTTGCGTAATAATAAAACATAAGGCTTTTATATGTTTTATAAAGTTTGCTCGAAAAACTAATGCAAATAGGAATTACGTCAAAATTACGCGTCAGAAGGAAACTAAGCTACTGTATTATGGTTTTTATGGCGTCACTACTGCTCTCAATTTACATTGGTGGACGCATTCATGATGGATAGCGTCACGATGATACTAACCCAATAGGTCATCCATTCTATGTGAAAACAGCTTAAGAGAGTAAGCTCAATTTAAATTAGTACCAACAGAGAAAGTCTTAAACTAATCGTCTTATATAATTTACGCCAAACATTTATGGGACCCAGAGTGCGAAGTTTGTAGAGAGAGCTATGCCGAACTTGTGCCGAACACTGACGGCAGCAATTTCTACGTCAATTTAAAATTCAAATAAAAATTGTTTAAATTGATCAATATTTATAGAAACTGTTTAAATAAGTTTGTTTTAATGATTTTAATAACTGGAATGTAATTTCCAACTACTTTTAAATTGTTTCAATTAGTTTTCATAACTTTTTTACAATAGAATTTTAAGTTCATATACCCACTGTTATATTTTTGTCTTGAAACAGATAAAATTTTTTAAAAATTATATTTAAGCTTTTAAAGTACATATAGCCGATAAATAGCAATAAACAAACATTTATCAGCTTATTTTTAACTCTTAAGATTAATAAATTAATTTTTTATTGAATAAAAACTGAATTTTTACAGTATCTATATGACGTCTTATGACGTCAAAATGACGTATTTTGTTTACAAAAATTTTCATCCCTCTCTCTGATTGGCTGTAAATCATTTGGCGGTAAAATAAGCCCCAAAATAATGTTGGTCAGTACTAGTGCGCGGTTGATCAACTACCTATTTGACGGTAATGAAAGTGCGATGAAGGGATGTTTACGATGCCGGTACTGTTACGGGAGGCAGCGGCCAAAAAACGTCGAAGGCCGAGTGAATCAAAACATAATTCATTGAATTGTGTTGTGCTTAAGTAAGTGTTAGTGTACCGGTATATTTTATTACAGTAATACAAATGACGTAACAATAAACGATTAACGGTGAACTAAGTCGCTGGCTGATAAGGCATTAACCGTAACCACTGGTATTTTGATAACAAAATTAAATAAGATTATACATTATTTATTATTCTCGATTTTCCTAGTTTTAAATTTATTATAGCCTAAAGTGGAGTGAAATGTATTTTTTCAATGCTGTAGTTTACAATAAAAACATTACTCAACAGTTATTATTGATTATTTTAACTTGTTTTCCTTTTACGAAATGAAAACATAAACAACATAAAGGAAAATAATGTTTCTCAGCTTCCTATTGGCTAGCTGCTTTTTTAGCGGGCGTTCATAATGGGTTGTCTCTGTTTCTCAATTTCATTGGAAAATGAAACCATTTCAAAACTATCTGCTAGCTTAGCGCTGATCTATTGAACTAATCCTCATAAGTTTACTATAGGTACGCATGCGTATTATGTTTTCTAAACGCTTTTGAGCATCTACGCATGTCAATAATCGTTCTTAATCACTTAGATAATCGCTGACAAGTTTCAATAAATAACTCAGCGCTTTTATTGCTGATACCGTGTGCATATTTACTTAAGCAGACGCCATTTGTAATGTGTTTATCTGACGAAAAATATGTTGTAAACAAGAAAAACATTGTTTTTTAGTGTATTCTGCGTGTTGAAACTGAGAAATGTGGTCCACTGAAGCAACCATTCAACTTATTGAAAATTTGGAGTCGAAGCCTATGCTTTGGGACGTAAAATGTGAAGAATACCGAGATAAACAAAAAAAAGCTGATGCTATTAACGAAATAGCCAACAACTTATCGAAAGAAGTGTACGACGTTGAGAAAAAGATTAGATCTTTAAGAGTGCAATTTAATAGGGAACATCAGAAACTGCTAACAATCCAGAGACAAGGAGGAAAGACGAATAATAGAATTGTTTGGTTTGGATACAATCTTATGCAATTTCTTGTTCAAAGAGGCGGAAGAAGTAGAAGTCAATGTAAAGCAACAGATGTCACATTGCCATCAGTACGCAATTTTTCATTATTAGTAAAATATGATGTTATAGTTTAACAGTATACAATGTGTTTACTGAAACTTTTTGTTGAGATTTCTTATTTCTAAAACTTTAACAACAAACTGCATTGTGAAAGATGGGAAAACCATTCAAACTTTGTAGACAATTTAATTTTTTGAGCAACTTTTTTGTAGGAAAATTCCATTTAACTTTAGTGACAAATTTGCTTGCTCAGCAAAATTAATGTTTGTGTTGGAATGTCAACACGTAATATAAAAAACACCAAAAAATAAAAACAGCTGTATAATAATATTTTAGTATTGAGTGAGACTTTGTTTAAAGTGTCATTTTATTATCATAGGCTAACAATATTTTATTAATGTTTTGAATTTATTTGAAAAGCTAAAGTTGCTAGAACTTTTAGGATGATTAAAGATATCTTTTTTGGTAAAAGAACTTGCTTATAAGTAATTAAAAGTATTACTAAACTGAAATTACAAACTATTTCTGGATCTTAAGTAGAAGGGCAATAAAATCTCTACTTATTTCTTCATTTAAAACTTTTAATTTAGTAGAAGTCGATTTCTGTATGATAACAACTCTTCATAATTTATTATGAAACTTTTGTTCTCCCAAACTAATGTCGTTCACATTTTTGTCATTACAGGTGAAAAATGAAGTTGATGAAGAAATTTATCAAGTTGATGAGCAAGAATGTCAAAGTGCGTCTGAAAATGAGAATATATCTGCTAAAGCATCAATATTAGAGTCAGCTCTGAAAAAGAAATTGCCGGTGTTGAAGAGACAGCAGTTTAAAAGCACTAGAAACAAAAGGCAGCATTTATTAGCACCTGTTCCAGCGATTAAAACGTCACCTGTGCAAATGAATTCAAGTAGACGTGACAAGTACGAAATTTTCGGTGAAAGTATTGCTATCTCTTTAAGAGATTGTGGACGAAACTCAAGAGAAGTATCAATTGCCAAACATAAAATTAACAAAGTTTTATTTGATTTGGAAATGGGCTACTTTGCGCATGAAGTAGAGCACCGGCCAACTTCTCCAAACGGCGAAATATCTCCTATAGTTTTAATGTCAACTGAATGATTACCAAACTCATCTAAACAGTCAACACTTATGTATAGTATAATTGAGTGTAAGTAGCGCAAAAATTCTTTTAGCAACTTTAAATTAGGGGTCCAAATGTGAACTTCAATAGTACATCTTATAACATTTTAACGTGACAGGGGACTACACGTATTTTGTGTTTCGTATAAGAACTAAGTTATCGTCTGAGAACGGTTGATTGAATCAGCAAATTTGATAAAATATAAGACCACTTATCAGTAGTTCTAATTTTTTTAATTATAAAATATTGACGCAGAAATAGTGGGTACTAGCGGAAAACTACTCAGGAAGAACAATTGGGTGTCGTAGTTAGTGTTATATAAAACCAGTTCTCAGTAAACTAGTTGTGTATATTTTATGAAGAAACTAGTGACTAATAAAGTGGGTGAAGTGCATCGATGACATCTTGAAGATAGTGCCAACTAAAATGGAGAAAGGAGCAAGTCTTTAATAACATTAGGGACTGTGGCGACGAAATATACAGAAACAAACTTGTGTAAGTTTTCAGTTGTCAAAATTTAATGCCGTACGTTTTGCCGTGTACATTGATTTTTAATCGTTATGATGATGACACATAACTTAAATGATTTTAGTAACCAAATTAATATAAGCCCCCATAATACAGTATTTCGTATTTTAACTAAATGTCGCCTGATTTAAACAACGGTATTGCTTTTGTTTGCAGTTACCAAACATGGCAAACCATATTCTTTCGCAACCATTGCACCTGTAACAACACTATAATTCAGAATCATAATTATTTATAGTTGTGCTGAAAATTTATTTAGTTGTTAATGAGAATGACATTATTCACAGCTGGATTTTTACAGTTTTAATTATTATTAAATGAGCGTTTTATGATGTTAGAATAACTGATTTTTGGTTATTAATTTTATGAACAGTACTTTTGGTGCATAAATGGCGATAAAGTATACATTTTACAAGATTTTACTAACAATTTACTCTTGAAAATTTGTTAAAAGACGAGTAATATCCGAATGTGATTTTGTTTTGCAGTATGTCTTTTAATTAATGGGACTGAACATACCATGAGCTGATAAGGAACAATCATGTGAAAATTGTGATCATCAAGATTCTGGAAGATTTTGAAAAGAAATAACAATTGCAGCGAAGATTGTTGTAAATTGCCGGTGAATAACGGAACTACATCATGTACAATACGTGATAATCGACAAATATAATTAAGCAGAAAGAAATTTATGTAAGTTTTTATTTTATATTTATGCATGACATAAACAATATGAACTTTGAATTGACTTGTGCATTGCGAACGCTTTATGTAGATACTGCGTTTAATTTTCGTAAAATACCATTGTTGCTATCTAGATGAATATAATCTCCTAAAAAAATCAACAGCGATTGTTGAAAACGACCAAGATTTTAAATATATAATATTCTTATGTACATAAAGACACTTTGTTTACCTGATTTGAACAGCTGCGTTGCTTTTGTTGCTGCTACCAAGCACGGCAAACCATATTCTCTAGCGACCACTGCACCTGAAACATTAATCAACAAATAATCTAGATTATCAGTTCTTTTTTCATGTGGCTGGTGGGTTGTAATATTATTTGTGCTAATTTACCATGTGATATAAGACCACCAAGTTCCGTAACAATTCCAGAAAGCAATGGAAAATAAGGGCTCCAACCAATGTCAGTTGCATGAGTGATCAAAATATCTCCTTTCTATAAATTTAAAGTATTAGAGAATAAATCTTGGGATGACATATCTTCCGTGAAAGTACAAAATTTGTGATGTATGAATATATGGAATTCTCAGAGTGAATTCTTAACGAGTTTATTAAGTAGATTTTATGACTGTCATACTTTATAGTAGATATGTCATTAAAAATAAATTTGTTTTAAAATTTACTTGGATTTGATGAGCATCATCGAGTGAAGTTATCACTCTAGCTGTTCCTTTTATACTGCCATGACACACCGGATAAGCTATTGTGAGAAACCATTAACTCAAATTACAATAATATTTTGGGATAAAATTAACAGATCATTTTGTATAGTAGTATCAATTTACCTTTCAGTTCAAGGACTGAGTTTGGCAAAACGGTTTCATTTTCTTCTTTGTCCCACTAAAGTTTATTTAAAACATTGACATAAATCAAACATTGAAAACGTCACTGAGTAAGTTACATGATCAGGAAAACCCGAGCCGCATTCATCAAACTTTATTGAATCCATTTTATCATATAAACGTCTTCTTCTCTGAGCTCTACACATAGGAAAACGTGTTATTAAATTTGTTTATCTCTTATTATTTTAATTTTAAATTTGGCCTACCTGGCTAATAGTGAAGAACTGCGGTTGTTTAAAACAATTGAAATTTCTTCAAATGTTAAAAAGTATATTAGATCAGTATCTGGTAAATATCCTTCGTTTACCATCAATTTGGCCAGAAGTCGAAAAGATATTTTTAGTCGCTCTTCTACTTTTATCATCATTGACTGAAAAAATTGTAAATAATTTACTAATTATACTACTAACAATTAGTTGTTACTTATCAACTTGTTCAACAATACATACTTTTGCTTGTTCACGGTAACAAACTCCACTTTTGCATCGATTGATTGCTAATGCTAACAGTTTTCTATTAAAAAAAAACCCATAACACGTATAATGAAAGTATAAGAGATTTTTTTAAATGTTAAAATTGCTATATGCTACGAGTTTTAACTATGAATATTAACCTTCTAAAATATCCAAGCTTTGTTTTAAGTTTGCTAATTGCTTCATCGGTTGTCAGTGCAGGATTTTTAGGAGTTAAATTACCAGTAGTTCCATTAACTGTGTTCTAAGATTTAGACATTTAGACTTCGCCAAGTCAGTATAAATTTTATTTTGGAGTTTTATTTACTTGTAATATTTTAACAAAGCCAACTGGTTCCATTCCCCATGATGGGCAACGCATTTCAAACTAAAAAAAATTAAAATTCATTTTAAATGTTTTACAAAACAAGATAAAAATGGACTAACTTCTTTTATTCCTCGGTGACCATGACGTTCAAGGAATTGGCGAAACTTGTCTCCAATTGTACCTTTGTCCATATGCAACTTATTTGATGCTTCCTAAGTTAAAAAAGATTTTAAATTCTAAAATTAAATGGAACAAAATGAATACAGTACTTGTGTGTCCATTTTGCTGAAGTTATCGTATTCTTTTGAATTAGCTATCAGGTTCGCCAACTCCTAAAACAATTTAAAATGGTTTAAATTAATCATTTAAAGCATTAAAACTTATTTACGGTAATGCTGAATGGAACATCACCACTCTCTGCTCCATTACAGCTGCCAACTAACATAGCAAAGTCATGATAATGGTCCATCGTAAAATCTAAAACAATATGAAGCTGTAAATATACACACAGTATCAACTGAAATGACGAGAAAGTATCTTTTATACCTGGGCTGTTACCAGCTATAAGTTTTAGTATAATAAAATTCCACATATTAGAACCCATCATGACTTGAATGTGACCCAATAATATCTAAAATATTCCATTTAAGAAATTAATTTCCTATAAGTGTTATACCTAGTTAATTAAGACATAGACAATATTTGACCTCATCGACATTTATAACTTTTTCATAAATCAAATCAAAAGCTTCTTTAGCTGTCTTAGCACCCTCAGCATGAACTGGATAATGTCGGTATTTCTCTTCAGCTCCTCTCAGAAAGCGTTTTCCAATTACCATACCCTGTTTAGAAAACGTTATTTTATTCAACATTGAATTATTGCGATAATGTTGTTAAGATTACTATACCATAAAAGGAAATATCATGCTCATTATCTTTTGAAAGTATCCAGGAAATGGAGCCCTTTCATTAGCAAGTTTTTCGATTTCTTCATCATCGTCCATAACTCTTCCATAGAAACCAAGCTCAAATGATTTAGTCATTAAACTTTTCTTTTCTTCGATATGCCATGTTTTTTGCTATTATTAATCGTTTATTAGAGTACAGATACTAAAATATTTTAAACGAGTACTGTACTTACAAATATCCTATTAAAAAACTGATGGTTATAGTAAAATATTATGGTAGGCTGATAGGTAGGATCAAAATCGCCTGGTGGGGTAAAAGCAGGATTTTTCTAACAATAGTTCGTTAGAAATTTCAAAGCAATTCAATCTTTACGAAAGTTAAACATTTTATACCATAAAGCAAGCTCCATGAACTCTACGATCACCTGTCTGTGTAAGTGGAGTCAGAGCTCCAGGCATCACTTCTCTAAAAAACATAACATTTAAATGTAATTCCGATAGCTTCATGTTTTCATTTATTTGATTGCAACTGATTGCATTTAATTGTAACTTGCCCTATGTTTGCTTTCGTAAATGCTTCAGAATCAGTTCTCAGTCCAGTGTCAAATTCATGCATTATTTCATCGTCAGTTATTGCAGCTCCTGTAGTCACCGGTCTTGACTGTATCAGTTATTATATTATTACTGTCTAATTTTAAATGACAAAATTAGGGTATTTTTAACCTGCAAAATATATAAACAATCTTTTACGACAGCCCACTCAAGATCTCGAGCATTTCCATAACGTTTTTCTAAGTAAATTGCTATTTGACCTAACTTCAAAATTATTTCATCGTTTATGGAGCATTGAGCTTTGTCAGACTGTGCATTATCCTTTTCAACGGTTCCTCCATTTTCTAAAACGAATGTTAAATCATTTTATGTTGTGTTCTTTGCACATGTAGCTCGAGTTAAATTACCAGAGATGATAACTTTTAGATTTTTAGCTCCTATTTGTTTCTGAGAAATCTCTAAATCGTCCTGGAAATTTCTTCGTACCACAACTGTGTCAGGATCAGATAATGCCGAAACCACACTCTGTTATGAAATATTTATATTTCAAATATAAGTATAGTCATTCTAATACATGATAGATATTACTTCTCCCAGGCCATAGTTGGAAGTGATGATCATTGAACTGTTGTTGCCAGTTAATGGATCATGACTGAATAAAACGCCAGCTGAATCTGCTGGAACCATAAGCTGAATTACAACACCCATTCCACCATTGATAATTTGACCATTTTGCCTGTGTCAACAAATTAGTTTAACGAATCAAATTTTAAAAGTTGATAAAACAAAATACCTTCGGTATTCTACAGATCGAAAGGAGAACTGCGAAGCCCAGCATTTGGCAATTGATTCACAAATCTGAAATTTATAATCCCATAAGTTATACAGTATTTAGTATCTTAAATTAGAAATCAAGAAATTACATTATCAAGTCCAGTTATGCCCAAGTATGTTTCATTTTGTCCAGCTGATGACAGCTCTTCACCGTCCTCTCCTAAAAAAAATAATTAAGTCACCTAAAACTAGTAAATAATAAATACTGTACCAATGGCTGAAGATCTGATGGCAAATTTTTTGTTGTCGATATTTTGCTCAAATTGTTTTTCCAACTCTATGAAAACTTCTTGCTTCACTTCATCAGGAATTGGAGTTTCTGATATTAATTTCACACAACTATTCACGAAGAATAGTATAAGAATTTGTATTCACATTATTTTTTTTAAATACGACCTTTTACAAACGTCTTCTAAAGAGCCTTCTACCTTCTGTCTAGAATATTACGAAAAAATGAATTTGTCAAAAAATGTATGCTGATAATGTAAATACTGTAGTTACTTACCCAGCAACATCTTCCAAATGTATTATGGCTGTTTTCACACTATTATTTTGGTCGAGTAATAATTCAAAAGCATATTTTGTGACACATACACCATCTGGCACTGAAAACTATAAAAAAAATTGTTTACGTTATCTAAAGATTTATTTTCAAGATAACTTAATTACCTGTTTAGTATCATCAGTAATTAAATCTTTTCTAATTTCTTTAAGATGAGCTAAACTGGCGCCTTTGCCACCAACAAGTTGTCCACTTTGACATATCGAATCATCTAAACTAGCAACTAATTTTGTTGGAAGGTTTGGAAGATCTAGAAAAATAAAATCTTTCTCATAAAAATCATCGAACTATATTAATGTAAATAATTTGAATTTACCAGTGTCTTTGATAAGTGGCAAGTTAGGTGGTCTGATAATTGGACAGTATTTATCATAAGGTCTGGCAACGTAAATAAATCCATAACCACTGTCCCCATTATGCAATTTAAAACTAATTGGAGAAACTAAAATTTCGCTTTTCCACTGTAGCCCTCCAAATAAACGAAATCCTTGATTATTATGCACCTTTGCATTAAAGTTGTAAGTGTCTTTGCCTAACATAAGTTATGCAGTTAATATAATATTGAACAATAATGCAAGTCTACTTACATGAAGTTTTAAAATCGAAATTGATTGCCGAAGGAAGATGAGCATTAGAAGTCCATCCATCCAGATCCCAATTAAGTTTAGTTATGTAAGGCTTTGTCACATCAAAAGGAAGTGTTACATAACCATTAATTATGCTGAAAAATAATATCAATTTATACCATTCATGATACTCAAATAAATAACGAGGTTCAGTATCTGGTAAAATATTTCTATACTCACTTTTTAACAAGTTTATTTGGGGGTTGACCATTTATACTTGTAGGGTTTATTGTGTTGTTCACTTCAACATGTATCCCAGTACCTTTCTGTAAATATTACATATCAAATTACACATTACTCATTACTGAACAAATAAATAGGTTACTTTAGTGTATCCTTTAATTAAAGCCCATTGTTTAACATTATTCCAATCCAAAATTCCTAATTAAAAAATGACGAATAAACTATTCATTACTTTTTTATACCAGTAAAATTACCATATCTCCTTTCTCTTGAGCCTCTTAAAAGTAATCGCATCTCCTTTTCATTTTCAATATGTATTTGGCCATACCAGTGACCCCAGTTTTCAAAATTTTCAAAAGGAATTCTAGTGAAAAAAGACAAAATCGTAAATTTATTAGGAGGTTTTGTTAATAAACACTAAGAACAGGTACTAACAATTTTGGGTCCTTTAAAATGTTTTCTGCCCATTCAGATTGGGCTAAATAATCAGCAACCATTGAAGTGTCTTGAAAATTATGGAAAGATCGATATACAGAGAAAGGATGATATCTAAACGACATAATGTATCAAACCAATTTTTTCATTCAATACCATATTAAGCCAACTAATATCGTACGTGAAAGAAAATCTGACATTAACTAAGTCATCACTACTGCCAACATCAGCCCACTGCTGTTTAATTCCCTTCCTTTTAAAATGACAAAATACTTGAGGTTTAGCAAGTTAATACTGTCATTTAAAATTATAACATTGAACCTGAGTTGTCCATTGAACGTGACTCTGCATCGTCGAAGTGGTTCATGAACTTCTACGTTGAGTCCAGCTGCGCTGAAAGATTTACCGTCTGTGTGACAAACAACTGTATCTGGGTGAAATGGTAGTTGGTAAATGTCACCATTTGATAATTTTAAATATAAACTGATTTCTGAAATGCGATTTGGTCGACGCCAAATGGAAATCATTAACAGATTTCCCTGTTCATCGCCACCCCAAATATCAATTATGTCAGCTCCCTAAAATTTTAAAACACAGTCACTTTATTGCAATAAATACTGGATAATCTAAATACAGTACAGTACTTACATGATCGTGGGCAGGGATTGTTCTTGGACAATCTTTTTCCCAGACGTCTAAAGGGTGAAAAACGCCCAACTTTCTGAGGTCATTATTGCCGTTTTCATAGGAAAGCAATTTCTTATTTTTCTTCACAAGTTTGCGAGTTTTGAAATATATTACGATGTATTTGATCCAATATACAAAACTGTCTGTAAAATACAATAAATAATATCCAAAAGTTATAGTTACTTTGTTATGTAAATTATTAAAATTTCTTAATTGCAAAGAATACGAAGGCAAAATTTTATAACAAATAATAATTAGTTAAAAGTAATCTAAATTATAGTGGATAAGCATGCCATTAATTAATGTATTTTTATCTCAGCTTTTTTATTATTATAATTCATCGTGTAAAGAAATTTTTTCACACTTTAAGTTTTAAGATACAGCAAGTTACAAATTAAAATTCCGTAACCTGCATGTTATATAATTTTTCAATATAATTATTGTACAATATTATAGGTATATCACTCGTTTAAAAACTACTCTTATACTATTGCTGCTACTATTGCATCATTTTGTTGCTACAGTAATACTGTATTGGTATGATTATGAACAGGTAGAAACTCTGCACTAACACAGATAATTTAACAATAATCATTTCCCTCTAATTTTACATTATTTAAATTCTATTAAAACTAAACAATTTGCATTGAGCATTCTGTTAACAAGTTGATTAAGCAATGATTGTTGCGACATTGTCAGTTATTTTACAAATCACACACTGAAAACATCACGTTTGAAAGTTTCAAGGTTTTTCATACAGTATACGGTATGCCAACTGATAATTACAGAACGCCAACATAAAAATTGCTTACTTCGTTTAGTTTCCTTGATAAAAAACTTCTTAAACAGCCAGCCCAGAAAGCCAATTAACACTATTCCAATCATATTCAAATTACTTCACAAAAAACGTTTATTCGATTTATATTTTACGACTAAGTTTTAAAAACGCAGGCTGTACAGTTTTTTAAAGATTCTCCACGTAGCTTAATTTGATTATGGTTTTCACAAAGTCATTGCTGTTAGTAGTAGACACAAGAGACAAAAATCATTAACTGGTTGTTGCAGTGACCTTGAGTAATAAAACTTTAACTCAGCTGACTCCAGTAATTTATAAGAAAAAGACTTACTGGAGGAGGGATCAATTGGAGGAAGTTGGAGAAACTAACCTAACTCATGTGGCAACTTAAAATACTGTGAATGGACTTTCGAATACAAACACACCAACTTTACAGTATAATGCATATGGTACACCAGTCACAATAATTCAGTAGTATCAACTAGTTTAAAAACCCTATTTACTGATAAGATAAAAATCGTCTCTATACTTTTATGTGAAATAATGTACTGGTATGTTACATTCAAAAGGTCGTAATACTATGTTTACAGTATATAAAAACAAGTTATCAGAAACTTTTGGACAAGACTAGGTTCGTTTGATACGTTTAATAATCTTCGTATGTAAACATTTCTTTTTTCTGCACATAACACACTGTAATAATTTGTTTTACAGTATTACAATTATCAAGATAAGAAGGATCTGATAGTTAGGCAAATGTAATTAACTAATAAACTTAATTATAAATAGTTGTGGCATTAATGCACTAGCACACTCGCATTTTAATTAAGAGTAAATTATTATTTAAAATGTTATACAGTAGATACAAAAAAAACCTATTTAATTAGCGAAGACCGTATTAAACTACAGTATATATTTTTATATTATACGAGTATTTTCATTATCAGCATGTTTTGCTAGTCTTGTTATCGTCCCTTTTGCTGCATCAAGTAGTACGATATCTCCTGCAATTACATAAAATGAAACAACTATTATCTGTTTTATTATGCAATAAAAATACCGTATTGCATCAGTAAAATAAAAGTATGGTTAATAAATTAGGTACCTGTTTGAAAAGTTCTTGTAGCATTTTGTGCTCCAACTACACAAGGCAATCCAAATTCGCGAGCAACGACTGCTCCTAATAGTTATGATATCACACAAAATAAAACAAACAAAATTATTAGAAACCTGAATTACTACACCGTATTGGTAAAATGTCTTAAAAATAGGCAAAAATAGGTGGTTCTTAGTAATACCGAAAGTGAAGTAACTAAGGCCCTAATGGGTAAATTAATGTAATACTGTATTCATGGACTTTCGAATCATTTAGTCATGGTAATTATGGCATAAAACTCACCGTGTGAAATGAGTCCACCCAACTCGGTTACTACTCCACTTAACATGGGAAAATATGGACTCCAACCAATATCAGTGGCATGAGCAATTAAAATTTCTCCAGGCTATTTTGTAATGACTTGAATTAGAATGACCAATTACTGTATAATCACAGTATTTTATTAAACACGCACCTGAATTGTATGCACATCATGAAACTTTGTAATTACTCTTGCTCGACCTTCAATTTTTCCATGAGATACCGGATAACCTGTGACAATCGTTTTATAATAGTAATTAAATATTGTCTGAAAGTTATTGAAAATACCTTTAATTTCAACTGCGTCATCAGGCAATGTATATATGGCATTTTCATCAACCTATCAGTTATCATAGTTTTTGTTTGGTATAAGCTTAGTACTAGTTTAAGAATTATAAACTAATGCTTACTGGAACAGGGAATCCGGTAATCATTTCATCAAATATCAGTTTATCCATATACGAATGAAGACGTAGACGTTGTTTAGCTCTGAGAATTAAACATAAGTTATAATTCGAGTTTAGTGTTAGTAATAATGATGGTTGGGTAAACACCTCTGAATTAACAAGGGCGATCGAGTTTTAAGCAATCGATCAATCTCGTCATGAGTGAAGAAAAATATCAACTTTTCCTCAGGTATAAAACCTTCTTCCACCATAAGTTTCCCAAGACGACGGTATCCTATTCGCAAGCCGTCATACACTTTAATAGTAATTGACTGTAACAATTAAAATTACTGTATACTAAACATCATAATACAGTATCAAAATGCACACAAAATCAAACCTTTGTTAATTCTCGATTGCAAACTCCTTCTCGACATTTCCCCATTACCCACTTTAGAAGTCTCCTAAAATATTCGTTATTGCATGGGGAAAAAAACTTAAAAAATAAGTGGCTATTTACCGTTTGAGTGGGTTTAATGGCGTTTTAATTTCTCCGATGACTTCATCAATCGTTTTTTCCTTTTTATTAGTTGAAATGTTTACCGGGATCTTTAACATGTTCTATAATGTACCCGATAAAATTACTTTCTTAATAAAAAAAAAACCTTTCTAATGTACAGTGTAAGTGTAACTTACTTTGAGAACTGTTACAATTTGGGATGGATCCATTGCCCAAGATTGGCAACTCATATCAAACTAACAAAAAAATTAGTTTAATGTTACAAGATATACAGTATTCTATGTCAAATTCAGTACTTCTTTCAATCCTCGATGGCCATGACGTTCAATAAAATCTTTATACTTTTTGCCAGCTTCATGTTCGTTATTTTGGAGCCATTTCTGTGCTTCCTATAAACAATTAAAGAAGTTCTTAGCCCACAAATAACGTACTGGAGAAACGCAATGAAGCGATACTTACTGTTAAATCAAGAGCAAGAAATTGTGCTGGATCCATTTCTTTTGAAACTGAGTTGGCTAATTCCTAAAAAAATTTGAGTATGGCATGTAAAGTTGCACATACTTTTACAAAACATTTTTAAGGAAAGTTACTTGTAAACTAAATGGCACATTTCCACTTTCAGCACCGTTGCAACTTCCAACTAAATATGCAAAATCTGAATACTGGGTTAATTCGTAATCTAAAATAATTTTAATACGTCATTTAATTTGCTTTCAAAATTGGTTTTACTTATATGATACCTCCATCTCCCTGAGATAAAATATTTAAAGTCATCAAATTCCACACAGTCGATGACATTGTGATTGTTATATGATTCACCATTGCCTGTTTTTTTTTTCAAAACAGTTCTTACTATTACACTATTTATATCAAAACTAAACAATGGTTTAATTAACTTACGGTCTTAATGTCGACTAGATGCTTGCCAATAAGGTTATAAACTTCTTCAGCGGTTTGACCATCTGATGATGGATCCTTGTAGTCTTTAAAACGGGTAACGGTTTCATTCATTATGTTTTTTCGATTTAAAATACCCTGGCATACACAATTAGAAAATTAGTCATATACTGTTAAGTTACAGTACTGTACTTGAATTCATATGTATTTGAGAATTACTCTGAGTGACATGTTTATCAAAGTCATTTTGCTTTTAAGTGGAGGATTTGTAAATCGGTCCAGAGCAATTTCAGTCACATCGTCATCGTCTAAAACTCGACCATATATACCAACTTGCATCGCTTTTGTCATTGCCGATTTTTTCTTCTCCAAATTCCATGATTTTAACTGTTGCAAAGAGCATAAATATTTGTCTCAAATGTTATTATTTTAGCTTACTTTGCAACTATTGCTTTACCTGAACGAGTTCTTGCATAACATGTCCATAAAATACACCAAACCTTAATAAAATAATAAAAGAAAAATAGTCAATAAAAATTGAAAAATGTTAAGATATCAAAGTACAGATTTTTGCATAGAATTTAAGCCAGAATTTTTAAAATGTTTACTTACATTTCGGTAATTGTTGGATCAAAACGATGACAAGCGACTCTCCACGTTGTCATTTTCTACATCAAAGTTACGAATAAATTGAAAATGTAAAATAATCACAATTATTGATGGGTATATTACTTGTATATACGGAACTTGAGATCTAGTAACTGATGTCATTGTAAGAGGAGTCGTCGCACCAGGCATCACTTCTCTATCACATTTAAAACAAATTACTAGCGAAGAATTCAAAAAGTATAATCATCATTTCAATTTGCTGGAGTTTATGACTTAAAACACTCTAAACTGACCATGTCATAAAACAGTAGTAAACTTACCCAACATTTGCAGTACTGTATTTCTCTTCATCAATTCGCAAAATAGTGTCAAATTCGTGCATTATTTCAAAGTCGGTTATGTTGTTGTTACCAGTCATTGGTCTCGACTTTTGTAAAACAATAAATTTAGTCAATAAACCATAAACGATTAGTGGCAAATTAAATAATAACAAAAATCACTTGTAAAAGGTAAATGTTCCGATTACAAACAGCCCATTCGATATCTCGGCCTGTGCCAAAACATTTTTCCAAATATAAAGCAATATTTCCAAGGCAAAGAGCCATTTCGTCATTGACTGTTACATTTGAGCGTTTGTCTTCATCCAGCTCAATTTCTACAGTGCCTCCATCATCTTAAAAGTTAAAAGAAGTTAAACTCAATGCTTCACAAAATATATTGTAATATGGGAGTACCTTTCATGGTAATCATATTTTTCTTGCTTCCAATGACATTTTCTGTGGTCGTTTGGAGTTTGTCATTCCATGTCCTGTGTAGGATTATGTAGTCTGGCTCTGAACTGGCTGACACGACACTCTTAAAGTTAAGACTTTGGTAATAACTAGAATATTTCATAACATAAAAACAACCATTTATTTTTACCTCTCCAAGGCCAAAATTCGATGTGATCACAATTTTTGCTGGACTGCCTGTAATTGGATCTCGACTAAATAAAACTCCAGCAATTTCAGCGTTTACCATCTCTTGAATTACGACTCCCATACCAACGTATAATGGTTGACCATTTTGTCTAATTTTAGCTTTAATAAATTATCATTAATACGAAGTTCAACAACGCAATCGTTACCTTTTATATTCAATCGAACGATGGGCAAATTGTGATGCCCAGCATTGTACAACTGCTGAATATATCTATAAAAATTATTTAATATGACTGTTTATGAAGTTTTAAAAATAGACTTATTACATTTTCAGTTCCTTGTACTCCTAGAATGGTATCATTTTGTCCAGCAGCTGATAGTTCTTCTCCATCTTCGCCTAAAGTTTAAACTTTCATTCATTTTAAAGTTTTACATAATTTTTTAAAAAAATATTATAATTATACCAACAGCCGAAGAACGAATGGCAAATCTTTTAGTTTCATAGTTTTCACCAAAAACATCTTTTAATTTTGTAACTATGGAAGATTTAATACTTGATGATAAAGTAGTTGCAATGACTGCTGCGTGCATCCTATTAGTATTTAATTAATAAATCCAATCATTGTATAATTTAAATTCAATGTTTACTTGTTGCATTCATTTTCTAATTTTTCACAGTTGTGTCTATAAAAAAAGACTTGTTAATAAGAGTAGCAAGCATTACAATAACAGCAAACAAACCCAGCAGTGTGTTTCAGCTGTTCTAGAGCTGTAATCAAATGTGAATTTGTTTTCAAATGCAAATCAAACGCCGTTTTTGTTAAACAAAAGCCATCTGGTATACTAAACTGCAATGCACAGTAGATGCAGTTAAAAAAATTTAGATAACATAATATTATATTAGTGTAAATATTACGTTTCTTGATTGAAAATCCAAGCTACTCATTAGAGCCAATGACGCACCTTTACCACCAACAATTTGACTACTTTTACAGTTTTCTTCCGAAAATTCAACCGCAAGTTCGTCACACTGAGTTCTATCAGCTACAATATATGTAAATCAATGTTTTATCCATAGAATAATATGAGTACAATTAATTTGGATTTTTAATAATGAACTTACATAAATCCAATAGTTGTGACACTGAGGACTGAAACGCAGTATCGTTATCTGATTGATTATTGTTTGGCACTTCAATTTCAACAATTCCATCTCCATCAAACTTATTAAACTTCACTTTTACACTGTGAAAATAGACAGTTCGATCTCTTTTCTGACCTGAGTAAACTTTCATTTTGGAAACACTTTCCACTTTTAGCACATTTTTCGTACCATCTTAAACAGTTTTAATTTGATTATTGTGAACGCAGGAACTTACTCGATCTATATTATAATAACAAACCGGTTGTGAAATTAATGGTGGAATTATCTGGAAATTTTTCCGGATTTTTCATCAGCATTTCAAAGTCAATATCATACTCATTGACGTGAAGTACTCTCATAATATCGGCTGTGCAAACGTAGCCATAAACAAAGCTGAAAAAAAAATTAAAAAAATTTAAATTAGCTTATTTTTATCATTGTATACAAAATGTCAGTAATTTTACTTATGCAAAATATTATCACACTCGGCAAACAAATGAAATGCCAATCCGTTCTATTAAAATAATGATCAAATTTAAATTTTATTAAAAAAAGTCATGGGCAGTGCTAAAACTTACGCGGAGTACTCCCTGTAAGGAAAATTTCAGTTTTTCGCCATGAGGAATGCCTATTGCAAATTTGGTTTTTAAATTATGTTTGAAAGTTCAGATTTCCATTGACATTTACCATGTCTTCTCGACTTTAATCCTCTAAGCAACAATTCGGTGTCTTGATGATTGATTGTTAAAACACCATGAAGTTGACCAAATTGTTCTTGCCAATCTTCGGTAAATCTTTACTTAAAAAATAACAGTCAATTTTTTAAATTTATTAAAATTAAATCAGGTTGTTTTTGTTTACAAATCATATGGGGATGGTGGTCCGGATTTTTGTTTAGCAAATAATTTCACCATGCTAGGAACGTTAAAATCTTCAGGAAATCCTAAATAGCACTGAATAGGATGCCAACTGTAAGTGTTAAGAAATAGACATGTTATTACAGTATAACAAAGGAATAATTAACACCTATTATCATCAATAAAAGATCATTAAACCGGATTTAAGTTAATCTATAGTATTAACTTGCAAAGTGTGAACACGGATATTACAAAAAATATCAATATCCGGTTAATAAATTGCTCAACAATGCTTTTAACGAGTTACCATTTACAAAGTCTAAAAGTTAAGACATTAAAAGTCGATTTAATTTTTAAGTTTTCTACGAATCCGTTTAACTCAATTGATTCAGTTGTCTCAATTATGTTTGTAACTTGAACTTACATAAAGTTAAATCGTGCTTCAACTACATCTGATTCACTTTCATCCCAAGTAGAGCGAATTCCTTTCCTAAATAAACAAATTTAATCTCAAATATGTGGCATAATATGTCGATGACTTCTAGAATTCTAATTTTAGCATTAAGAAACTTCTTACCTTAGATAACCGTTGAAAGTAACTCTCCATATTCGCAATGGTTCTATAACTTCGAAAGTCAAACCGGCAGCTGAAAATCTTCGTCCATCGGTATTATAAACACAGACATGTGGGTGATGTGGTAGTTGATATTCGTTACCATCGTTAAGTTTTAAATACAGTATAACCTCAGCTAATCGGTCACTTTTTCGAGTAATACTAGTTATAAGAACACTGCCATCACGGCGAACCCCACAAAAACCAAGCGAATCGACAGTCTAAATAATCAAAAATAAAATATTCAATTAGTTAAAGTTTTTATTGTCGTAGTTTATAAGTTTAATTCAGAGGTTCCCAAACTTTTTTGCTTCGTAGACCCCTTTACCACGTTTTTTCGGTCTCGTAGACCCCTTTACCACTTTTTTGCGGTCTCGTAGACCCCTTGCTCAAGTTTTTTCGGTTTTGGGTAGACCTTGCTTCTGGGCCGGAATGACTTTTTGCGGGGCCGAAAAATTGAAAAAAAAATTTTTCAAAAATTCTTAAAAAAAAAGTTTTTTACATACCGGTACAAAAAATTCATTTTCGTAGGCCACGGGGCCTCTCAAAGCGCGGAGTTGAATGCGCCGCACGCGCTGCACCCGCTTTTTTCCGGCCCTGAATGTAATTAAATAGGTACTATCAGTGTAGGTGTATTATTCCATTCATGGAATGCCAAAATTAAAGTCACAACCTACTTATATAAGATCCACTATCGTCGACCCCCATTTTTATTTCATGGACCCCCAATTTTTTTTTTCACTGTCATAGACCCCTTCCAGGTCCAAATCGACCCCAGGGGGTCGATATAGACCACTTTGGGAATCACTGGTTTAATTGATTAATTTTTTGTTTATTCTAGTTATTCGGTACAGAAAATGATTTTATTATCGGTACCTGTTCTGACTGAATTGTCCTTGGACACTCTTTTTCCCAGGCTTCAGGTAAGGTCAGAACTCCTTGTTTTCGCAAATCATCTGAATCACAGTCGAAACCAAACGTCGGTTTAAGTTTCTTTTTTAAGTCGCTAACATAACAACTGGCAAAAAACGACTTCATGGTGCTTCTTTCCCACACCGAAGCTAAGTGATAAATCAAATGTTATACAATAGCTATAACCGTGTTATTAAATGTAACTCAGTGATGAAATTGAGTAAAACTCACCACTTAATTAAGTTAAAAATGTTGTAAACCAATAGCAAGATACTTGCTGGTAAACATTTAATTAAGTGTGTGTTATTTGCGTGTGGACGACCTTGCGATTTTCTGCTTTTCACTTTTGATCAAACATATCCGGTTGGCAAATGGGATAGCTTGCATGCCACTCAAGATAAACAATAACTTATCAATGTAAATGTAATCTTCATTATAAATCTTGTTTAGTCAATTCATCGCAATACCTTATCATACTGTTAAAGATATCATTTACCGTAAACTTATTATAGTAACTCTATCAGTGTTAACGTTATTTGAACAAGAAATTAAAAATATACCGTAAGATAACTTTATAAAAAAATCAGAAATTATTAGGTCTATAATGTCAGTCATTTTAAGATTTTTTCATGTTAAACTTAGACCAAAAAATATGACTATTCTTGAGTAAACATGTGTAAAAGCCTTACTTCAAACCAAAAATTAAATTGGTTTTAACTACGTAATAAAATATAAGTTTACACACAGCCATCACCTGGGTTTTGTCTTTATATTAAAAATTAAAACTTAAATTAACAGATTATGTCCTTTTTTGTGCTGTGTTTCAGTAAAATAAATCTAAATTAAACTCCAGAATCAAAATGAGGTAAGTTACATTCACAATTTCTAAATTACACTTTTAATTACCGGTATTCTTCATTTGTTCAATTAGATAAATATATGTTGACTTTAAGAGTGCACATACAAGTTTCATCGATCGTCATAGAGACATGTAATTTGATTTCGTAATTGAATAATATTATTTTTTAATTATGATAAAGTTGTTAAATTGATATTAATTAAATTAGTCAATATTAAGCTTTCGGAATGATCCATCAACGCCAAACAAATCTTCTTGAGTTTTGGGCTTTCCTGGTCTTTTCGACTCGTCAACGTTATACTTTTCATCGTCCAAAAAGAAATCCCGGTAAGTTAGAAGGTCTTTCAATGTTTTCTCTGTTTGAGAAGACAAAATTATTTCAGTAAATATTAAAGATGTTAACGAAAAGATATTGTTTTAAAACCTGCTATATCCAGGATTGCTCCTCCAGTGCCTCCATACTCTAAAGGCAGAATTTCCTTAGGAAAAGCCGCATGTAAAGATTCCAAGTTAGAACCATGCATTTGAACCTATTTAAAATTATGGTTAATTATTGGCCTATAACACAAGTTCTAATATTTATGTTTTAAAGATTCTTACTCTTTTCAGCATTTTCTCTTTCAAAAAGACTTTAACCATGGCAAAAAGAGCGTCAAATATTTTTGGTGCCTTCCAGTAGTGTATCGCTTTAGTACGAATTGGCATACACTCCTAAGTTACGACAATGTAATGGCGTATAATTAAAGTATATATTAATATTTTAAATCTAGATAAAATAATTATTTGCCTGCCAGAAAGTCGCAGCTTTCTTAGCAATCGTTGGAGTGAATTGAGCAGCGTGTGCGCCAGTCATGTTGCTCAGATCATTTATAAAGACAATTCCACAAATTTGAGTTTGTTCATCCATTAAAATCCATTCCGTTAAGATATTATTCAATCTTGAAAATTCATTTAGTGAGAACTGACTTGGATCCGATGTACCTGTAAATTATTGCATTTACAATCTTTTTATTATCATACATTTAAATGCACTTAAATTAGTTTTTATTTTACCCATTCGCCCTAAGACAACTCTTCGGCCATCTTTGTCATATCCCAAAGGAAGAAATGGGCTAAAATTATTAGAAATTCAGTTTTTTTTATTAAAATAAATAACAGACCGTTCAACAAACTGTTAACCCTGCTTTTAAGAGTTTAATAAATTTGGGGTTGCTGATGTCTCTATTCTGAAACCATTCCGGCAGAGCTGATTTCATCGTGTAATAGTTGTCAATTCGTTGTTTAGCTTTTTCAATGCTAAATTTGGCATGTCGCAAGAATTTAAGTAGAAAGAAATCATCTGTAATGTATATCGAAACTTTATTAAAGAACTATAATCATTTGTTATAAAATTCAAATACTGTACATTAAATCTGGTTATGCTGTCTAAGTAAAGTCTCTTTTTTGATAACTTACCAATCACTTGATCGCTTAGACACCAAGAACTTGATAAGTGATTAAAGTGGATGATTACCTGTTCTGCCGTTAATGTGTGGTTGCTTAATAATCCATTCGCGAAGAATTTTAATGGAATCTTCTCGACGTGATGGGTCCTCATTCAACTGTTCTAACGCAATCTTTTGCAGTTCTGGACTTAAATTGCAAATGTAGCTACCGTTGTTGTAAGACATGATAACTCAATTTATGACTTGCTGACGCCGCAAAGCAAAGATTGCATTAGAAATTGAACCTTTCTAACCAATCTAGATTTCGAAGTTAGTTAACAATCACTAATGAAGAATATTACGAATTTGATAAAATTTAGCTCACAATTTAATCGGCGATAACCAATCACAAAAAATCTGATAATAGTCGTACAATTCTGATTATACATTGTTGCCTGGTATTACATCATAACTTGGGTTGAGCGTAATAAAATGCTTAACAAGACAAATACAGTATTTTATAAAATAGCTGTAGTTATCTTTATTATAAAATAAATTGACGTTACTTCATTTTATGTAAATGTTTAACATCGGTTTTATTAATCACAAATGACATCACAGCTGAAATAATTTTATATTGTATAACGAGTGATCTTATAAAAACAATTTACATATCGTTTAACTTTATTTTATACAAATATCTACATGTAAACTTCCTTAACAATCAATTTATTACATACTTGAGATTGTTTTATAAAAACCATGTCGATATTTCAAAGATATTTAATTACATTTTAATATTGCTGATTCATAATTTGGCTTCAATAGTCCCTGATAAATTTATAGGTTTATAGTGTCCATCACCGATGTCAACGGTAACATCTATATCCCACTGATTATTTTCGTCAATTGTCATCCGACATCGATTGGTAGTTGCCCCTTTAAGTTCTGCCACTGTCGAAGTATATTCGGCAGGAGCTTCAGTTGAGTTACAATCCGGATTTTCAGGATATAATTCATCACCTTGGTAAAATGAAAAATTATGAATTGATATTTTATACAGTATAATAACTGTTATCTTACCAGGCATCAAATGAATAAGTCCATTTTTAGCATGAATTCGAATGGGAAATAACCACGGCATTGCTTTATTTGCTCTAGCCATTGAAAAATCTTTCAGCTCGTCAAACTGCCTGAAATTTAATAAACGACCAAGCTCGAACACCTGTGGAGGAGGAAGAAATAACTGCTGCAGACCGGCCATGGTAAGAAATTGCAAAGGTGTATTCCACTAAAAAGTAAATAAATGGTTTAATATTAAATCGTTCAAGTTAAAAAAATACAATTTACCAAATGATTGCTGACTTCACTGCTGTATGTCACTTCTGGTTTTTCTTCTAGAGAGCACATATAAAATATTGAATCAAATCTTGGTTTTAAAAATGTTGGAGTTAACCAATTAGACCATGGCTGTAAAGCCCAAACGTCAGGTGAGCAGTCTAACTCTTCACACAGTGTAATCATTTGGGTGGCGTCCTTTTGTATTCTCTCTTGCCATTCAGATGAATTTTTCACAATCTGTGGTACTGGAGGTAAACCAATAGGCACTTTATTTGGTCTTGCTATTAAAATTCCACTTTCTTCAAATGTTTCTCTGATTGCAGTTACTCTCAAAGCAATTTCTGGAGAAAGAAATCGCCCATCTTTCACTCCTTGCTCAATGTCAACATCAATCCGTTTGTAGTTTGATGCCTGAAGTATAACAGGAATATTTGAAATACTTTGATCGGTTAATAGCTTGATATCATTAACTGAAGAACGTTTTCGAAAAACATCCCACCATTTGCCAGAAAAATCAGCTTTGTTCACTATACCACCTGGAAAAACGTAAGCATTGGCCATGAATCCCATTGTTTTCGCTCTTTTTAACATTAAAAGTTTGAAGTTTTGGTACTCTGCATATGGTCCTTTCAAACGGAGTTTGTCTGGCAAGGGCGTTTGCGTAAAATCTATTGATTTGAGACTGTTAGATCTCGTAGAAATTATAAGTGTAGATGCCTCTCTCCAAGACCGAGCCATTTTCATAACTTTTAAAATAATTCAAAAATAATCTGAAAGTATATTAAGCATGTATATAAAATTAATTTCAAGTCTTAGTGTAAACTGTGCAACAATACATTAGAGAAGCACATTCAATTACCGTATCTGACTTTCATAAAGCATAACGTACTGTATACTTTATTAAACGATATTATTTTGACCAACAAAAATAGCATTTACAGTAACTTTACGGTAAATTGCCTGTAAAGTCAAAGTATAAATATTAACAAAATTTGAAAGTTTTGACAACTTCAGTAGATTTATGCTAAAGAATTTCAAATCACGCCGAAATGGTATCATTACTAAAAAAACTTATAATTACCATTAGTTCATTAACTTTTTATAGTTATTCTGTTTATTTTTCCAAGTTTGTAAATGCCAATTACAGGAAATGAAAAATTTTATAAATTGTAATAACTTAATAATTTTAGACATTGGAGAACCAAAACATTCCATTCGGCGAAAGTTTAGTTTGATGTGAATGTCATGTATTCCGTAAAAATAAATGAACTTATAAAAACAATATACAGTATGTGTCTAACAACTGCTACAATAACTTAATGTTAAATTGAATAATTTATCAACCATTAAGGAAATCAGATTGAAAGATGTCACAAAGGTCAATTTTGTCGTGGCCTTGGCATACTTTCATCATGTGCTTAATGTAACTCTCGGAGTCTCGTTAGTCTGAACAACACTTTGTATTTTGAATGTCATGTCAATTGAGCAGGGAACTTTTTTTAAAATAATAGTTATTTTGAAAAAATTATAATGAACTCAATTACCTAAATAATGTTGCAATCCAATGCGACGTGTACCAATAACTTAATGCCAAAATACAGATGATTCAGCTGATGACAAAAGTGTTGCCAGATTGTCATTTATAAAGCTGTAAAATTAAAGTTAAAATATTATAAAAAGGTAATTCATGTGGATTCTAATAGCTATAATGTTTCTTAATAGCACTATATAAAAAAAATAATTTTATATTTAAAATATTGCAAGTATTTAGCGCTTATTTTCTTTTAAGTAAACACTCATTGGCAACACTGTTACTTAATTCTGAAACTGTGGTAATCGACGAAGCCGAGCATTCGTTGGTTTATTTTGGTTTCTAATTTAGGTAAACAAGCCTACAAGGGTTATCTGTATGTGTAATGTGAATTTTGTGATTATATAACAATTTACATCTTTTGCACTGTGTGGATAATTCACGTCAGACTTGAGTTTAACATTAAGACACCTATAATATTCCAGGTAAATTAGTAATTAAGTTGGTGTTTATGCTAAATTGCCAGGCAATCGCGAGTGAAAATTGTTAAATAGTACTGTAAGCTATTACCTTTGAGATACTGTTTGTACAATACTATGGGCGGTATCGGTACAACTTTCTAGTCTGTATTTTTGCCAATGTAATTTTTATAAATATTAAGCAATGAGCAAACTAAACTGTCGTATTATTATCTTGATTAAATACAATTATTGAAGCGGCTAGCTCGCAAGATTTGATATTTGATCAGCTGCTTGATTTTGCTTTTACAGCGAATTTTATTCTGGCATTCGAACATTTCATAGGTTTATTGTATTATGTTTTATTTGCTTATAATTCCTTTGTACGTGGAAATATTTTTCGTGTGAAACCCTACGACGTCAAAGTTTCATTGAAATTTTAAATATACTTTTTTTTGGTAAAACATTGAAATTGAGTAACCAGTTTCTTTTTGATTTGATCTTCATTTATGTATAATGTTACTGTTAAGATTTCACTTAAAAGTGATGTTTTAACAGTAAAGTTTTGAGTTTATTGAAAGTGAAAGACATTTTTGTTAATTGTTTTGTATTGTAGCAGGATGGACGTTCTCGATCTGCCAATTCGTTTGGTTGTCAAAGCTCCAAATCAGCAAATTGACGATCAAGTTATTGAATGTGCCATAACGTGGACAGTTAAAAAACTTAAAACATATCTGTCAGAGGTTTATCCGAGTAAACCAGTACGTATCGATTATCACGATAACGTAGTTTGCTTTTTATCTCAATTTTCAAGTGTTAATTTACCAATTGCATTATTTTGTTAAACATTAGAAAGCTGAAGACCAAAAACTGATCTATTCCGGACAACTTCTGCCTGATAATTTAATGCTCAAAGACATTTTGAGACAGGTAATATTTTACTAGCTGTCTCTTTAATTTTATAAGCATGAAAATCATTCCATTTCATTAATAAATTCCATTAATGTTGAAACATAACAAATTTAATTATATGTTGAAACATTTACGATTAAAGTTTAAAAATTGTTTTTTCTTTTTATGATAAATGATCTTTGAGCTTAATTATTTTGACTTAATTGTTTTATCTTTAGTACGACACCGAAGTTGTTCATACAGTTCATTTGGTTTGTATGCCTCCTAAAGACAACGTCAACAGTTCCTCTATATCTGCAGTAGCATCTCCTTTGATACCAAGTGGATCTCCAAGAATCGAAAGCTCATCTACATCTATTAACAGCAATAATAACAACGATGGCTTAAGGCACAGAAGCACAATGGGAACTAATAATACTACTCGCCCAGAACAGTAAGTGATATATTACCATTTAGTAACGTTTATGATGATTTATTACAAGTACCACGACATTTAAATAGTTATTCTCGAATTACAAGTTTTTTTTCTGTTTTTATTAATTAGGAGATCACAACAAGTTCCACCTGTTGTTGAATCCCGTTCAAATGTGTGGCCAAATTCACATGATTTAACGCCTGAGCAGTTAAATCAACAGATGGCTTGGATGCGCATGTACGGACAGTACATGAATTATTACATTATGCAACAGTAAGCTCATTAAAAGTACTTTTTTTGTATTTTATTCTTATTATGAGGTAATTATAGATACCAAGGGCTCTATGGAGTTAATTTGCCTGGTGTTCAGCCACAGGCTCCAATTTCACCACCTGAGGTTCAACCAATTGCTGATCAAGGCAATCAAAATCCAGAAAATATTCGAGATAGACAAATAAATGAAATTCGACGAATGAATGCTCAGGGCGGACCAGTGGATGATGATGATGAATTAGCAGGAAATCGTGATTGGTTGGACTGGGTTTACGTATTTAGTAGATTATCTGTGCTATTTGCTATCGTATATTTCTACTCATCGTTTAATAGATTTGTAATGGTGGTGTTATTTGCAGTTTTGCTTTACATGTAAGTAAATAGTGTAAAATCGATTTCTGGATAACATAATTATCCAAAATTACAAGTTCGAAAGTTGACTTTTTTATTTTTATATGTATATAGATATCAAACTGGCGTTTTCTGGCGCCGTGATAGGTTGCACAGGGCCAATAATAATAATCAAGAAAGAAATGATCGCCATGTAGCCGAAAATCCGCCAATTGTGAACCAAGATGCACAAGACGAACCACCGGTACCAGAGGAACCAGAAATGGAACAGGTAAGAAACAACATTGGCAATTTCTCAACACCATCAATTAACAAATTTCAATTCAGATGCAGAGAGAGACTAGAGAATTAGAAGAAACGATGGATCGTGATACGGAACCAAATAACAGAGTAACTCAACAAACTGTGTCATTTCTATATATTGCCTGGACATTCGTTGCTACTTTTTTTTCGTCTTTACTGCCCCAACAACAAGATGCCGTTAATTTAAATTAGATATCTGACGGTGAACGGTGATTTGTACATAGTTGTAATTTTTCTTTCCTATCTTGTATACAATATTATCCATTGAAAAATCGAAAATCGGGCATCTGATAGCTGCTAATCTTAAAAACAAACAAAAAAGTACCGGTATACAAAGTGGCGATTTAAACTGCCACTTTATGTCTAATTGGTGTATTATATATTTTCCTGGATCCCTTCACATCTTTAGATTTCAGCAACACAGAATTAGCAGTTTTAAACAAGTCTGCGACTTCAAAATGTAGAAAGGAAAAATACTGTATCTATTAATTGGTATAAATATATGGTCGAAAAGTAGATCTTTTTCGCAAATTAATTACAAAAAATGAGTTATATTTGTTTTCCGAGTCCATTTATGTATGGCCATAATTTGGACTTTCAAATGTTTATTTTAACTATATTTTATAAATGAGACGAATATTTAAAAATTGTTCGTAATAAATGGTTTTTAACGACTTTACTCCAAAAAAAGAAAATTTTATTAACTTATACAGTAGTAACCGTTTTACAAAACGTGAAAAATTTTGGTCCAAATTACGTCAGATGAAACATTATCCCCAATTTCATTTGAGATACAACATGCATTTATAATAATTACTAACACTTTTTTACCTTTAAAGGCGAAGGTTAGCAAATTCTTCAGCCAATCTCATAGCTTCATTTAGACCAGCTGGGTTGTTGCCGACAGCTTGTGCAGCTTCATCTTTTCCACCGCCTTTGCCACTAATTATTTCGCTGATGTGAAGAACCCATTGATTGGCTTGTAATCCCTTCGCTACCCAAGACTAATTCAAGTACTCATTATTATAACAGCACATATTATGAACAGTTTCAACAAATAATAGATTTTCAGTCAAATTTACCTTTGGTACGGAGCTTAAACAGACAATTTTGCCATTTTCCTCATCAACGCTGAACACCATCGCAGCCAAATCAGGAGAAGCAGCACGAAATTGTTTCAAAGCACCATCCAGAGCCTATACGTATAGTAATTACAAGTATTTTACCGTTACATACAATATGGATTTTCATTCTCGACTTTCCACTGTTTTGTTCATTCAGTTTATTTTACCTTTGAATTGGAACCAGCTTTAAATTCATGAACTAAAATTTTCTTGCCAGAGTTTCCTTCCATTAACTTCTTAGCTTCTTCTACAACCTAAATATACATCACTGTAGTTTGTTTTAACTTTTCAAATATTTCAAGTTTTAAAATAAACTACCTCAACTATTACGTTGGCCTTTCTGGCACGATCTTTATCATCAATAATCTTCTTCATGTCTTTCAACTGAGAACGCATTTCGTCTTTAATCCATGACGAAATTAGGGACTGAGAAACTTCCTATAAACCGTTTAATATTAACAATGACCATGTTCTCTAAAACAAGAACAATGAACACCAACTTCTGTCAAGGCTACAATTCGTCTAACTAATTCTTTTTCTGGTATTCCTTCTCGTGACAAAAGATTTCTAAGTTCATTTAGATCATTTTGCAAAACATCTGCACGTTTTAACGCCTGAGAATAAGACATTTAAAAATAGTAAATACAAATAAATTGATTGTTTTTTTCTTAGAATACCTTTCCAGCTTCATTGCCAGTTAGCGCAAAAATTCGACGAATTCCTTTAGCAATCGATTCTTCGCTGGAAATAACGAAAGGACCAACATGACCAGAATACGCCAAGTGACTGAATACCAAACAAAAGATTAAAATCGTATGTCTTAATATTAGATATTATTAGGAATAATGCTGAACTTACGTTCCACCGCAAAATTCAACCGATGTTGTGTTTCCTGCTGGACCAGACGGATCATTTAATAAATCCTCAACTGGAATACCAATAGAAACTACTCGTACTGGATCTGGGTAAGTCTTGAAAACGATTTAATGATTAATAAATTATTAAAGTTAACAATATCGTCCTATAAATTTAGAATTTGAATTACATGCATACATGAAAAAACTGCACAGATTTAGAGATTAGAATAGCTAAACAAACCTCGTCAAAAACAGCACGAAGACCTTGAATCGCTTTGGCATTAACAAGAGTTGAGTCTTTAGCAAAAACTTTTCGATTTTCATTTATCAACTTATTTGAAATCTCTTCGGTTTGTTTCACTTGAGCAACCGACATTGCACTCTGAAAATGATAAAAGTATTATGCTATCATAGTTTAAATGAATTTCCATAAGTCAGAAATCATACGTTAGACGTGAAATCAAAACGTAGCTTTTCAGGAGCAACTAACGATCCTCGCTGATCTGCATCAGCAGTTAAAACGCTTCTCAAAGCAAAATTAAGTATGTGAGTGCCTGTATGATTATTCATAATAGAGCGTCGTCGTTCCTAAAGCAAATATTAAATTATCAAATAGTTACACAAAAAATTGAGTAATCTAGCTTACTTCGTCTAAATTAAGTTGCACTTTATCTCCAACTTTAATTAAACCTTCCAATGAGCCTAAATGAATCACATAACCGCCTTTTACTTGTACATTTCTTACGCTAAATTCAGTTCCCTAAATTTCAATTCAGATGATTAACAATCGTAAAATTAAAAAAAAAACACAAATAGTTACTTCATCTCCAATTTTTACGATAAATCCTTCATCATAAATTTGTCCTCCTTGTTCCGCGTAAAAATTTGTCTTATCTAAAAGCAAACCCAATTCTGGCTCTGAATTGGCTTCTTCTACGAACTGCTTTCGACAACGAATCGCTATTACTGTAGCTTCACACGGCTGAAATCCTTTAAGATTTAATTAATTAACGTCTTTTAAAGATATACAAAAAATCAAAATATTACGATATGTAGCTTGTAGGGACTCTGATTCAGGTTCATAGTTGTATTTGAAAGAATCGTCAGTTGGTGGAACGCCTCGGTTTTGTAAATCACTAATTGCATGAACATCTAAACTTACGCTATCATCAACTCCAGCTCCTTTTCCCAGGGAAAGTAACTAAAAAGTTTCACACATTAAACACTAACTCACCAGGGTAAATCTAATAAATATTTAGCCGTAATACTTGAGCTTGTTTTTTTGCTTCTTCATAGCCCCCCATATCGATTGAAAGTCCTTTCTCTTCAATCATTAGTTGAGTCAGATCAACCGGGAATCCATAGGTGTCATATAATCTCCATGCAATATCACCTATTAAGCTTAACCTTTTAATATATGATCAACAGTAAACGAAAAACTAATCCGTTATTTACCTGGTAAAACTTTAGATTCACCAATTTTTGTCACGGTTCTTTCCAATAACCGTTGGCCACGGGATAATGTTTTTAAAAACTGAGTCTCTTCTTCGTTAATTATACTTTTTACCTACCAATTTCACATTAGATTAAAATTCATGTTATATTGATGTTGTATACGTTTTACCAATTGAGGATCTTTAGTTAATTCTGGAAATGTATCACCCTGAAATACAAATACATAACATTATTAGATTTAATATCTAAATTCGATAAATAATTTATTGATATGGCTGCAAAGACTATATGACCATACAATTCACTTCGTATCAAACTTTTCCAAAGAAAAGCATACTGACCAGCAGGTCAACTACAACGTCTACAAGTGCAGCCAGCATCCCAGGCTTAGACTTTAATTTTTCACTGGCAAATCGAATTGCACGTCTAAGAATTCGACGCAGTACATAACTACAAAAATAAAACTTAGTTTAACGAAATAGAAACGTTTGGTAACTAGATTTTCTACCCTCTCCCAGCGTTATCCGGTCTGCCACCATCTGATAAAGCTATTGTCAAAGTTCTGATATGATCAGCAACTACTCTGTAAGCCATGTCAATTCCATCGACATCTTCTTCTCCTAGCAATCCAGTATAAGATCGGGTTCCAGTTTGCTTATAGATTAAAATTAGAAATTTTAGCTAAATTTGGCTGACAATATACATGTTAAATACTTTTTGAATTTCATCAAAAATGGGAGTGAAACAATCGGTATCATAATTAGATGGTTTTCCTTGAATTACTGAAACGACTCGTTCAAATCCCATTCCAGTATCTACATGTTTTTTAGGCAACAAACGCAGTGATCCGTCACTCTCTCTAATTAATTATTAACCATTTGTTACTTTTGATCATATACTTAACTAAAAAGATTTGAATTTTAACCTGTTAAACTGAATAAACACCAAATTCCAAATCTCGAGTACATCAGCCACATCGGCATTAACTAAACTGGCTGCATCTCGATTTCCAATTCGATCAAAATGAATTTCAGTGCAAGGCCCGCATGGTCCCGTTTCACCCATCTCCCAGAAATTATCTTTCATCCCAAATGGCAACACTCGATTTGCAGGCAATCTGATTCAATTAATCAAATTAATCATAGTTATGATTCAACTAAGTATTAAATACCCAATGCTGAGCCAAATATCACGACATTCATTATCTGGTTCCAAACCAATCTCAGGTTTTCCTCCAAAATATGTTACGTAAAGTCTGTCTTTATCTAAACCATAAACTTCTGTCAACAGTTCCCAAGCCCAACGGCAAATTTCATTCTATTCACAACAATGACAAAAGGTTTTCTTAAGCACATTTACAAACATAAACAGAAAAACAATTTTATTGTGAATAAGCAAATGAATAAAACACGAAATGACAAGGAACTGAATCTGTAACCTGTTCACAAATAGAGCGTAAATTTAAACAAAGCAAGTCGTTTCAGTTGTGTGAATAATCTAAATTAATTCAAATTGAAACGCAAACAATAAATCGTAGTTTACTCATTTTTCTTCACCACATTAATTACATAATTTGGTCTATCAATTAGTCTTTAATTAGTAAATACCTTAAAGTAATCTCCAAATGACCAATTTCCCAACATTTCAAAATAAGTATGATGATAAACATCTTTTCCAACATCATCTAAGTCATTATGTTTTCCACCAGCACGAATGCACTTTTGAGTGTCAACAACTCTGACAAATTTTGCCATTTTACTATTAGGATCAACAGTCCCTAAAAATATCGGCTTAAACTAAACAAAAAAAATCTTTTTATTAATGAACTCATTATACATCATTATAAAAACAAAAACTTTAAAATGGTTAAACCTGGTTCATTCCTGCGTTGGCAAATAACAATGTGTTATCATCATACGGAATAACCGATGATGAAGGAACTTGCAGATGATCATATTTTTTTACAAAAAAATCAATGAACATCTGTCGAATTTGCTTGCTATTCAGTGTAGATGTCATGGTTGAGGATTATAGTAATAGCTTCAACAATAAATAATTTCTGTAAATAAAAATAGAAAAATTAATTGCAAATTAAAAGGTGACTGACATACTGTAATAGCAATACATAAGAGTGAATAACTGATACAGCAATTCCAAAAATAATAAATACCATCAATCAAATGCACACAATTTCATCAACGAATCTCAAATAAGCAAAATTTATACACTATGATGATAGTAATAGTTAAGTAAAAGTCTGATGAAATACAAAGTAACCAAAGCATTAAAATGTTTTGACTGGGCAATCATATGCAATACCACCTTATGCAATTACCTTATAAACTCAAATACAAATTTAACATGCAATTGCATCATCTAGAACCGTTTACTAGCCCAACATTTATCAATTTTATTATATAATTTACAATTAATTAGTCATGTTTAAATTAGTTTGGCCATTTAAATGAGAGTTATCAAATATTACGAAATAAACATAAGGTACCGGTACATACCCGACAATAAACCACGCCACGCTGTAAAAGACTGGCGGCTTCACAAGGTTCACTTACGGTCAAAGCTGGCAAGGTGTGCGTCAGCTAAATTACTGTTTACGTAACGCCATCTAACGATTCATTCTAGAGTTACAATTGCGTCGCTAATATCAATTTTTCGTGTTCGCGCTTTGTGTTGTGTTGTGCTATAGTGTGAATTTTATCTACTGTAAACTTTTAATTTGTGTAACTTTATCGCAGTTAGGTTACCGGGAGTTAATAAATCAATGTCACGCGGTTTTAATAGTGATTTTAATTATAAGTGTTGATAAACTTGTAGAGAAGACAAACGCGTGTTTTTGTTGTGGGAAAAGTTGTGAAAAAGTTTCTGACAACAATGGCCAAGGCGCGCGGGAGGATGATGTGAATTTGTCGTTGGAAAAACGGTAATATACTTTAGCCAAATTAAATGATTATTTTGTTTGTTGTTGTGTAAGAAAAACCGATATTATAGACACTGGTTAATGTCGATCAATATTAGTTTTTCATATCATATACCGAAATCTGTCATTGTGTAAGTAATTAGCGTTGCTTGTATTTGATTGACTGTTTGGACCTACTGTATGACCCTAAACTTACTGTAGGTAGACATTTGCAATTGTGAGATCTCAGCTGATTTCATTATGTAACATACCGGTACTGTAAACGATTAATGACAGTAAATCCACTAAACAAATACTGTACTACCGTAACTATTGTTAATCTGATTATTATTGATTGAGAGACAGCTCGTACGTCTATTGTTGATTTAATTACTTGCTAAATAATTACATTTAGTTCAATACTTGGTCAACAGTTAGAAAAGGCTACTGGTTTGTTTAACTTTCCACATAAAATGTCGACTGGTTTTTGACTTGCTACATAGTTTCTGCAAAGATTATGTCTGATATTTCACAGATTTATTAGTATTAAGACTTGATTTTGACTTATTGTACAAGTTATAAGTTTTAACCTTAGAATTTGAAACACCAAAATAGCTTAGTGGACAATGTGTTGATTATAGTTATTTTTTAATTAACAAAAGTTTTCAGATTTATAATTCATTTTTATTAAAAAATGACGTTGATCGTTGTTTTTCTATTTATAATAATAATTAAGATTTTACACAATTAAGATCGATAAAACACGTTATATTAACACTTAACAACCGAATTTTTTAGTTTTTTCATTGTTTTTTTTTTTGCTTTAAATGACAATCAGACAATCATGTAAATTTTAACATCTACAACATTAAATACAAATTAGGCGCAGTAAATACAGTTTGAAACTTAAAACTTAAATATTATAATGATAAAATTAGCATAACTACAGTATAATATACCATAGAAAAACAATTTCGAGTTTAAAAGTTACAGGTGGATAATTGAATTTTTTTTAAATGTTTGAAGCATACTGGTATACCATGGCTAAATGATTCTAGTGTAGTTACGACAATGAAATTTTGACAAAAAAAAAAGATTTTCTTTTTTGTTTCAATTTGGGGCAACCGGAACGTAGCCAAGAAATATTTATTTTCATATGCACAGAATTTCAATTTTGTTCAAAAACTGAATGAAAATTGGGATTTTATTTAAAAGAAGGGTATTTGATATCTTTTTCTCTGGTTACGCTCCAGAACAAACGCATATTTTAATTTCACTAATTAATTTTTTCCTTATTTCATTTCATTAAACTAACAACTTCCGACATTTCTGTTAAATTTAATCGCTCAAAATTGCAAAATTAAAATGGAAACGTAGCGTTTAATTTGATGTCTATTATGGCAGTGCCAAATTTAAATAAAAAAGCAAATAATAAATGATTAACTTTTAAATCTACTGTATATAATCTGTGTTTGGAAAACTAACTGTTAGGCCAATGTGTTATGATAGTAAATTTATGAAAACAAGGTGGCCATTTAACAATACAGTATTTTCATTTTCTTTAAAAATAACCTAAGCACAGTACAATAACGTTTTTGACAAATTTACGATATTGTTGCAATGCAATTTTGAGTTTTAGACTTTGTTGTCTTTGCATGTAAAAATTTTCCATGCTGAAATGCGGAATTGAAGCCCCGAAAGAGAAAAAGAAATGATGATTGTGTTAGTAAATTTAGCATTGAAAATTAGACAAGCAGTTGTTGGTAAGTTATTTGATAAGTTAATAGACCATGGTAGATAATGTACTGTACTTGTATATTAGTTAAGACACCGATTTAGAAGATAGTCTGAATTTAAGATCTTTTTGACTACCGGTAATAGACAAAGTTACCTTAATGACAGCCTACCATGTGTGTTTTATTAATTGGTAATTCTTTTACTAATTGAAAACAGTATAGACATTAATTATGAACGAATAAATACAAAGCGAACTCCCATTGGCTTTTGGATTTGAAATCCGTTACTAAGTAATAATAAATATATTTAGCTAATCAGATGGATATTACAATTGCCACAGCCACTCACACATCATTATATCAATAACAAGCCTAAATATAGGCTACAATTACCACGAAGTCAAAGATTTTAACTTCGCAGTACAGAACTGTTAAGTTCAAGAGTTTGTTTTAAAATTTTTGTTTCTCGAAGTATTGTAATTGCGATAAACCGTGATGAATTATTAGCTTGTATTACTACCAAAACAAGTGTATACGATTATTAAAATAAGTTGGTTAGTAAGTTAATTACTCATAACGATGTTTAGAGCTGTTGTCATGTTAAACGTTGTAAGTTAATCGCTAATTAGTTTGTTGACGAAGTGTTGCTCTGTGATGAATCATTTTGTTGGTTTTGCAGTTTTGTAATTAAGTTTCTGAGTTTCTTTAGGAATTGAACTTAATTTAATGAACTTAATTTACTGTATTGTTTGTTTTTAATGCTATGCATACTAATAATACAAATATTTGGAAGAATATTTTAAAATGTAGATTGAAATATGAACGCAATGATTTCATTTGCTTTTCATTTTCTCCACATAAATGCATAAATTATCAGTTACACAATAATGAAAATATTTTGTGCGAAATTATTTTCAGTTATCTAATTTATGAGAAATAATCGATATTATTCATCTATGTTAACTTATTGATTATAATCTAGCCTTTTTTTTTTTTTTTTGGATTTAAAAATTGAAAAATTTAATAGTCATTGTTGAACCCAATGTTTTTAAATGGATTCCTTGATTGATTAATAACAATTTTCTTCCATTTCAATAAGGACACATTAGGGATATTATAAGTTACTGCCAATAAAATCACTTTCTTAAAAGCCTAATCATCCATTAAATAATATTTTAGCTGTATTGGTATTGAGCAGACAATTAATAACTTATACCAGTTATTCAGTATAAAAGTGGAATCTTGTTGGTATTTTATAATAAACTAAAAAAAGGATTTTTGTTTTTTTTAATTAGACGTTAATGATATTGTCAGAAACTTAACGTAAAATGACGTAAGGTGTTGTTGAGGACTAACCAAATCTACAGTATACAACTTGTAAATCATTTTAGTTGAATGTGGAAAAATCTTTTGCTTTTTAGTTAAAATTTTTTAATGTTTACGTTGTTAATGTTAGGGAATAATGTCGAGTATATTATACAACTTTAAATGTTTAATTTCTAAGTGAGGACAGTCTTCAAATGATATATGGAAGTTAATAATTGGACATCAATAATTTATGTTAATGCGTTTTGTGATCAGATTTTTTGAAGTTTCCTATCAGTACCGGTAGTTAAGTTATCAATTTTTTTTTTACTAAAAAAACATTTAATTTGATCCAATAACGACAATCAGTTTACGCTTACAAAACAGGGAAAAAAACATTTTTTCTCTTATTTTTAAAGGGTTCATAAAGAGCTGATACACTGATTTTTAGCACATATTATTTTTTTCATATAATAATGGCAATAATATTTTGTATAAGACGAAATTTTTAAATAAAAAAGAATCATAAACAGTAAAACACCAACGGTGTCACTTTTTACCCACAAAGAATGAAAAAATTTAGGCTGTTTTTTTTTTTTTAAGTTTACATGTACAAAAATTTCTTCTTACAATTTCAGTTCTACAAATTAAAATAGTAAACAAACAAGTTATCACATAATAATACCAATAATATTTTCTTTTCTAATAAAAAAGTCACGAAAATAAATTATTATAAATGACGATAAGCGTTAATGTTACATTTTGTCATTATTATTATTATTTTTTTTTCAATTTTTTTAACGTGGCAAGTTCACTTGATTTCTTTTAAAACAATTACACGTATACCAATCAGATTTCGTTTACTGGCTAAATTCGATTGCAGCTATAATTAAACTCAATCTTAAATTGTCTGGGGTTTGTTTATAGGGAGGACAGTGAATGAGAAACTACTGTATTATTTAATTTTTTAATATCAAACATTCTACACCGTGTTAAAACAGATTTTATTTTTCTCTAATTTGAGCATTTTCATTAAATGACTGGTTTTAGATGATGATATTAAATTTTAAAAGAAATTGGTTTAACATTATCTAAATTTCATACAAAAAATGCTTTCATTGGAACATCAATACTGCAATAGATAAGTTTCTATTAAAATACTTTTGAGATTTAAGCTGTTGTTATATTATTGCAGTTTCTGTTCATTAAACACCTTTAAATATTTATTTGGGCTTTCCGTTATCAATTTTATATGACTACCAAATGCATTTTTGGCAGAATTAGAAAATCTGACCAATATAATATGATTTTGTTATAATTGCAACTATTTTAAGGAACTATTTAATAAGGGAATTTTACAAATTGTATGGCAACAAATTATCATATTACAGTACTAATTCGAATTTTGTAATGTTTATTGAGTTGTTTTATTGTATAATCTCTATATTTGTTTGCTAAATTGAAGTTTTTGATGTTCAATGAAAGCAATTTTTTTTAGATTTCTTTAATTTTGTTGGTTTGTTGTGTCGCGACATCTTGCAATAATTATAGTTTGGAATGATGAAAATAATTGGAAATAATTTTTTTTTCTATTTTTAGTAATTGAAATTATTTGAATTGTAAGTCTTATTAATTAATACAGAATTGTCAACTATAGTTATAATGCAAACGCTTTTTCTCAAATGTAAATACTATGGTAATTATTTTTATCATAGTATTGAGCGCTAAATTTTACCATTTTGCCAACATATGAAAATTTTTCATCAACAACATTTTTAAATTAAAATTTTTGTAACAATATTTCAGTTTTTGTCTTATTAAAAATGGCAAGTTAACGCAGTTTTCATGGCAGCATAATTGATGATTAATGTCCCAAAAATTATAATTAACACATACTGTAGCTAAGGGGGTTTCGTTTATAGTTAAATTAAAAAATATTATGTTTTTATTTATATTTACAGCATAATTTTATAAGGAAAAAAGTGTGGGTTATTGAAGGATTTCTGTTTTCTTTTTCCAGTTACAGTGTTACAAAAAGCACATAGTTATGGCTTGGCTTTTGGATGTTATTTCATTTGAATAAAAAAATCAAAATGAACAAAATACCACTGAAAACACAGATTTTTTTTTCAATTATATTAACAGGGAAAGAGATAGTTAGCAGGCGACAGGAAGCAAATTTGAAACAGTAAAACGCAGGCGTAAAAATATTTTGGAGTCAAAGCTTGATTAATTTTTTTAGTTTTTTAATTACTTCTACGATTGTGTGCTCTTTGTTTTTCTATAGGAGAAAAAATGGAAAGATAAATAGTTTCGTAGCGATGAAAATATGATCGATTCAAAAATGAAAACAAAGTCAATTTTTACCATGACCGATATTTTAATCCAATTGAAAGATACTAATTGTTCAAAAAAGTTGACAATTTTGAGCTAAAAATGGCAATACAATAAGTTGATTTTTAAATGGTTTATTTTGTTTTCATCACACTTTATCTTCTCAATGGTAGATATCAATTATCAAACCCTTTCGATTTTAAATTATATAAATGAATTTGTCATTTTATTTTTACCAGGATTGAGTATTCAATTTTAAGCGTCAAAATTGTTTATGGTAAAAATTCAATTTATTTATTCATGTAAAATGCAATGCTAGTGATTGACGATGGTTAACGGATTTATAAGATTTAATAAATTATTGATAGTGGGGTGGTGAAGGTAAAGAGATTCGTTAAAATGTGTAGTACACCGGGCTATTTAATTGTCATTCCACACATTTCTAAAAAGTTCATTTGCAGCATTTGTTTCATCATCAATATTACTTAACATTTGCATTGTAATTGCTGGTAAATTTGTTTTTAGTAAATTTTTACCATAAATGTTCATTTTCTTAATTTTTAATGTTTTTTTTTTGTTTTATCGTTTAGGTAGCTGTGTTGATATTGGTACCAAAGTTAAGAAACGGTGAGTAAATTGATTGGTATTGTTCCCCAACATTTTTTAAACAATACATTTACGTGGTATTTTGTTCATCTTCTACATTATATTCTATTTAATTGTCCAATTCATAAATTTGGTTACAGGTATATGATTTTATCGAGTATATTATTATGATTTGGCATGCATTGTAAAATGAGGGTTTAGGTAATTATTTAACTAATTTCTTATGCAAAGAAGAAATTTAACAAATATAATTTTTATAATTTTATGATAAAGGGAAATATTTAAGTTGTACACAAACTAAATTTCGATCTTTTTAAACGAATGTCGATGATAATGTGGTCATGTTAATAGCAATGGTTTATTACCCGTAGACAACTTAGCAAGCACACACTGTATATACTGTAATTTCCTGTGATATTAAAAATGCAGGAGAATCTACAGTACTTGAGAAATTGTCCACGTTTTTTCACGAGAAAAAGTGAAAACACGCGTAGTTACATTACACTCATTGACCATTGTTTTATACATTATATCATCATACTGAATGTCTACAACTTTGGTGTTTTAGTTGCAATTAAGTTATGTCTGCTGATAGAAGCAAACTCTTTTTCTCAAATCGTCTAATATCTAAACTAAGCCAAATCGGTGTCGAATTAAACATTCAGCTTATTATGTCGTCAATCTTTAGGCAAGAAACAGATGTCGATGTTGCAAACAATCAAAATGTGATACGTTGAACATTCTTAAGTTGTACAGCCAACCTTTTCGACAATTAAAATTGATTTAAATTTACCTTCCCTATTTCTCTTACTCTTCCCCCACCACCCAACATCTTGAGATTATGGCGAAAACAAAATGCTGATAACACTGAATAGTGTGTCAAATATGTGTTTGTTGATCACTCATTGAGATTTTCAATCAATATACTCAATTCATGGTGGTGTTCAATTCATTCATATCTGTTAAAATTAATGAAAAATGTCGTTTTACGTTCTTATAGAACCCCCATAAACCGTTTTAATAAGATAATCCAATGGCAGAGATAGATATTTTATATATATAGAGAGAGAGAGCACACAGCACTTTTTTTCTGTAAAGCGTTTTTGTAGATGAAGTTGTCAGAATGTCCACAAATAAAGGGATTTTTTTCGTTTTGTTGTTGCCGACGCTGCTGCTGTTGCCGCTGTTTTTTAATACAAACCACATCCACGCAAATTGTTGGCAATGATCACATCTGTAACCGCGTCAAATACGAATTGGATATTGGTTGTATCTGTTGCACATGTCATGTGACAGTAGATCTCCTTTGTTGTGCTTTTGTTTTTTGCTTCAAATTGCGCTTGAATGTATGCAGCTGCCTCTCCATAGTCCTGAGCACCTGAATAACAAGGCAAGTAAGATTTTAAAATTCATGCAATAAAACGTGTAATTCAAAGATTTAATTCATGATTGATTGTTTAGGAATTCAATTAACGGAAGAGAATACTTTCTCAATGGTGTAACAGACAAGATTAGAGGTGGAACCAATTTTTCTCACCTGTATACTCGGGAAAGCATATTGTCAGTGGTGACTTTTTAATTTTTTCTTCAAAAAGATCCTTTTTATTGAGGAACAGGATTATGGATGTGTCGGTGAACCATTTGTTATTACAAATGGAGTCGAATAGCTTTAGACTCTCCTGCATGCGGTTCTACATTAAAGTTGATAGCACAAAAAAAATTGATTAGTTATATACAGTATATTATTTAGTTGCAGAATAGTTTAAGGTTGGCATAAAAACGTTACTGTTGTTTCGTCTTCATGAAGCACTTGGTCATATTCACTCATGGCTACGCAGAAAATGATGGCTGTCACGTCCTCAAAACAGTGGATCCACTTTTTTCGTTCTGACCGTTGGCCACCTACGTCGAATAATCTTTTTTGAAACGAAGAATAACGATTAATGATTTAAATATTAGTCTTTTAAAGTCAAATTAAGGTATCGTTTACTTGAAATTTAAATTCTTGAATGAAAAATGTACTTCGACAATTCCAGTTGTTTTAACACGCGTTCGGAGGATGTCTTGCTCTGTTGGTTGATAATCTTTAGCTCCCAGACGATCCAAGTCATCTAAGAAACTGATAACAACATGATACAATGTTATTTAAAGTAGCGTGACAAAATGTGCATAATCTCTTCAAAATTATCTGATTTACAGGATTAAAGGTTTACTTTTCAACCTTTTGAGATCACAGTTTAGTCAAGCTAGGATAAGTTGTCTAAAACCTAAATTACTTCTACAAAATGATGAGTCAGATTGAAGATCTCAAATTTAAAGAAATTTAGTTTTTGATTTGGTGAGCTTTTTACACTTGTAGGGCATCCACCTACATGCGATATTTAATTGCTTTTCCTGGCGACTAGAATGTGAATGTGCATAGACTTCCATGGAAATTAATGTGATATTCTACAACAATTAAATATGACATGTGTGGGCGACCTTATAATTTAGTAATATTCAACGTTTTTAAAGTAGCATTGCAATGACCAATGTCAATTGATCTACTATCAACATTATTCATTCCAAAAGTGCAAAATTGCTTGAATATTGTGTGCCAAGTAAGCTGATGGATTATAGCAATGTTGAACACTTGAATGTCAATTGGAAAATAACTTTAGCGTAGCCATACTGTATCATCATTAGTTGAAGTGAGAAGTTACTATTGCCTGATCTGGTCATGGTAGTCATCATTTATCATTTTTTTTGCCCATTAACATTTTGTGTATCTTAGACTCAAAGTCTAAGGGCGTTTTAACGTGAATAGCATGGCAACCAAATTTCGTTGCTATGATTCAAGAGCTTTTAAGTATTCTTCCGAAAATTTTAACTTTTAAAAATGATTCTTAATTCTGGGTATTTCTCTATTATTAAATGTATACCTTTTAATAGAGTTGCAACACGGCGCGCCAATATAACAAATTGTTGCAATCAATACATCGAATCATAAAGTTGTAATGTGAAATACGGTATAGTCGGCTGGTTTTTTATACTACTATTATTAGTCATGCGAAGGGTGTGACTTACTATTTGGCGGAGTCATTGAGCTGATATTCATTGGATCTTCCGAAACATTCCTGAACTCCACTGTCTGACCATAACCTTTTCATAGCTCCTAATAATTCTTCAGAGAAAGGCTCTGTGTCTTCCATGCGAGCAATTACATCCATAACCATCTTCGCATCAGGCTGAAATTAAACAAAGTAAAAAATATAGAAAGGGAATTCGACTATTTGTAAACATAATATTATGCAAACAGATTATCAAATATTTTAATGACGAGTTTTTAATCCTTTAACATCTGCAAACTTTGTCAGTGCTTAACGCATGAGTAACTTGTGTCGTAAGGTAATTGCAAAATAATGGGAAAACAATTAAAATAACTTGTAAACATTCATATTAATACTTTAGTTACTAAAGCTTGAGCTACAATGGGTATTTAAGTCCTGAGTTTGACTTGAAATGTTGAAAAACATTTGCTAATTTACAGTACTGGTTTTTATTGATTATTTCTATGGCCTCTATATTATAATCATAACATGTTTAATGCTATAGTATTTACATAGAAATCGTTATGTTATTTATTTTCGTTTACTATAGAAAACTAAACCTTTAGCTACTTTTGAAAATACAGAATCGATTATTGCTCGTTCAATAAGAGTAAATACATTGTCATTTTGTTCGTCAGTCAACCTTACGCTCCACTTTCCATCCGCATTGTAAACGTCAATGAACCAACAACACGCGCTTTATTGTACTCTTTTTTTATCATTATTTTTTCTATACCTTATTAATTTTATCCATTTTTTACTTACACTGTATATTTTTTTGCGGGTTTGAATGGATCGAAATACATTTATATTGACACTAGTTTGATATCAGACGTGTAAAGCGAATGCGTGTTTAGCCAGCAGTCAGTTGTGAAACATAACTGACAAAATAGGATAAAAATGTAATTACAACGCTATTATGAAACCGCAAACAACACCATCATCAATCAATAGGGTGAAATTAAAAATGACAAAAAAGATAGTTGATTATATCAATGGTTTTTTTTTTTTTGGACTGAGGTGGGCCAAACGCGTTTGATGTCTGAAACTAACGAGATCATGTGTTCAAATCTTAATAATTTTTTTTAGAAATTGTGTAGTCGTATAACTAGGGTATGGCTATCTGTACATACAGTATACATTTACACGTTAGGAACCAAGATTTCGATTTAATTAAACCAAAAATAATACGATGTAATCTACAAATATTATTTGGTTCTATTAATCGGCTTGCACTGTAATTGTGTATGCATAAAATCTTGAAATTGTTCAGTGTTTCTTGTCACCTGTACTCGTTTTAGCAACTTTGTTTTTAAGGTAGTTTTTTTGTTTACGTTACAGTGCAGTACAGAATATTGCGAAAATTCTATAATGTTGTAAATGTACGGTATCTGAATCAGTCTGAAAACAAAGACGTCTCTATTTTGTTACGTCAACAACCAATTCATGGCCGTTTCTATTCATTCGCATTCAGCCATTTGTAAAAATAGTTTGTGCATGGCTACCATGCATTTTTCACGTGGATAAATGGAAGTAACGTATCTGCCAATGTAAATGGCTGATTGTAGTGGTTTATTTTTTTTTTGCGTGGGCTTATCCAATAATAGGAATTCCTTTCAGCCTGCATAGCCCTCGTTTCTGTTACTATTTCATAAACATAATGTGTAAATACCGAGAATTTTATATTTGAATTTTTTGTTGAAAATTCCGTGTAAATCGAATTATCACAAAAATATGAATTTGTATTTTTAGTAAAATACTGTATTAGCAGTTAGCACCTTCACTCATACTTTTGGAAGATACAGTAGTTGTATACTTCGCAAAGGAGTGCATCATGTACACCCTTGTACAGAATGTAAAGATTTTGGAAAGATTACCACTAGCATTTTACCACCATGATAAAACAATGCCAATACCTTTCGAGCTGTTGATGCAAATCATGTAATTATTGAAGTTAGGCTAGATTATCTTAGGTATGATTAGCCAGGTATAGTTATTTACACTGTATGCACTTGTATTGTAGAGTTACTATAAATCTTGACATTCAAGTTCACTATTGGTGAAATGTTTAACAGCATTACAACGTCTACAGTATATATTTTGACATTTTCAGATGTTAAACATTTTGACATCGAACCTGACTTAAAATTGGCATAAATTGACATCTTTCATATTTTTCAATTTGCTTGCCGATGAAATCACAAAATGTATTCGACTTGCGTATGATTTTTTTTTTAAATTTGAAATTCAGTTTCGTAATGGATATACTGAAAAGTATAGCTAGATCGTCTGGCAACTTATTCTTTTTATTTCGTATACTGTATTTAGGGAAATAAACCGCAATACAACTTTATGCTTGAGCTTTTTTTATGCAGTAGAAAGCAATTGGCTAAAAGATGCTTTGAATATAAATGCATAGGTTTTATCCTAGCTTTAGTTATAACTTATCAAGTGTTTTTTTTTCAAGTGCATTACTTGTTATGTAGTCTAGGAAATAAGATGAGAGGGTGTAAGGAGGAGTGCTTGAAAGGGGTCATAATGCCAACATAGTCAATGTACCTTACTTAAACCCCACATAAACGACTTTTCTGGATGTTGAATATTAAACTAACGATGATATACACTCTAGCTTGGCATATAAGATGTGTTTTTGGATGTTATTTAGGCTACCATCTGTTAATGCTTAAATGCAATCAGCTGTTGATTAACTGATGAATAAAAACAGCACTAGAGCATCAGCCCGGCTATTTTAAGCAACAGAACATGCGTAACATAAAGTCGCATGCATAAAAAATTTAGATCAACATGTTTAATCAAGACAAAAAAACGTCTTCAATGCTTCGTCTTTTTTGGCAGAAATATACAGTATATAAATTGAGAAGCAAATTTGAAGTCCAATGTCCAGAAAGGTTTCAAGTGCCCATTGAAAGCGAACTATAGTCGTTTTTAAGTTTTAATGTTAATGGTGATCTATGGAACTCTATTTATTTTCAATGCCATTTGAACTCTCATTACCTTTAAAATATAAGTCATGTAAACTTATACTTTGACTAATTTAGTAACCTTAATTAAAACGATTTTTAGAGAATTTTTCAAGGCGTTTTGGACTAAAAAATCTTTTCTCTATATTATTCAGTATATGATGTCAAAATTAACTGTCATTAATATAAATATCACTTTTGGGCATATGTTTAATTTATAATCAGAGAAGGAGTTGCTCACTACCAGGTTTTTCTTTTTTGCAAATTTTGCTATCAATCTTTTATGTAGACACATGTCTTTCCTAAGTCAAACAACGGCTATCTATTTATTTATCAAAAAAAGAAGTAAAAAGATTGAACATGAAAATCTAAATTGCATTACAAAGTTCGATAAACAGACGCATGCGCAGTGTGTAAACTTCTCGGTTGATGACTGTAGAAAACATGTCAATATTTTATGCAGAAATTTTTCACAAATAAATGTATACAAAAAAAAAAATACAGTACATGCTGCAAACTGCAATTGGCGAAGCTGTTTGACATATTGAAAATAATTGATAATAGGTATAATGGTTGTATAGAGATGGGTTAAACAATATTTTGATGTTGAGAGTAACGAAATTTCTCACTGTTATTCATTCTTTGTATTAACCTGCAATGCTATAGAGTAGCACACGATAATAAAGATAGATGAGAAAATAATAGCTGCGTTTTTTTACATAGAAAAAACAAACAAAAAAGAAAGAAAGAAAACTGTTTCAAAACCGATTTCTAATTAAAATTAATTATTCTAATAACACGGTGTCATCAACTTTACCGTCAATTATTAGATTCTGGTTTTATGAAAAAAAACCCTATCTTTTTTATGAAATGAAGATCCTTTTTACTAAAAAAAGACTTGGTTTGTTTGTTAGCTAATCTATCTTATCAGTCCATAACACATTTAATCAGTCGTATAACACTCTACCTGTAAGTTAGGTGGCATGTTATACTGTATACTGTAGAGTACAGTATTGCATCAACCACTTGTAACTTTATGCAATTACTATTGTTGCTAATAATATATGACATGGTAAATCCCTATTCCAAAATACAGATTATTTACAGGACAATTGTTGAATTGTAATCATAATGTCTATAAATTTATAAGATAGCGTTAGGTAACGGTTTAATTTGCAAAGCTATAACGGTAAATGCACATGCGGATTTCTCACGAATTTAATTACAGGTATATAGTGCCTATCGCCCTTCATGACATAACAAAATCATTAAAAAAACACTTTATGGGGTAAAATGATGCACATCATAGCTGCTGTTACACTTATTACGTGATATTTGAACTTTGACAACAGAGCACTTTTCTATAATATGTTTCTAATGTATAATAATTACAATTTCCAACGTGTGTGTTTCGTTTGAGTTTTTGAACTAAAGTTAGCTAGTAGGATTCCAAATAGTAAATATTTACAGATTATTATCATTAAAAGTTGCCTAATGCGTATGATCTGAGAGGTTCACCGAAATTAACTGGCTATAGTACTGAATATTGCATTGGAATTTTTTATTTAGCTAATCCTGCAACCGATAATCAAAATACTAATGTTAACTAATTTAAAAATGCTGAAATTCTGATCTAATGAACTCGTTTCCTCATATCTACCTTGGATATATGGAACTGAATTTAATTTGTAAAAAGTATGAATTATTATCATGAGACTTATGAAAATGACGACGATTACTATGAGATAGAGTGTGTGCGTTTCTGATGACGAAAACAAATCGTTGATTTCATTGATTTGTGACGACGCTTTTATTCTTGGCTACAAAGATATTGAAGCCCTGCCAGTGCTTTGGTAACCATGGCAACCATCTTTACTTCTGAGATTTTTTTCAGCCTTGACGTATAATAAAGATGAGAGGATGATGAAGAAAATAAGGTTAATTTGGTGTGGTGTCCATGGCAGAAAATAAAAACAAATATGATACCGTACTGTCTTCTATTGTGTATTCTCAGCGTAAAATTACTGCAGTAATTTTATAATATATTCTGGCTTATATTCTGTATAAGGGCCGATCAATTTAAAATCATTGAAGATGTAAGATGAATAGCCATAAGTGATCTTGAACCCTTTGAAGAAAAAACAAACGACCGTAATTGAGTAGAAAGACTCTTTATGATGATCAAATTAAAAACTGTAAATACTGCCTTGAGTTGATGAGAGCATTTGGAGGATGTTTTCGTGTGGATTGGTGCTTGTTACAAGCTACGAGAAATAAGCCGTCTTAGCTTTGAAGTGTTTGAATTTTAAGATACGTAATTACAATGCAACACTTTTCATAGCATTTGGAGGATATTACAATATAAAAAATTATGAAACCATAAAACAGACGACGTTAAATTTGTGTTTTAAACGAATAACTAACGGCTTAACACATCAATCAGATTTCGTTAACTTTAACAATATTATATGGCTATATTGACAATTTTTTATATTAATTTAAAGAAATGAGTTTCAGAACCAAAATGCACAACAACAGGAAATAATACTGTATGTACAGTATCAAGTAAACAGTTACTGAGATTGCAATCGTCTAAAGTAAAAAAAAAACAAATTTGGTTGAAGAAAACTGAAAATATTTTTCAACAACAAAAAATATCCATTGCAAGTGGTACTCGGAGCTGTATATTTACTGTTTTTATGTTGCAGACACCGATAAAACGATCGTATAAGAACTTTAGAAGAGAAAAAAAAAGCATCAAAGGACGTCTTCAAAGAGCATACAACGATAAGGGCTAAGGAGAAAGCATTCTTGTTAACTTGTGCCCACACTTGCATTTTTTTACGCGATTACTCTGTGATTTATGGTTTTCTAGCACTGGCACTACTGTGTTAGAAGAGCAAGAACCTTGGCAGTGCTGGGCACAATTTTAAACCGGTATCACAGCAGTGTATTGCATATTTTGCTCTTTTCCAAATTTTTTAAAACTATTATTTAATTACATGAACGTTGCGTATGTAAATGGATCATGTTTACACTTCTGTACTTGTTGATGTTTGAAAAAACGTTTGTGGGATGTATGAAGATGAAATAATTCTTCCTTAGACGCCTATTAAAAATGGAGAATGATGGTTGTGGGAGTGTGGAAATCGGCGAAGAAAGAATATTACTGTGTATCCCTTCAATTTTGCTCGATTAAACGACCTTGGCATTTACCAAAAGGGCCATTGAAAAACTATCGGCGAAACCAAACGACACACCACGAAAATAGGTCACATAGTCAATAGCAGACGTTGACAATGGCAGGCAGAAAACGATATTGAGAGAAGGAAAGACAATTGCTAAGTTGGTCATTGAGGCCACGAAGATTGCGAATTAGCTTCTATGTTTGCCAACTACTGCAGTTGATATTGTAAACAAACTGCATAACAAAATTATTTTCGTCCAAACCAGAATTGGCTCCAATGCAAAATTTAAATATGTCTGGAATAACTTATAGAAAAACGCGAATCTAAATGATTATTACTGACATTTATACATCGATAAAATGTCTTACCGAGTTAACTGGCATAGCATATAGTCATTTTCAATGAGGTGTTTCAAACCAGCATTCAACTGCTTTGTAAAGTTTATAGTCACATTTATTTTTGTATAATTTCACAATTTTCCCGAATGAGTGAAAACAGAATCTGATTTGTTTTAAATTACAGTAAAAAGATATTAAAAAACGCCATGCTCTCAACGATGTGGACGTATTCACACAGATTTGCGCAGTTTTTCTGTAGCATCAAACTGCTTTATGCGTTGTCTATTTGCTTCCTATAGGTTTGTATACTGTATTATATATAAATACTAAATATATTATGTGAATTACTGTCTATGCAGACTACCATTGTGACACACGAGACTCCCATGAGAAAAAAAATACAGTGTAGGTAAAATATAGACGAAATCAATATTATGTACTCTACAGTACATAATTTACGTATTTCACATGGGGATTTTTATTTTCAGTAAAATAATGCACTCGCATATTACCGATTAACTACACTACAATTAATGCAAGTTTAATACAAATACTATTTCTGCCTCTTTATTTTTTTAAAAATTTATTTATGATTTTAATATTCAAATGGTATGCTTAATCTAAATTATATAAAAAAATTTAATATGGAACCAAGTAAACACACTCATATTGACAATTATTTAATAGTTTGCAGTTAATCCCAATACTCTTGTCGTAAAAAAACATATCTAGCCTAATGAAATTTAGCTTGATCAAAATAATTAAAATTGGTTAATGAAATGTTTTAATTACTATACAGCATATATTTATTGTCATTAACTGTAGAGTATTATGTGAAAATGTTATACCAGTACACGTAAATGATGCAAAATGTGCTCCAGGGTTTATAGTGCAAAAATTCAATAATGTTCCGGCAAATACAATAGCATAGTAGATATCTTATGTGAAGGGAACTCGTCCTCTTTTTAAGTCTAATCTCTTTAGTTTATAAATCACAATAAAATTCAAGGGAGTGTGATGATTTATTTTTATTTTGATATTTTGTGAAAAATATTTTGTTTGTTTTTTCTTATCCTTTATTTTTAACTTTGCTTGCGTAGAAGTAACAGTATCTTTTTTTTCTGGTTTCTTATCTAATCCTATTTTTATTTTATGCTTAGTCTTATCTCTTACAGTCTTTTTAGATGATATTGTAGTGTGAAAGCCAATCAATATGGTTGCTTTGCGCATGTTCAATGGTCTTGTATTCATAAGTTAGTCATGGCCATTAGAAACGTCCGTTTACATTTCATATTTGAAATCGCATTCACTTTCATTGGCTATGCTTAGAATTTCAAGTCTTAACTGCCATAGAAACGCAATGTTAACCAAATAACTAGTAAACAATAATCGGACAATTTGATCTTTTGACAGGTTTTTTACATGAACACTTTCATGATAAATGGATTAAAATATCATGCACATTTTATTATGGGATTAAGAAACTTGAGTTTAGGCTGTGAAAAGTCAGGTTTTTTTTTATAACTTTAAATGCAAAGCACTGTATCTACAACAAAAAAAAGTTAACTAGTGAGAAGTTGGAAATTACTGTTAAATGCGTATATTTTAATTAAGTTTTTAACTTTCATCATTTAGTTTTAACTTTGTCTTATGTGATTACTTCGGATAAGTTGACCGTAGTTAACTTGTATAAAAGAAAAACTTGATTTACGCAAATGTCTTGATTTTGACTATGCAATTCTCGAGTTGTAGGAATTTAAGATGCCATGTTTGTTGTGGTTACACTATCACATTTGTTCAACTTTGCTATTTTTATTGCAGTACACAGAGGAATTTATTTAGTCGGAGACATAGTCGTTTGGACGATTAAATTTTGTAACAATGAGATTAAATGATATTAAATGGACTTAAATTAAAAAAAAAGGTAAAAGTAGATCAAGTGTCGAAACGAAAATGATTTGTTCTCGTTAAATCGTTAACATTGACGTGCAAAGGAATCAGTTAGACTTGTTGACGCTTATTTTGGTCATTTACCATCAAATTAGTTACTGACCGTTGACCATTATTAGCGTTAAATTTTTAAATTAAACCTATGTTGTTATGTGTAAGTTAGATCAGGTTATGTCATCAAAAGTTGCGTGTAGGTTTATCAAATGGCGTTTTATTACATTTTATTGCACCGTTTTTATTGCAAGATTAATAAGTGAATTGTTTAGTTCAGAAGTTGAAATTAACTTGTTATTGGTCTAGTTGTGTAAATGTGACATCCAATTAACTTAGAGTATAGTATCAAGTTAGCAACTGTTAATTTTGACAAAAAGCTTGTAATCAATAGTATTAATTATTGGTCAATAAAGACCATTAACAATAATTGTTATGTTACGGAGCTTTCAGGCAATTTCTTTGTCTGCGCATTTTTTAATTATTCATTTACTTAAGTATACTATATTATTATAACACCTAATTTTTATAATAATTTTCGTGATATTGTACAGTACATTTCAACCTACGAGTTTTTGTCTTACTTAACGTCGTTTATGTTGGCAAACATTACTATAGAGTACATTCAGTTATTCTAAGTGATTTTAATAATGCTAGTTTAATAATTAATATTGTTGCTGAACATACTGTTATTGAATATTAAAACAAAAATGTTTGGATTTGATAAGTACCGTAATAAGAAACTTAACGAAAAGCTATATATACTGTAGTTCTTAAAATGTCTTAATCTTAGAGGGGGAACATTGGAAAATTCTACTTTTAACCACCCCAATCATGTTATTTTTTTTAATAGAAAAATGTTGGCGTAGAAAGTAGATAATGTAAACAAAGTGAGTAGAAAAATACACAAAAGATAAAAGTGGCTACTAGCGGTTACTTTTAGGTTGCAGTTGGCGTGTGTTGTGAACTTGTAATGTATAATGCAGCTATTTTCTTATAAAATCTTAGAAATAGACCGTGAATTTTACTGCTGATGTAGTAGTTCATCTACCGGCTGTAAGTCTTGAATTGCTGTAAGGTTTTTTTTATAAAAAAAAAAGTGCAGGTTTAATATTTTCGTGGGAAAACACTATGATAATTTCTTTAAATTTTAAATATCAATACTTTTAGCATAATTACAATGTTTGGTGTGCGTAGCCAAAGTTTTTATGTAAATAACTGAAATCTTTGGTATTTTAACATTGCAGCAATATGTTTTTGATGATTATTTTTATGACGTTCATGAAATGTTGGGCATAAAAACATTATTAAAATACACAGTGTAGTTTGTGTAGTTTTTTTAACCAGAAGTTTGCAACGTTAAAGCCTTTCTAACTCCTCAGTTTATTATTATTAGTATTTTACTATGGCATTTTTTAAATAAATATTTAGCATCTTGTAACTGAGTCTATTAATACCAATTTGATGGAAGGTGCTTAAAATTATGTAAAAATTTGCTAAACATCTTTGCATTGTGAATCTTAAACGCTTGTTAAAATCTTCACTGAAAGGTTATCAGGAAGATGAAAATCAACAAATTGCTAGAATTTGAGAGAATTGCGTTTTAAAACGACGTAATTATAAATGTTTGTGAAAGTTACTACAGTATTTACTATTTAATTATTGCGTTTAGTGCATAAATGCAAAACAATATACTCGATAAAACGTATACTAAGTTATTATTATAGCGTTTTTATTTTCAGTTTATTTATTTTTTTTTGTTTTAGTCATAGAAAAATGTGATCAAGTTATTATTATACGTTTCATATCACAATGACGTTGTGCTCTAATGATGATGGTAGTAAAATATGGCAATAAAGTTGTAAATAGACGTAAAGGCGCCTTTTGTATCGATTGCATTGTGAAGGGGGAGTCGTTTGGTATTACTTTAGTTGTATTTACAGTTGCTGATACGTGTGTAATCTCCTCCTATATAGTCTTTACCTGGGCAATAACTAAAACAAAAACGTAACAGCTCTGATTTTATGCATTGTTAATGTCCTTCTGCTTGAAAAACTACAACTCGACGACGCCACATATTGTTCATGCGAGTTAAAAGTTGTCGTGACGCTCAAAAACATTACTTTGCGGTGGGGGATTTTATTTACATTATATTTTTTTTTGTAAATGATTAAGGGTTGAAACTTTCAACCATATTGAGTTCTATGTTTCTACTTTTATTTGCTATTTTGCACGCTAAAATAATTTATGCCGTTTTCATGCAATGCTAAATTGACCCTTCCTTATGTTCTTAGCATGATATGACTAAATAAAGTGACAATAATATAAAGAATAATTTTATTTTTAAATAAAATGATGTTAAACTTATGGTAAATGTGCTACTTAGGTTGTAACCTTGCTTGCCTAGTCGAAAATAATAGTGTCAAGTTTCCATGCTCTATTATTTCGCTTTGCTGTATTTATTGAATAATGAAATTTATTCTATTATATATTTTTTTTATTCGCAGGTAAATGCAGTGGAAAGTTTGAAAACAGTCACAAGAAAATGTAAGGTAGATTACTTCTTGTTTCTTTTGTAAAAGTAAAATTCTGTTTTATGTAAATAATAATGTCTTGGAAGAATATGAATGGAAAAGTAGCAAACGTTACATAAGACGGCAAAGCAGAATTCAAGTGGCTTTAATGCAAAAGAATATAAAGTTTAAAATAGCACTGCATATTTATTTATACAGTATGTAGTGTATATTTTGCATATCACATTACAACCGTTGCTTGGGCTTTGCTATTGAAACTTCAACCTCTGTTTTATGTAGTGTTTTGTTTACTGTATTTTCTACTATTTTTTAAAAAATATATAAGGAATTTAAAAGCATTTAGCTAATGATGTCGTAAACAAAAAAGGCGCAAGAGCATACTGAATTATACAATGTTTACACTTAATGTTTTAATGCTGCTGTAAAGTCACTTGTAAATAAGCGACATTGGTAACGTTAATAAATAAGTTTAGTGCTTCCTTTTGAAACTGCAACATCATCTTGTAAGAATAATTGTTTTAACGTGAACAACATCATCACGATAGTAGTTGAAAATGCAATTTTTTAGTATTTAAACAATCACATTTTATGCCTCAAATACTAATTTCAGTTGCAATCTGCTTCAAATTTAGTTCGGGTAACCAGATTTGGTGATATTAGTTTAGTTGCAAGTTTTTTGTTGCAAGTTTGACTTTGAAAGCTATTACTGTTTCTTAAGCGATAGATGCAATCGCAGTACATTATGTGATGCTTTATGTTATTGTTATGTGGTGGTGCCAAGTGCAAACACCACTGCCAATGTCTTTTAACAGCAAGTGTAGTTGCTGTGTAAAAATGGGAAATTGATTGTGCGTGTGGTGGTCATTTCCGTCGTTGCTTAGGTTAATTACTGTGTTCACTCTCTGCGACAGATTTTATCTTAGCTTTTTATTATATTGTATATACACTACAGTATTGACAGCATATAGTGTGCAGTTGGCTCAAAATCAAATGCAGAACTGTTATTAGAAGGGGAAAAAAATCTCCACTACTTGTTCATCTCAATTCTCAATGACCAATCTTCGTTCTCCTATGAGAGTCTTTTTGCGATTATTCAAGTGGGCTAAACATGCGCAATAGGAATCACTGTCAGCTTAGTAATGTAAACGCAATTTATCGTAGAAATTCAATACTTAAGTAAACATTGCAATATGGTCTATCATGTTGCTCGGTGTGCTCATGTACGGAAGCTCCCTGGCCGAATTTTTTGCAACCATACTTGGAAGTTGGAGACATTGGCTTTGAATTTGTGTAAAATCGATTGTGTTTATGTAACTTTCTTATTACTAATGAGTTTAATATACTATAAATTTTGGTTTTTGTATCAGGGCTTCAATCGTTTCTTGTTGTAAAGCATTAGAGTCACACAGTGAAGGAAATTGTAAGACTCTTAAGTTAGATTTAAGGGGAAATCAGATACTAAATTAGAGTGACATTTACGGTTGTCGTCATCTGCCAGATAGATAAACAAAGGAGAAAGAAAAGATTGCTTTTTAGATTTTAGATGTTTAAGTTTCCTTGAAAATAAGCCCTGATCGAAATTCGATCGATGAATGGAAATTCACTCCTATCGATTCTCTAAATTTTTCTTTTAATTGTTATGACATTGTATTGATGATGTCTCTTAACTAATATTAAGTTTGGGTTAACAAAATGTCTTGCAATTCTTATGAATTTTTATATTATTTTAGAGTCTCTGAGAAAGTAAAATTTATTATTATTATGCGTTATGGAAATTTGGGGCCTTATTTGATGCAATGTATTTTTATTTTCTGTGTTAAAAACTCCATGTTTTGATGAAATACTTAAATAGGAAGGTGCTATGTGTTCAGATTTGCTTATCCAACGTTGACGGTGCAGTGCAGTGTGTCATTTTATGGATTACGTTGAACCAATTTAATTTAGCTTAATGTATGTTTATGTTTTTGAGGTTTAACCACAGTTACCGTAGACATTATATGAAAGCAAACCACCAACTAGATTTTCAACTTGAAAATCAAGAGCGAAGGAGTTTAAAATTTTCCACTGGGGAAATCTATTTGCAATACGGTTTTGGCATTGTATAATATAAGCTTATATCGTGTGACTTTAATTTTAAGCTTAATTTTATTTTATGCTTTTGGTGTATTATCAGCAAACTCGACCTATTTCTTGCTTCTAAGAATTTCTTTTTGACGACTTTTAAATCGAATTTTAGATACTGAAAGATATAGGAACAAAAAAAAGTACTATTCAGTGGTGTTACGTTCACTGGAGAAAGAAAAGAAATATTTTATGTTTTGTAGAAGCTTTTGGTTAAGTTAAAATCGTAATTTAACCATACTCAACACTTTTCTGGCCAACAATTATCGATCCGCAACTGAATTGTGTTTAGTGTGTTTGCTGGAGTATTTTTACACTAAATTAGACAACCATGGGAATTTCGTTTAAGGCGTTGTCGAATTGCTGTTTTCTTTTCTTTTTGCAGTTTTCATCGTAAGTAATGATGCCCACGAGATTGAAAACTTTGGTTTTGTAGTGTAACTATTAAAATGTAAGTTTCCTTTTCTTTCTGGCTTTGCAAAACGATATGGTGGAGTGCTTCTACTTTTACGTTTATCTTTAGCTTGATAATCAACTTATGGAGCAACTACACTTACAGTACTTGGTTAACCAACTCAAAGTGCCTTAGAAATTTCATTAAAATGTTGACTTAGTGAATAGTGTTTCAAAAGTAATTTTAATCGGAGGCGAATTAACCATTAGACAGAGCAAATATTTCGAGTTTTGCAAATCTTGTATTTAAAATTTAAAGCTTAGATTTTTAAATGTCACATTTAAGTATGATTCTGAAATTTAGATTTTCATTATTAAAATTTGATGGATTTTATTGTGAATTTAAAATCATATGGTTGATGTGCTTTGAACACACGGGTACATGGATAGCGGTGGACACTGTAGTAAATCTCTTTTTTTTCTTCTTACTTTTACTCTGTTTCAGGCTATCATGTAGTTGGATAGCTTATTTATTCAGAGATTTATTTGTCAAGCTCTTTTCGTTTGTTGTATAATGGATTTTAGATCAAGCAACATGTACATCAACATTTGAATTGTTATAACTTTTTTTTTCTCTACTTACTTCTCTTTCGTTGTTCCCAAAAGAAATTCCGAGATTTGGCATAGCACGTAGAATAGCCACCAGAGACTGAATTGTATTGCTATACACTACAGGCCGGTACTGTTTAAAATCTTCAGGAGTAAATCCGCTCTCGTGAATAATTCTGAAAGCATTAAACAACAATATGTAATCAGTAAAACTGTATGAAAAGCAGAAAACTGGGTTAATGCGATTTTTCTCAACTTCTTTTATAATGGAAAAGTTGAAATTTATTTTTAGTTTTAACACAATTTCGATACTAATCCCACTCTCGAATAACATAGTGTAGGTTTATAGGAAAAATAGCGACGGAAAATAACAAATACTTAAAAAAAGAGCAGTTTAAGAGGCTTAAAAGAGTTGGTGTAACGATAACTAATCGAGGACAGATAATCGTTAAAAATCCAATATAAAATATTCGATGTTTTGCACAGCATTGATTTCGATTTTAGGTTTTCTCCAGTAGTCACACTTTAATTATTATATCATTACAAAAATTTCTATTTGCTTACTTCTGCTAATTTTTAATACATTACTACATTATATTGCACATACTGTAATTTTCATATTGAACATCTTTTGGCAACTTTTATTTGTCAAGTGTGTATCGTGATGACTAATCGGTATATAGATTTTTAAAATAATATTCGATAAAATATTGACTTTTTCATTTTGATATGCCTGTAATTAAATGCTCCAATTTACTGTACATAATAAATCGTTTATGTAGATATACAATAATTGAGTTGCCCACGTAAACGACATTTAGCCTCTTTATAGTGTGAATTTAAAATTCTAAATTATGCAGAGTAAATGGCATAAGCTACTGCTATAACATCATTTTTTTGTCTTTCATTTTTAAACGTAAAATGTCATGGCAATTTGATCAGTTTACTCGGTAAGCATTTTGGAAGCTTTGTAGGTCAGTCATACTACAGTAATATCCATGCGTTTGCGTCACAAAATCGTTATGTACACGTTGCCGCTACTTTGGTCTTTGTGTTATATCATGTCATGTCTTTCACATGTGAAAGAAAACACACATCAAGCTTAAAAATCGATATTAATTTATGTAACAAAGTAGACTTGAAGCAAACGAGGATGTTCAAGGCGATGCTCGTTTTTCATTCAATGTAGGCTCATGAATAATCATAGGTTAAACATCGATGTTGTAAGTGTGTGAAAGTGTGGAGGAAGATGCTAAGTGACTAGAAAGAGAAGATGAAAATAAGAAAGAGATTTTTATTATGTTGATGGTGTGTAAATGTAAACGAAACCCAATCAACGACCTCCACGTCAATTTCTAAATTAGGATGCATCGATCCAATACAATTTGAAAGCAAGCAAATCAATATTTACATTGGTATCGTTATTAGTTAGCGAACCATTTTTCACCTCATTAATTACATTATTATTTTTGGTGAAATTATTGCATGTAGAGAAATGGTCGATTTATAAACATTGTAAAAATATTTTTTGGGGGTTTTCAGTCAAACTAATTGTAAATAGTTATTCAAATGAATCATGTACTGTGTGTTACTGATAACGTAAAATTCTCAGGAGAAAAGTCATTGTACAACTGAATTTGCAAAGCGTGGATTACGTCACTAAATAAGTTAATTGTAATCGATTTAAAATTTGCAACGCATCACAGGATATTCTAACGACCAATAAAAAAGTAATGGTCGTTTCCTGTACCAACGCCCATTACTCCGCCACTATCACCTATTATGTCTATTAGCTACCATTTCTCTCCATTGAACGGACAATACTTCATAGTAAATTGAAAGCCTACGACATATATTACGCATGCGTCTTTTCACAGTAAGAGCGATACCCTGTCCATTAAATAAAAGATCCATAAAATAAAACTCGTTGAATTGTAAACGGGTATTGACGCTTTGGCTGCAAGCTTTGATGACAAAATACCAATAGCATTTGAACTTGACATTGACAATTGTCTTTATATTGAGAACTTAGAATATTAAAATTTCGGTAGCTTAATGGTGCACACGTTTACAGTATAATATAAAATATTACGGTCAAAATCGATGTTGGACTCAATTTTTTTTTTAAATTTAACACTGAACCGGAAGTCTAAGTTAAATGATAAAAAAATAAGCACTAACTAGCAGTCAATGTAGTCCCGTAAAATGAAATTATCTCGACACACACATCTTATTTAAGTTTCCTTTGGAAGTCTGTAAAATTAGGAAAATGGAAGCGGAAATCCATAAAAAGTGTAAAGACTGTTTGTTGTTGCAGATATTGCGTCACACATTACCAACGTTGATATTCTTTGTTTAGCGTTTGAATGTGGAAAAATTGTTAAGTAAGCGATTGACCGTGGCATTCACCCAAACCGTATTGATTTTTCGTCTTTTCCAATGCTTTTAATACAGTACTCTTTTCTTTCCATGATGATGTCAAACTTTCTATTTTGGTTTCCAAGACAAATAGCAACAAGAAAATAGCAATTAATTTAAGCAAACAGCTGAAACGTTAACATTTTAGACGTATTTATTTATGTAGAGTTGTCGTAAAAAGACGTTAGCATCGACATTTTTTATTATAAACATAAGTTGCCGGGAAAGTGAAGAAACGCTGTCGAGAAAAGAAAATGCTCATCGATCGTTTAAGTCGTCTTTTCCACCAACAAAATCCACTATTAAAACGGAAAATATTTTCCTATTGAAAAACGGATGTTTTATTCGATCAGCTAGATCAGTCCTGACAATCATTTAGGTTAATAGTTTGCATGAGCTAAGAAAGAAGTGTTGTTTGTACAAAATTGATAGCAAAAATTTTAACATATAGGTTTAAAAAAATACAAAAATAAATGAAAAGGTGTAACATTGAAATCAGCTAAATGCAATATATTGCAGTACTGTGTTTCGCATTTATGTAGATTTATTTTACTTATTTTTACGCCAGTACTTTTTCCTTAGTTACTAAACACTTTATACTGTTCAAAAACACATAATTATGAAGTATTTACAAGAAAACATCATAAACCTAGTTAACTCGATAATACAGTAGTTCATACAATCTGTAACGACTCTAATAAGCTTAAATATGTACGCTAAATTAGTTCGTAATTCATCAGGGTGATCACATTTCTATCTTTTATAGTCAACATGAGATTTTAGTGATTTACTACAGTTTTGCTTATATGAAATATGCAAATATTTAAGCAATTAATACTGTAACTTGTATGAAAAGAAGAATATAGACTATTTTAATTGATTAAAATCTTATTATATAGAGGTGTTTTACTCAGTATTTGAAATTTGATCATGAGTTTCGAAAGATAATTAAATTTATCTTTAATGCAAACGATTTAATTTCCATTATTTGCATTTTTTTGCATTATTAGAAACAGTGATACATATTAGATTATTAAAACGTTGATTACATTGCTGGAAATGCCACTGGGGATTTTTTTTTACAAAAATTATTATAGGTAGATTACAAATGTAACAGAAAAGGTTGCACTGTGTTTATATTTGAACTTTACTTGTAAATATTGATTTATAGTTATTGTTAAATGCCAGTTCTTAAATTTTTCTCTATTAAAAATATTAATTTTTTTCTGCTTTTAATATTCCAGTTAATAATGTTTATTTCATTTTTTTGTCCATATTTGTAAATATTTATTGGCAAAGTCTCAAAATTCGAAGTTTTTTTTTATTTTCCTATTTTATTTCATTTTTTAAGTATATTTTCGCATCGATCGATACAAACTTACAGAATTCCTACAATTGAAATAGGATGAAATTGGTTTTTGTATGTGTGTTTCAATTCAAACTGCCGCTTGCACGTAACTAACTTGAATTTTTTTTTTGTTTTCTCTTTTCAATCAACTGAAATCGTAATGTCAACTATTGAGGTGCTAAACTGAATTTGTCAGCCGTATTGTATTTCAAACTGTTTCAATTTCTTTCATTAGTGTAATCTGCATAATAGGAACGGCTATGCAATTTGGGAACTGTCATATTGCCATAGTAAAACTGTGGAAGGCATCATTGAAATGAATGTAAAATAGGTCAGGGTCATATGAATATACGGTATTATAATAACTGAAGCTTGAATTAGCAATTCAAATATGAAATAAGCATAGACCTATGCTGTGAAAAGTGCATAACATCAACGCTCCATTTCGATGCAAATGGTTTTGAGTAAGTTCATTTTAACATACAGTAAATAAGAAAAATGCTAAGTTAGTGAATTAAGCAAAGATTTCAGTAGAAATATGTCGATTTTATAAGGTTTTTATTCACGCCATTTACTCTAATTTATCTAATTGTCAATCAATTTAGCGAATCATTCATAGTATATTGCCATTGTATATACTGTATATTTGTCGAATCGGATATTTATTTCCCACAAACTACATTAAGTACAATAATAAAGAGACTAATTGAATAATTGTATAAAATTAAGACAGTTTCTAAAGTCTTCAACCGAACTATCCATTTTGGTTAAGATATGGGAACTTTAAATGCGATTTTGCCATAGACGTAAGTAATCATTTCATGCTTTTTGGGAGTCTTATTTGATCACCCTGTATAATGTACATTTGGTAACGGTTGAGTTATCTGTTGAAGAAGTTGGTGCTGTATGCCTCTCAGTGGAATATTTTGTGTCGACGCAGCCATATTCGCTTTGTATGTAGCATTTACAGTATTTAATGCTATAAAAATTGTATAAACACTTTTCTGGCTGAAATCCAAGGCAATTCACCATTTGAAAGGATAGAGCTTTCATACTACTCATTCTTAAACGTCATAGCTTTTCACTTTTAACGTTTCATCTGGCGCTGAAGCAATTTGAACGAACAGTAGCCGAATATTTAACGATCTAGAAGTGCAAAAAAATCTCTTCAATGAAAAATATCCCTCTGCAACTGAAAGCGTTTAGCTCAAACAAAAGTCGCTTTCAAACAACAAAAGCACAGGGCTTTGCAGTGTCATTTGTTGAGTGGAAATGCTTTTCGCATAATTACACAATGCTTCCGATAATCGATAAGATTAACAATATCCATTGCTGAATGATGACGTATTGTATCAGTTAGTCTGAGGGATTGATCATTTCAAGGGTCGTTATACTAAAATTGTTTGTCGGTACAGTAGTTAGAAACATTTACACTGGGACTTTGTGATTTATTCTTAAATTATTATAGCCTGATTCTTTAAACCAAATTGTAGTCGAGTTAGCAGATTTTTTTACTATTTATTTCTGTATTTGTTTTATTTAATTGAATTGCTTTTGAAAATATTACGTCAAATGACGTCATTTGATGCTGTTGACGTTGTTTTACAGTATTTGCCGGCTTAAATTTTTATGTTGTCAGTGGCCTTTAAAAAAATGCTATTTAAATAACTAATTTTAGTTACTTGTACTTTTATCAGGATTAAATTTCAACTTTTCGGAATTCACTACTGCTAAGTCAATTGAAACTTCAAATTTCAAAAAATAAAAATACTTTTCTTTCAACGATTATTGTAAAAAGTTCCTTCTACGTTATATGAAACATAAACACAAAATGGTATATTTTAAACGACTTTGTATATTTTTAGTAAACAGGATTAAGTTGAGTTTACTTACTTCATTTGCTTTACGATCGTACTTTTGCCTGACTCTCCAGCTCCTGAAACAATCAAAAATATTTATTAACATTTATGCACAAAAACAAATGATGAAACAGAGTTGTCATTACAATAAATTATCATTTATATCTGACATGGAATTAATGGTAATTGTTATGACAGTGTTGTGCAATGATTTGCCTTGTGTGATGTTTTCATGTACAGTTTTTACCCCATTTATTAAAAATGGAAATTCTAATTATCATTTGCGAATTATTGTGCGGCAAATTACATCTGAACAATTAACTTTAAGTTGTCGCCTTGGCCTTTATGATTGAAGCCATCATTCAGAATTCATCTTTTAAGTTTTTGTTACATTATTTGTGATTTTATCACTGATATAACTAATAATACTTTTGAAAATAAGGCTATTCTCTCAAATGGTTTTGACTTATATTGATTAAAATTGTACGGTATCATTTAGTGTGTCTATTACATGCAACGTAATTTGGCTGACGAGCGAAATTATTAATGATGTTTCTTCATTAGAGTTTAGTTACAGACGACAATCAAAGACGACAGCACAATTGACATTGTTGCACTAAATACATAGTGAATATACTCTAAACCAATCTAATTACGTTAAACTACTTTCTGACAAAAGCACCGCTAATTACAGTAATTTAACTTGTAATTAGACTTTATTGAATGTTGCACTTTACCTGATTATACCATGCAAATACAATATATTTTTAAAACTGTTATTGTTTTTACAGTTCAATGACAACGTATTTTAAGTCAATTTTTATTTATAGAAGATTTCCAGTGTCTAAATTTAGCTAAGACAATAAACGTAAAAATCAAATTTTGGTACTGGAAATCAATTTGTGCTTTGAAAGAATCAAACTTCTTTACTTGAACTCATTACTTATTCAGAGCCATTTATCAACGTTTAATAAGTCTAATAACGGAAAATAACGCCTAATAACAAATTGACATAAATTAGCAAGTTCAAATTTGAAATTATTTCATTGCAGCTTTTAATATGTTAAAGATAGAAAAGTTATTGTTTGATCATTAATTAGCATTTCATTTTGAAAGCCCTGCATTGAGTGACGCATATGATGAGTAAGCATATTCTCTGTATACACACAAGAGAGAAAGAATTGATTAATCGACATGAGTAGTGAAATTGATTATTTTCTCCACCTGTCGAGGCAGAATGATGCTGGCAGATGAAAATCATTTTCATGTCTCATTAATTTTTTACATACTAGAGTACACAGAAAGCTGATAAAGTTGAGTGTTTGTATACTTCACAATCTGCACTAGTCTATATCATTATCTTATGTTGAGCTGCTTTGGCTTTGAAATCGGTGTTCCCAAATTTCAAATGGCTGTATTATAATATTTATATATGTCAAATATACTTCATTATTATTGAAAATTTATCCAGGAGCAAAAATTAAATTAAGATTCGTTAAATTAAATTTAGCCACAAAAATTGCAATCTTAATTTAAATACGATAATAAAACCGGTGTTTTATTATCGAATTGTGTTTTTAAAAGTCAGTGGCAGTTTTTTTTTTAACTTGACGCTCATTGTACACGTTATTACAGCCATAAAGGCTGGAGCCCTAGATACAGGAAGGTCTACAGAGCATCTAGGGCTTATTTATCTTTACTTAAAAGTGTGTTAATTGTTTTGGGGATTATCAGTAATACAGTATAAAATGAGGCTGAAAAATTCAAATTACCAGTCAGCTATAAGAATTGATTGTGGTTAGCTTTCTAAGTTATAATTTTTCAAAATTTTATTTGTCATTGTACAGTGTATTTGTTTGCTTAGCATACAATTGTTGTTGTAATTGACTGCGCATGCGTTATATGAAAAATCAATACATGTATGTTTCCTGCCTATTTGTCATTTCGTAAATGCAGTGCAATTAAAATTGTACACAAAAACAACAATAAAGCAAAGATTTTCTATGCCCATCAAAATTGTTTTCCATACTGTATGTACAGGTACAGTACATCCAGCTAGGAACTTGATTAAATTATCTACTTCTTTTTTATCATTCAGTTAATACACCGCATATCTTCTTTAATTTGTCTGAAAATTGTCGGCGCAACATGAAATTAATTATGATAATTCAATTCAATTATGAGCTATCTGAAAATAATTTGGGATATGCAACAATGTCAATTTTATTGATAATCTGCCAACAGTAATCTTTCTTTGTGTTTACTGAAATACAGTATGCAGTGATACATTTTGAGGTTTTCAAGTTTTTATTTTTTAAAATCTCAAATTTATTATGTACTTTATTTTCTAAACTATGTACAGTATATTTAGTCTGAATTAAATGGGCATTTTTTTTTCTTTATTATTTTTCTTAGTTATTATTACACGAGTAACTTAAAAAAAAAAAAAAACATTAGTGTTACGTTAGCAAAACTTTTTTTGCCGTCTGTAATAACGACTGAAAAGATTTTCATAATTGAAATTATCTGAGCATGATTAACAGTTAAATTTTAGTATAGGTTCTCATGTAAAATGTTTTCATTTAGTTTTATCATTGCCTCAAAAACTTCGATGATAGTGTAAATTGTATTAACATAATCTTAATTCCTCAAGTTAGCGACAATTATAATCATACTTTTTTGGAGATTATCGTACAAATTAATGTAAATGTGGTAGATGTTTTTATCATGTTTCTGAACATGTCCTTAATTCTCATGGCACAATGTAAAGAGTATACAGTACTATAATAAATTGCATCAACTACAATATTATTCTAGTATTTGAAATCGTTCAAAACTTCCAAAAGAAAGTCAAAATTAGGCTATTATGTAATTATTCCTACGCTGCAAATTATACCATATTTTTTTGAAGTTGGATGTTCAGTAGTTGTATATAGTAAGTGCAACATGTGCAGTAGGATCCACGAATCCTATCTGAATTCTCAAGATGTGTACAGTATACACTGTTCAATGTGCATATTGTATTTATATTATGAATTGAGGTTTTATTGATTCTTCACTCCTCTTCCTCCCATTCAGATCCCCCAATTCAGCTCACATGTCCTCCATCCCTTTAACCCTCTTCCTCTATTTATTTATCTTTTTATTCTCTCTCTCAATTCTGTTAGACCCTCCCATTATTAAATTTAACATTAGAAAAGTGCCGGGTAACAGTGTTAAAAGATAGACATCTACAAAACATATTGTTGTCATCAATGTTCCCTTTTACTTTTGCTAATACACGTGTGCTTGGGTCCATTGACACAGGTGTTGCTGTGTGTAATATAACACAATGGGATATGCACTTAACCACGCCTACTTTGTAAATTTCATGTGTAATGTTGAATTTGTTTCACATTTGAACACCATTCTTATGGTCAATAATTCATTTTTCTACGTTAACCGTGTTTTACCTAGGGAATATACTGAAGGTTTCTGTCTGAAAATCAGATTGTAATGAATTGTTTTAAATGTTGCCTGACATTATAACATTATCTTGAATTTATCATTAAATTACGTACTAACAAACCAATAATGACTGTATTTTAGCCACTTGACGCTTAAAACCATTATACATTCGTTTCTACAATGTTAAGTATTTGCATTGAGGCCATGTTTGGTATTGCGGCCTGATCGATTTTTCAACTGGAAAGTTCTATGTTAAAATTTTTTGTTTATTGATTTCTCTGTTAATAAATAATCTCTTTGCTGCAGTTTTTTTATCGTTGGAAAATACAGTACATTTGTGTTTGTAATATTAATGAAATCGCTTTAAAAATTTGTCATTTTGATATTAAAAAATGTTATTGGAAGGCGGGGTTGTTTTAAATATTAAATTTTTTTTTTGCTGGTTTGTTGGGCGAATTTTGGCATGAAATTGGAAGCTCACATTTGCACACGTGTTCAGGTATTTGCAAAACAAGTGAAAGAAAAAAAATTGAGTTGGTATCCAATTGCATTTTTTCATGTCTAAATTCTTTTCATACTAAAATACTAATAACAATAATAAATTCTTATTATTACTCCTACCACCTGTGAATTTTGCATGATTAGTGCTTACACAATAAGTTGTATCAACAACACAGTCAATACTAGATAATATTTACTATGAGAAATTTACAAAATATATTTTGTATTGCAATAATTTCATATAAACATGAAGTTTAGCATTAAAACGCGGCGCTCACGGAATGGCTGCATCATGCCGCCGATGATGCATCAATTGCGGCAGAGATGCTGTCGCTATTCTTCGGGTTTTACATCATTTGGCGTTACTAATATTCATGCGCTTAAGTTATGTGCAGTACAATATATGCGTATTAATACACCGACAGATGCCATACTGTTTTCTATAATGTGTACGTGTTGTGTTTAAGTGAAATGTGTGCAGATACAGTGTAGCATATGGTATTGCTGTTGTATACACGTCTAAGTAAAAATCCAGCGCTCGATACTCTGCGTTCATTGGCTTTAGATGGGTACTGTATATTTAATGTTGAACATGGTTCTCAACCGATTGTAACCACGACACACTACTGGTTTCATTCTCAGATTATGAGCCAAGTACACACTGAAGGTGATTTTAGTCAAGTAAACAATTGATGACATAATGTCCACTTTGAAACACATGTTTTTTATAAGTGTCGATTTTATCCAATAAGACGTATGACCACCTTTAGACAATTCACCATTTAGGCTATTCACAGAAACATCTTATTGGATTTTACAGTTGATGTTGGATGTTGATTATAAGAAATTCATCTTTTTAAAGTCGCATGTATTTGAGTGGAATTGAATTGTAATGCTTCTTTCAATTTGATTAATAAGCATTAACTTATCTGCAAATCACTAATATAAAATAATAATGTGCTCGCATGTATCAGTGATTGAGAAACCGTGTTACTATGGCGAGGGAATGAATCTCACACGAACAGGAATTAAAGTGGTGGCGGAGGGATTTTGTTTAGCGAACAGGAGGTTGTTAGGCAATGAATCGAGAAAAGGGACGGATAGATAGATGGATGAGGGGATGGACTGAAAGATGGATGGGTGTGATGTAGAGGAAACAGGAAGACAACCCAACTCTATATTTTGTATTGGGAAAGAGTCAGAGAGACCGGTTTGTTTAATCAAAAAAAAAAACAAAAAAAAAAAAAACAGACTTTAAAATGGAAAGGTCGTTGAATAAAGCTCGATCATACAGTAGTAGTAGTACCATATAGGGCATCTACATAATACCATAGGTTTATATATTAAAAACCTGATGGGTTGAGATAGGGAAGAACGGATGATTGGATGGAAATAAAAAAAAATGTAGTGGTTTGAAAATTGTTTTTATAGAAACCTGAATTGTAAAAATATGAGCGAGTAAAAACGTTTTCTATTTAAACCGATTGACAGAGTAAAATGTTGAGCTCTTGGGCTTTCTACACATGAGGTCATGTCATGCTTTCCGCCATATTTGATCGGAGCAACTGCAGGGATTGGTCGGGGTTTTTCGCTTTTTGGTCAGGGTTCTCCATTATGGCGTCTACTAACACGTTTACCAGACTGAAATCAGTACTTACCCAGTAGTAATAATTTAATATCTTTAGCAGCTTGAATGCCATCTTCTTTCAAATTTTTTTCAATCTGTTTACTCCTGGCCAAAGCGGCCCTTTCTTCTGCACTCATAGCGCATCCCATTTTTTTTAATATTTAGTATTTTTTTTTCTTCTTTCAAATGTAATGTTTATGGAGTAGTGTTTAAAATATATTCCAAGATGGCAAAGTTACACACCGCACACTTCAATCACTATTTTTTGCAAAAAAAATAATAAAAATAAAATATTTTATATATTAGAAAACCGACATTTACATGCACACATACACCCCGCCGACGTATTTTTCTATATTTATTTTACGCTGATTCTTAGGTTGACGTTTACGCTGAGTAAATTTCTTCAAACACACGCAGATTAAATTTAAATAAAAGCAATGATGATGGATTAGAGAAATTATTACACAACCGAAGATATGTTAAAGGGTAAAAAAAATATTTTTTTGAAGAAAATGATCAAATATTTTTTCTTTATCTTTTTCTCCACCACTCTCTGCTTCTTCTTCCACTGCAGCAGCTTCTGTCACCTTGGTTCGTGCATCAATTGCAATTGCATCGATGTAGTTTAGTTGTCGTTTTTAACCGATGAATAAATGTATTTAGGAAGGAGAAAAATATGCAAAACAATGATCAGCATACACCTTTACACCGTCACAAATATTGTTCACCATTAAAATAACCCCAATCCAAATTTTAAAAAAACCTTTTAAAAAACCTTGTATGGGAAATTACAGAGTAAATCCAAATCCTCCGTTTGAAAACGATTTTTTTTCACGTTGTTGTTGCTTTACACGTTCACAAATCTCGCGCAAACACAAATTCAACCAGTCAATTATTACAAAAATATCTGGTTTTACTAATGTATTATGATAGCAAAGTTTTGAAATATACACTTGAAATGCGTGTGTGTGTGATGTGTTTTCGCCGATTTCCACACCCTGAAATTAATCTAGCCGAATTAATCCCTTTCTTTGCCGGCTCAGGCTATGGCCTGACTTCTCCGCGACCGACAGCGACACCACATCAATAGCAACGGCAGAGGAGAACACACAGTTCACTACAGCGTTTCCCTCTCTCTTGTATTTTTCATCATCACATACTGTATACACCCACCCATTTATGTTCACCTCATTCACTATATATTTTGTATGGCGAGGGTTTTAGTTTACCCAGTCATTTTTCGTCTTCACAGTCGGCCAACCAATCGAAATCTACGACACAATTTCACAACGCTTTTCAAGTTCTGATAAAAGACGTGTACTGATTGGTTGAAAACTCGGGTTGTGATGGCGTACTGTACTTTGCTTTGCTCTTATTATTATTATTACGCTATAATATACTATGTTTTTATTCTGATTATATTACACAAAAAGCCGGTGCTACGGCAAATTTTGAAAAACGAGTTGTGTTTATTTAGTTTTATGAGCATTTGAGATAAACAGTAACTTAACTTACGTCTTTGTTAAATGGTATGAAGAAAATATTTAAGACGAACTTTAATAATCTTTTTTTATGTCTTCCTAAAGTATTTTTTTTCACAATATTTATTTAAAGTTTTTTTTGTTTTTGTTAAAGTTTTTTCTATTTCTTTAGTTAATTTTATTATTGTTATTTTACTTACTTTTTTTTTTTTTTTAAAGAAAAGTAGTTTTAACTTGGTAATTACAGTAGATGTTATTTTATTTAAACAGCAGTTAAGGTAAATTAGTGTTTCTTAGTTTCACCCCTACAAGTGAGCAATCACACATGGCGACTTTTGTTTTGCTGCCAAAAGCGCCGCATCATTCTGGATAAACTTTTAACAGACGAATAACAGCATTTCCACTCTTGTCATGGAAATTCAACAGTTTAAATTCCAAAATTCATTTATTTTTACTGTAGCTTTGCTTATTATTAATTACTTTTTGATGTTAATTTACATTTGACATTTATTTACTATTTTGTTGGTGCAGTATGTTGTGTTTAAAGGGTAATCAGTTAAAACTTCATTTAAAATTAGAAATGCAATATATAATACACAGTTTCTTGGAAGTTTTTTATTGTAATGAAACTGTAAATTCATTTCTTATTTCGTATCATGATTCGTGGTATGTAATAACTTTGTTTTTGGGTTTAGAATCGAGCATAAGTATCTAATCTAGTTTAAAATACACAATAAGTAAATTGATGGTACTTTATTTTAATTGATGTTACTTTTAAATATGAAAGATGATGTATTAATTGTTAAAAATATCATTTTTTTTATATTTGTTTTAGATAAATGTCTGGTACTTTACTTTCGGATTTAGTTTGTCGGTAAATTGAAGACGGGGAGATACTGTCCATATGGTTTTTAGCCACTAGATGTCGCTTATATGTAACTGAAGGTTTACTATTAGAAAGGTAAGTTTTGTTTTAATTATTTTATTGTAAAATGTTTTGGTCAATATTTTGATTTTTTAAGGAAACTATTAATAAAATACTGAACAAATCTCATTTTATAAGAGCAGATAAGATGGCACGAAATAAGGAGAAACAGTACGGGAAATTGAATCGCCTTTACCTGGAACAAGAACAAGAAAGTATTGAATTATTTGTCAGAATTTTATTACTGTAATGTACTTTCACGGTTAATCATTTGTTAAATTTAGTACAAAATCGACGTAATCCTAAACGACCACATTTGGTAAGGATTTCACATTAACTTTGCTCTGATTGTATTTCTTACGTAATATTGGATTTTAATTGTAAATTCTATTTTTATAGTCGACATTGTCGACAGCTGACGAGATCAAACAGTGGCTTCCAAGTATTAAAAGAGATATTGATTTTAATTTAAAGGTAAACTCGATTTTCTTGATTAAATCTTGTACGTCAACAGGGTTCTGTATTTAAGTTTTGATCGATCGATTTTATGTTTTTCTAGCAATCGGAAGTGATTTGTTACTCCGACGATAAAGTTTCAGATCTGAGAAATGAGGTTGACAGATTGGGAAACGAATACAAACGATTTGTAAGAAAAATGAAACAGTTAGATTCGACTATTGAAGAAATTCCTTGGACTGAACGCCCCTACAAATCAAAGAAAAGGAAAAACGAAGAAGCTGATTTTGGTGCGAATATAATTATCAAAAATTAATTTATTGAATAGCCGTTGAAAATCTTGATTATTTTTATTTGTACCTGTGTGTATTTAAAATTTATAGGAAGCTCTTCAACAGCAGGTCCAGTGACTTTGATAGACGCACCAATTTTGAATAAGTACTCAAACGAAGCGCAAACGGTTTTAATAAAGCCTGAAGAATATGACAACTCACATATTGAAGAGGAGGATCAACCATTTAACAATTTTCCAATCACTAACAAATTAACAAAGCCAGTTATTCTGCAAAAGTTTAATTACGAGACAGCGGTTAGAGAAACTGAATCTAAATTGAAAAAAATATTTGGAATCAAGGAACCAACGGACAAGTAATGGAAAGTCTGCATTCAGTTCATATGAAAATTGTTACGTATCATCATCTTCGAAACTTAATTGAAATGAGGCAAGTAAATCACTTTTTATTAATTGTAGAATTAAAATGTAATGGACTGCGATTAGTAAACATTTTCATGCTGGCATTTAAAATACAATATCAAATTATCAAAGACAGCCAATTTACCTGATATCTCTCGCAAACAGTTGCAACGGCTACTCAGATCTAGACGTTGAATAAACTTTTACTTTATAAACAAATCTTCATCGGTTCAACTTTATAATTAGTGTACACCCTGTAGTAAATAATACTGTATATTGGCATTGGTTAACAACCTTACATACTAAATTCTCCTGTCCTTATTAAACTATATTCAATTGAAATTCTAGAAGAAATAAATTGAATATTGTTATGAACTAACATTAAGACACTAATTGAAGTTGAGTGCATTAACATTGACAAACAAAATACCGAAACTGTTTTTAAAGTTTCATTGAAATATATTTATTTAGAGTATCCAGTATATATCATATTTTTGTCACATAACTTTCTTTATTTTGCACAAAATTAGATCATATAATAATTGAAAATGTCGATCATTTCAATTCAACATTGACAGTTAAAACTACAATTCATTCGACTACAAAGCCATATTTAGTAATAACAACAGTAAAATACAGTATACTGACTTTAGATACTAAGGAAACCAAAACAAAACAAATGGAAAATCCTTAACTAAATATTTAAAATGACCAATATTTTCTAAAGCTCCCCATATAGTGTGCAATAGTTAAAATAAGTTTGTTTTAAAATAAAATTTATCAAATTTAGGGTATAAGTTTAGCCATCATAACATAATTAAAAATTAACAAAATCAAATTTCTAGTTTTAGAAGTAGAAAAACAATAAGTAGAATCAATATAACAAATAATTTAAATCTTGTTTTTCTGGAGTAGAATATTAGTTAAAATTATTTAATGAGCCGGTACCACTTTTTAGCGTGGTTACCCTCTACGACTCTACAAGTAACAATAAAAAATAAACTTTCAATCAGTTAACATATATCTGTAACGTAAATCACAAGGTTTAACCCATTTTATAAACTCGGTAAATGAAAGTTTCCCAGTTGTCGGCATTGAAAGACTTTTTAAGCTGAAGGGTTTTAAAAGTAAGTGGATAATCATCGCACACCTTTAATACATAGGCTATTTCAACGATTAACTTAACGACCGTGTTCTTGTCAACAATAAACATAGCGTTCAACAGCTGTTCAGTCCAATCTCGAATTTGGGATTCTGGTGTCGTGTAAGACTTGTCCAAATTAGCTCCAGCGGTGATCAATATCTTCAAAATATCTTTTAATCTGAGACACATTCTTATAAATGAGTTCCTCACAGTTACTCCTGCAACATTAATTTTTTTGTAATTTCAAACTGTAAATTTTATTTAGAAAAATGTTGAACAGGTTACCTAAAGATTTGATGCCAGCAGAATCCAAGACTTTGACTAATTCTGCATCGTTACTGTCATATCCAACAGTTGGGATTGCTTCTAAGTTCACTTCAGTTTCAAACGAAGCTACAAACGTATTAAATTCCGATTCATTTGAACCACATCCTAAAACGAACAAAAGTCCTGTCAATATGGGGTAAAAATTTCATTAAATATTGATACCTTTTTTCAAAATAGCTTTCCATGAATCGCTCAACAAATCACAGTTGTCATTCATCAAATATTGCCTAAGGACAACACAAACTGGTACTGAAGATGAGCAAAATGGAGGCACTTTACCAATTCTTATTTTAATGGGAATAGGTGGACATTTCGGAATTGCAACTTTTGAATTTTCTGCACGAATTGATGAAAAACAAGAAGCTGATTGTGAAGTTCTCGCTCGCTCGTTGAATCCCCGCTGATGTATTGCAGAACTAAAACTTTTAATTAATGGTTCAATATCGCTATTCATAGAAGAACATAATGATGATCCAAAAACTGATGGTCCTGGTTTTGACCGTTTGGAGAATGGAGTAGGTAGTATTCTCTCACAAGCAAAGTCAAACGTCTCCGACCTTTCGGTCGTGCGAGGCCGAAAGTATCTCAATGCTGGTGGTGGTATTGGCTGAGAACCAAAGCCACCAAAAATCGGTGTCGAATTAATGCCGCCATTCTTTGATCGAGCGTTATCTAAATACAAGATGTTCAAATAAATAGGCGAGGACATGTAATGGGTTTTTTTATTCCTTATAAGGTGGCAGAAGTTAGGGTTGATTGTGTAATGTATGTATCACATGCCCAACCCCCAAGTCCATACTTGAATCAAATAGGATATAAAGCTACGACAAAATTTATATGTCGTAGTTTTATCATCATTATTAAAGTGATGCCACCAATCATTTGTCATAAAATCTCCCAATACAAAATAAGCACAGTATTAAATTTAATGAAATAATTACCCAAATGCGAAGCCATATCTTCGTCGTTTACTTCCTTTTCCTCTAATGAAGAATCTAGGATGCTATGTGCCAACGATTTTTTTTTACATCTCATTTTCACTGTTGGTAGTTCAAAATTTAGTTCAGGAATCGTATCGATGGTGTTTTCCATATTAGTAGATTCCATGATATTATCTTGTTGTTCAAAACTAGGTCGGGCAATCGAGGATCTCAATTCCGTAATTCTTAGTCGTTCTTTAGGACTAGCTCTCTCTTGAGGTGACATACTATCCATAGCATATTCAGTAATGAGGTTACGTGAACGACGCATTGTCATTCCTAAAGAGACATGTTTTCGATTGTTAGGACATTTCGTTCTTTCTTCAACCAACTGGTCATTATTAAAAGCTGTCTGGTCTTTTTGTAGAATTTCATAACTAGAACTGTAATCATCTCTATCTGCAGCGCACATTAGTAAATCATTACTCAATTGCATCGAGTCGGAATAAAGTTCAGAATTATCATCATCATTATTCCTGGAACTAAATGCTCTTTCCGAAAGGCTTCCAGGACCATCAAAAAGACCGAAAGCCATGTCGTCATCCGAGTAATCATGTTCAGTATCATCACCTTTATCCTTTTTACTAAATGCTCTTTCCGACCAACCGACCCCCAAATCTTCATCTGATGAACTTCGAAGCTCACTTAGCAGAACATTATTTCGCAGTTCAAGTTCCATGCTACTCGCATTTTTTAAATGGTGAAAAAGCTTGACCTGTCAACGATTAGTGTTTATAATTAACTAAGATAAGAAAAGTTTGTTAATATGTAAAACTTACCGGCCTTGCTACTTCTTCAAGGCGGTTTAAAACTCTTTCACATTCCGTTTCGAATGACATCGATCTCAGTTTTTCTCGAGATTTTATTGATAAATTTGTAGTGCCACCAAAACTGCAAAAGCTGTTTTGCAAATCTGCAATACGGCGGTCAAGGTCTGCCATTCAAAAGTTATTTTAAAAATGAACTTATACCAGTTTGATAATTTGTCGCTTACCATTCAGAGCCCAAATTACATTTTCTGATTTATCAGAAAAGTTACCAGAATCTTCTTCAACAGGATATTCAATATATAAAAGCCGATCAACTATTTCTGCTTCCAATATTTTGTCTAAATTTCTCGCATTCGTTGGTCGATCGATCTCATCCTAAACCATAATATCATTTGATTTAAAATGATAAAAAAATGTTTTAAATATTTTTGATCACTTACTTTATTTCGGTCTTCAATAGCAACAAAACTAGTTAAAGGAGACAAAATGCTATGCGTTTTACTCAACTCAATAATTTCCCACTTTTTAGCAATTTTAAATTCTTTTTCTATGAAATCGTCATCGTCCTGAAGACCCTCATTCCAATCACGAATCAACGCTCTGGCGGTTAGTCCATGGAGAATCTTTTTCGTGTAAAAATCACTTTAACGACTGTACTGACTGTCTAAATGAAAAATAATAATCTCACTTTGCCCCGAGTTTTGGCTAAATCCGACGTCGATACAACTGTAGATACTTCAACCCCATGAATCTTTGCGTTCAAAGTCGCCTAAGAATATTTCAATGTTAATTTATGATAAAAATGATTTTTTTAACATTGGTTTACCAGATTACAATGCGATACAAATCCATAAACTAACTGACGACTGCCATGAAATATTGGAGGAAATTTGATGGGCGATTGAACTGGAGTTGGAGCATCATCATCAAACTGTTGCCATTCTACATTAACATCTGTAATGACCGGCTGGGTGACTTTTTGAAGCTGATTATCAATCTGCAATAAATAGTTTTTCATATTTATTATTATGAAATGAAAAAGTATCATAATGCATACTTTTTTCATCCATTTTGATTTAGCAATTAAGTCGAATTCTTCAAAAGCTCCTGAACCTTTATAGGACAATTTCTTCAGTGTATGTTTATCGCACGGAAATCTTAATGTTATAGTTGTAATGTAAAATCAAAATGATTAAGTCATTTAGCAAACGATGTGCATACTTAGCTGATCCAACGCCTAACGTAAAAATTCTAGTTCGATTTTGAAATTCTGAAGCAGAAGCTATTAACCGATTTGAATTTCTAATGTGACCATCGGTTATTATCAAAACGTTTTGCAATTGTCCGTCCGGTGGTGGAAGTAAAAATAAAGATTTAAGTGGCAAAAGCACATCAGTACAACCCATGTCCGCAGTGGCTTCCTGTGATCAAAAATGATACTTTAGAAACTATAATCACTATATAAGTCTTGCAAGATTTTATTTACTTCGATAAATTCTTGTGCAGCGGTAGCATTGGCCAGTGACTTAGCTTGGACTGTTCCAAACAACTCCTTCCACACTGTTACGAAAAAAATGTTAAAAACCATTTTAATTTAAATATGAAGAATATAGTCCAACTTTACCAGAACCAAAAACGATTACGTTGAAGTTCCAATCAGAGGGCATTTTGTGAATGCAAAGCAACGCGATAATCTTAGCCATTGCAAATAAATCTCCTTTCATAGAATTTGAAGCATCAATCATAAGAATAACAGACGAATTCGAATTCATGGAACTTTCCATCTCAAACATTGGATAAAACGCCAGCATGCAAGCCTACAAAAGACAGTTGATTTTTGCGGTGATTAAATATTTATAATTTTTGAAAAAAATATATTAACCTAGTGAATTAACAAAATTACCTGTGAAGATTGATCTGGATGCTCCTCTACCCACATTCTAGGAACATGAATTTCAGCTAGCTCAATAATCAACTCGAATCCATTCGATAAGTTCTCTCCCGCTGCCAACTTAACAGTTGCCATTGTATCGGTTTTCTGCATAAAAATATCATGTTATGGAGAACTATTACTGTACAACAGTGCTACAATTTCCAACAGATAATCTAAACTACAGTCCTAGGACATCCACTGATTCAAATATAAAAATTATTTATGAAATTTAAAAATTCGTACTTTAATTATAAGACGGTTGACTGGAGAAGAAATTCGTCTGATTGGAAATGGCATTTCGATGCCAGCTTCTAAAGATTCTCTTATTCTTTCTTGAGTAATTCCTTTTGGTAAACGAAATGCCATATGTTCACCTTCGGTTGCCAGTTCAGTGACATATGTTATCTTTATAACAACCGTTGTCTGAGGAGGCAAGTTTCCAACGGTAACTGAAAACGTTTCCTAAACATGGAATCCAATATTTAGTTTCTTTTAAATATTTAAATGTGTTTACAATTACCGTTTTTTCTTCATCCATTAAATATCCTCCATGGCCTTTTTCAACAGCTTCTTTGTACATACGATGAGCCTTTTTCTTCTCTTGAACTTCACCGATAATGTGTTTCGAACCAATGAAAGCTTCGAAACCGCAAACGCCAGTTTCATCGTTCAATGGAAAAACAAATTTGGTTTCTTTTAAAGTGTTGCTTGATCGGTTAAAGTACTCATGAATAACTACCACCTATATATATAAAAAAGCAATGACATAAAAACTTTTTAACGTCAAATTAACGCTTGCAATACCTTAGCAGCTAAATCAATAATTTGCGATCTAACGTGAACTGCAACTAGAGGAATACTTTCGCCTTTTTGGCTTTCCAGTCTCCATCTTGATGAGCCCAGTTCCTCCTCTTTCAAGGCTAGAATCTTCTCCAAAGATAACGATTCAGATTTAGCTGTTTTCAAATCTGTGTTAGTTTTTGAAGACCACAAATTGTAATCTAAATCCGGTTTAATGGTGGTTCTTAAAACTTCATCTTCAGGAAAAGAAAATTCAACTAAATGGGTTAAACGCTGTTGACAGGCATCGTAAACAACAAACTCGTCATGCTAAATTAAAAAATGCTTCATCATACAGGGTTAATATGATGAAAAGATTTAACTCACATTAAAATGATCGCCGACTACCCCATGAACACTATTGAAATCGTTTGGTGGTGAAGATAAATTAGGTAATGGGGTGGACGTTTCATAGCATTTTCCTAAAGCAACTTCGACCACAGCAACCAAACGAATTCCTCTAGTTACACCAATCTCAGTATAACCAGCACCAGCTCTAAAATATTAATCAATAATGATTATTATACATATTATTGGAAGCATACGGTATTTTAGAATTACACGAAAGAATTTGTAAAGTAAATTCCACTTCCAAGGTTCCCATATTTTTCTTCATTTTTAAACGTTGGAAGAACTTTTGAAGGTAACAAACCACTGCAAATAATTTCAGTTTAGGATTTGTGTGTTTACTTTTAGAAATATCATGCAATACCGTGATAAAATTCCAAGAAAATTTTCAAAAGCACTTCCATGAAACAAAATTTGTTTATTTGGCAAATCAAATTTAAACTGGTCATCTTCAATAGCACGTCGAACTGAAAAGATGTTTTGTATCTTAACTTTATCACCGCTATAATTCATTTTATTTAAAACGGCTGTGTATTCGTCAGTGTCTTCAGGGACTTTAGTTATTCTGCAATTCAAGGCTGTGTAAGCTCCGACAATTCCGTCTGGATTTGCCTCAGCAACACCTAATATGTCTCTGAATAACTAAAACAAGTTATTAGATAATGGTTGTAAAGCCATCACAGTAACACGACAGCTTACTTGTAAAAATTGTTTTTGTTTCGACAAGTTCTTTTTGTTAGATAAATTGGCGTCTTTTTGTTGAGGGATAAGAGCGTGATACTGTTCCACAAGTTCAGTAATTTCGTCAGTTGAATCACGTTCGATTAATTTAGCAATTTCAATTAAAATACGTTCAGCTTCATCAACCTAAAATAATAAACGTTCAACGACCGAATATTTTCCATATACTGGAGGAGACTTGTAGTTGAGAAGTATTCCTCGCAGTATGCCTTTTCAAAATAAATAACTTACATCCTTTAAAGAAACTTTTAGTTGATCATTTGGCTCGTTAATACCAACGCTTCCAAACGTCTCTTTCCAAATGTCAGCAACCAACTGTTTGACAGTAGGATCAATCTGGTCTTGGGTTACTGATAAAGTATCTAGCACCTTTATGAACCAATTATAATATATAGATTCTTACGATTAATTGCCGTAATTAATGTCTAACCTTTTGAAATTCCGTTGAGCCAACAAACGGAGGAACCGATTCGGTAATAACATTGCATAATGAGAGTGAACGTGGTGGTATCAACAATGTTTGTATTTGTTTAGTGTAATTTTCTAATACAACTGAACTATCGTTTGTAAATCTGCAACTTCTAGATGTTAATTTAGCAGAACCTGTTCGACGTTTTAACTATACGAAAAGAATGTCATTATTATATAATACAGCATCGATAACTATACAAGTCTAATTACGAACATTATTGTGTTCTTCAGTAGATCCAACAAAACAAAAAAGACAATATTTAGGAACTGCATAATTATCTGGACTTTCGGGTTTCATCTGAACATGGATTTCAACTGTGGCAAAAATGGTTTCTCCTCCATTTCTTGACTGACCCTAAATTTAATTAAAATAATCATAATAACTTATTTGCAAAGTATAAATAATATATTAAGTATGCAAACCTTTAACACAGTGAATTTAGCCAAAGAATACGAATGTTCATAAAATGGTGGCAAACTTGGGTCCAAATAATCCCAAACTTTGACGTAACGACCGCTTGAACTTGATAAAGTTCCTCGAACATTTTCGCCTTCCAACTCTAAAATATATAATTGTTGTACAATCTATATCAGTGTTTTACAGTTACAATTTACTAGGTATTTTTCCAGTTTTGAATGAATCGTTTAGATTTTTACTAAGCGTAGAAGCAAAACTGATGATGAAATTATTTGGAGGTAACAAAACTTGATCATTTAAGCAACCGTCAACGAATTTCTCGCTGACAACTGGTATTCCATATTTTTTGGCTGATCGAATATGATACGCACTGCTAGATGAGGATCCATCATCCAGCAAAATCAAACAGTAACACTGAAAATAAGTTAGTTTCTATAATTAGAATACAAATTACAATAAGTGTATAAAATGTTGAGCACCTTTTTCGTTACAATATACGAAATGACACCATCGTTTGATGTAATTTTCTTCCGTAATTTTGACTTTACTTCATAATTTGCTGTTCCCTGGCAAACTGCAAATATAGTTCCGACAAAAATCCCAGGATGAACGCCGTCAACTGCCTTTAACTTCATTTTATGCTATGTTTTCGATTTGTAAATTAAAATATTTCTGTAAACGAGAACAATAATAAGAAAACTAAAGAAACGTTATTAGAGACAATATCGTAATGTAATACAGTAATACGTAATACATTCTCCACCCCACAACTTTTATCTGATTAACAATTTCATTATATCTTAATCATATTAAAGTAAACACTATATTATACTCACCATATATTGTATACACTGTAGTTATTTATCAAACCGTAAACAATCACTTTCGGTTGTGCAGATATGAACATGACACATTAGTTACCGAACACATGATGATGAATACAGTATACTGTATGTGTCATAATACAGTACATGTAGTACGTACTTCCCTTTCGCTATAGAAACCAAAGCTTTGGTGATTGAGGAAACTTCCTGCGTATTTCCGGGAAAAATTCACCAGCTAACAACTTTCCGTCGTTCAATTCCCCGGTATTATTTTCCCCCAAAAACAATTTATGATTTTAATTTAACAACTAATTAAATTATCAGTTCAAAATCGTTTATTTACGATGTTTAGATAATGCCTGCATAGCACTTTTAAGACATCGAAAAAAATCAATTTTAATTTTTTGTTAAGAAATCGGGCTTAGTGCTTGGTATCATTCGATCGCTAATTTTACTATCTTTAATTTTCATACGTCTAAATATGCTTTACTAAGAAATACAGCACTAAAAAGTTTCCTTAAAAAGTCTGTCATTTTATTTAGTAAATTTTAAATTTGACCCGCTTTCAATTTGTATCTTGGAAACCTCACTAGGTAACGCTATATGTTGTGTCGTCTGCTTTACCTTCATTCGATTTACAATCAATCTCTATACAGTAGTTCGTTTGCATAAAATCAATAACATGATAGATCTGTTATTTTAAAATACTTTTTATGCTGAACTATTACTGTTTTTAAGTAGCTGTTTACATAGTTTGTTGTTGAAAATATCTGTAGATTAGAAATGTCGACAAACGCGAGCAGTACTTCGTCAGGAAACAGCACGCCAAATACCCCAGTAGATGGAAGTAGGCAAAGCAACCTCTTGCGAATTGTACAGAAGAAAAATCACATTCGTAGCTGGCAAAAGACTAAAAAGTTAGAGAAATTAGCAGTGTATTCTTCCTGTAAGGTAGTGTAAAAACCGTTTTATTGTTGTTGTGACAAACAGTTTCATTAATACAATATTTAACGTTTAGGGAGAAGACATGACATGCAATTGCAATGGATGGAAAAATCCTAATCAACCGGCTAATAATGTTACTCGATTAGATTTAGTTTCGCCAGTTGTTGGTCTCAATGATCCTTGTAGAAGTTGCCAGCACATTTTACGTAAATAATTATTAATCATTGGCAGTGTTAGGTTCTAGAATTTTCTTTAATATGTTTGACAGGGCTTCATGTAACGCATTTAGAAGATGCTCCTGAAGAAGAGCTAAATCGGCTACTAGGAATCGTTGTTGACGTTGAGAATTTGTTTATGTGTGTACATAAAGAAGAAGATCCAGAAACTAAACAAGTTTATTTTTATTTATTTAAAGTGAGTTTTGGTAAATTATTTGACAGTAGAGCTATGTTTAGTTGCATGTACTGTACTTGGATACATTTTAAATTTAAAGTGATTACTGATTGTGTTTACAATTTTTGCAGTGTTTGCAATCATTGCATTACTGAAAATGTTTGCAGTGTTTGCAATCATTGCATTACTGAAAATATTTACAATGTTTCTTTTAAATAGTTGTTACGAAAAAGTATAATTAACATGTCGACGCCTACAGTTGAGGGGCCATTAGGCATTCCACCGTTTGAGAAACCAAGCATTGCCAAAGTAGATTTGCTATTTAATTATATCATTTTAACTATTTTTCTTATTATGATTTTAAATTTCAAGGGAGTTGTTAATTTTGTTCTATATAAATTTGGACATTTGACGAAAAAAGAATGGCAAACTATGTACGACTTGGCGAAAATATTTCTCCACTGTTTGAATCACTGGAAATTAGAGACTCCATCTACCCGGCTTCAACATTCAGGAAATAACGAAGATGCATCACTTTATAAAATAAATTACACTCGGTATTTGCGATCGATTTCATGATTCGTTTTAATTTTACATATTTTCATTTTTAGATGGCTGTGTTATTGTCACGTTCCAGCATTTTGTGACAGTCTTCAGCATTTTGATACAACACAGATATTTGGTAGAACACTACTTAGATCAGCGTTTCAAACTATGAGGAGACAGTTGTTAGATAAATTTCGTAGTGAGAAAGATAGAATGCCACCCGAAAAACGTTCTCTTGTGCTGACTCATTTTCCTCGGTTAATATGATTGCTATTATAGAGCATGTAACATGGATATTGACGTTTAACATATTTTAAAGATTTTTGTCAATGTTGGAAGAGGAAGTTTACGGCGCTAATTCGCCTATTTGGGATCCTGAATTTAAACAACCTTCCAGCCATTTAGTGGCGGGAACACTTGCAAGCGAAAATGGTAAGTTTAAGCTCTAACAAATAAGTTGTATAGAATTTAAACTTTTTTTGTTACGCTAGTTGTTACCTCAACGAGCACTACCAGTAACGTATTTGAAAAACTGACTGTTCAAACTGGTAACAACAATATGGATAACTTCAATGCAAATCATAGTCCTAGTATGTTGAATTCTAGAAGAAATCAAAAACCTGGATCGATTGGTGAATCACCAAGTGGGTCATTTTTAATTTATTGGTTTGGAAAATTTAATTATGGGTTTCTGTGTTTTTAAGTAATTGTAACTGGTGAAAAGCGCCCACTCGATGACGTTATGGCACTACCTGATTTGAAACGAAGAAAAATTGAAGGTAGATTGGAAGCACCAACAAATACGATCTCGGTTTTTTTGGTAACTTCTCGTTTATTGACGTTGTATAGGTGACCTGGCTGAAGATTCAATAGCGGAGATCATAGCCACAATTACTAACCCTGACTTAATGGTTGGTCCTGAGGTAATACAATCTATAAAATCAAGTCATTTAATAAATTTATTGACACTAGCATACCATTTATTCAGTATATTTCTCGAAGCTTACTTTTTATATAATCACGTAGTATTAAGTGAACCGACATACTAACTTTCATATGCCCTACTAATAATTATTAATAACAGTTTTCCTTAGCATATAAGCAATTTTTTTAGGATCACAAATGTGAATCTTGAACGATATGCTCGTACTCTACTGAAAACAACAAAAATTCAAGATTTCATTTTATAGAGAATTTCTGGTCTACATTTATTAATAATGCCCTAAAACTTCCATACAAATGACCAAAGCAATTGTTGGTCATGATTGTACTAAATCCATAATTGACATTTGTATTTAGATTCCACCTTATGGAAACGAAAGTACAAAGTTAAATGTTAAAATGGGCAAAGTGGTACGTATGGTCGATCTAACCCACTAACAATAACTAGCATGGCTGTGCTGCACTTTGAATTTTTATTATTATGACGCACTCTTTGATTTACATAGGTCTTTTTACTGCATATTTGTCATTATTATTTGATTGCCATCTTTTCATGACTAATTTTTGCTTGCTTTTTTATTATTATGCAATATGGAAAGTTTATTTGATTGATTGTAATTATAGGAATGACGAGTATAAGGTGATTTTTAATGCAATTTTAAAGTAGAATAGAAAATACGGTATATAGATTTGTCCTGAATTGTATTTATGACATTGACCAAATGTGCAAATATATTTTTAATTTTAAAGTTCGTTATGGATTTGTTGTAAAATAGTTGCTTTATTAAGCCTTGATTTATCAAGTTGGTGCTTAAACAGCAAAATGTATATATCATTTGAAATATATACTACTGTTAGGCAACAAAATGATTTCTAGGCTTGCTCTTAATGGCACTACATAAAAGTTTAATGAATGCAACAAATTATGACATTTTGTTATTTGTATTGTACCATATTGGTTACATACCGTGTTTTGTTTATAAATCAGAGCTGTATTGTTACAGTATAACATTTGGTCAATCTCTTTTACGATTTTCGTTACAATTCTATAACGGTATGATGTTATGGGTTTGTTTATGATTTAGTTACCTTTGATAATGCTGATTGTTGTTGATATGATCGTCATTTTGTTAGACAAATCGGATGATTTCTTGTTATGTTTCTGTATTATAATATTGTTTTTAATTGGCTTTTGTATAGGCTGCCACTTATAACGAGAATTTCGCCCGAGACGAAACGGCCCGAAATGAAGAAAAAAGAGGGTCTATAGAGTTTCACATAGTTGGAAACTCACTTACACAAAAAGTTTCCAAAGAAACAATAATTTGGTTAATAGGGCTTCAAAACGTATTTTCTCATCAGCTTCCCAGAATGCCCAAGGAATACATTACCAGATTAGTTTTCGATCCGTAATGACAATGTTAATAATATGTAATATTTTTAAATAGATTCACTAAATTCTATTTTTAATACAGGAAGCACCGAACTTTAGCTCTGGTTAAGGACGGACGTATAATTGGTGGTATTTGTTTTCGTATGTTTCCAACTCAGGGCTTTAGTGAAATTGTTTTCTGTGCAGTTACTTCAAACGAACAAGTTAAAGTAAGAAAGCAAACGTTTCTAATTACTAGTGAAAATCTTGTATGCTTAAAATGCTTATTGTTTAATAGGGATATGGGACTCACTTGATGAACCATTTGAAAGACTATCACATTCGACATAATATAGTTCACTTTTTAACTTTTGCAGACGAGTTTGCAATTGGATATTTTAAAAAACAAGTGTGTATTTACGATTCTTATATATGTTTTTACTATTTATTTAATTTGTAATGTTTATTGTGATCTTTCAGGGATTCTCAAAAGATATAAAGCTACCGAAATCGGCTTATGTAGGTTACATAAAAGATTATGAAGGAGCTACGCTTATGGGTTGCGAACTGAATCCATGCATTGTGTACACAGAATTCACTTCGGTTATAAGGAAACAAAAAGAGGTTTAAGCTTGTTTATTGTGCTTTTAGTGAGAGAATAACAAATTTTATCAATTCTATAGATTATAAAAAAATTAATTGAAAGGAAACAGGAACAAATGCGGAAAATTCACCCAGGTCTAACGTGTTTTAAAGATGGTGTGAGAGAAATTCCTATTGAATGCATACCAGGAATACGTAAGAAATATCTTATTTGTGAGTTCTTCTTGTTTAATCAAAAACTTGTTTTTGTTTATTATACATAGGAGATTCGGTTTTTAAACTAGAAAAGCCTATGTAAGTATTCATTGATACAATAATGTAGAAATTTATTGGTTAAATTAACTTCTTTGCAGAGTCAAAGCAGAACCTGGAGATCCGGAGCAGCTGGCGTCATCTTTCAAAACTGTTTTGAATCAAATTAAAGTCAGTTGCAAAACTACTAATTAAAAGTTGTTAACTAATAATGGCGTTTCTATAGAATCATAGTCTCGCCTGGCCGTTCCAGAAACCGGTTGACAAATCTGAGGCACCAGATTATTATGACCACATTAAATATCCCATGGGTAAGTTTCATTAATTAATCAAGTGGTAATTATGATTGTGAGAAAGAGATTGTTACATGCATTTGAGTGCATAATTGAACTTACAAAATGGTACAGTATTTGGTTTTACAAGTTTCGTCATCGAAATTTGGTTTTTAGAAAAACCGAGAGAGTTTTAACCCAGTTGTTACTTTACTCAAAGAAACGGTATGGTTTGGGTACGAAATTTAGATAATTAATTTAAATCGTTTTTGATTAGGATAGCTAAATATGCAAATTTGGCAAAATTTAAGATTACTATAATGGGTTGATTATTATGTTTTTTTCTAGATCTGAAAACAATGACTGAACGTTTAAAGAATAAATATTACTGCAGTCTTCGTCTATTCAAAGCCGACATGTTGAGAATATTTTCCAATTGTCGTGCATATAATACACCTGACACAGAGTACTATAAATGTGCAAATAGTTTGGAAAAATTTTTCCATAATAAGCTAAAAGAAGCAGGACTGATAGCAAAAAGTTGAACCAGAATTTTCTCGTATATTGCACGCTATTCTGCCAAAATATTCTGTAAAGTATTATTATTTACATTTTTATTTATAAGTTATACTGTATACAAGTGTTACGATTAAGTTTGAATGTGTCGAAGGAATTTTTTTTACAAAATGTCATTTCCACCGAATAACTTAAAAAATGGTATGTGTTTTATCGAAATTTAACATTTCAACAGAATTTTATAGTCGTCGTGTATGTTGCGTTTAATACGTTAACTCCTTTCATTATGTTCATAAACAAACAGTCTTCACAACTAAAAATCGTATTTTCATTCAGCAATTATGAATTATTTTAAATAAAATTCTACTAAAGTAAAATTGATGTCAGATGTTATGACGCGTATTAATTTATCTTTTAGAATTCTACGTTTGATTTAAAAATTGTACTTTTTCAAGATACGGTATTATGTAAAGAAAACGCTTGAGAAACGAGAATACTATTGGTTATTTATAAAACTTTCGTAATTTGCATAATTATGCTGTAATTGAATTGATGAGAAGTGCAAATGACATTTCGTATATCGTATGAAGTTATGTTTTTAGGTTACGAAGAACATAAACGTCTTTTAATCACATATTCAGGTTGGTCGTAAACTAATTTAACACGCATTTTGTTGCTCGTAATTCGATTAGTTGGCGGCGAATGGCATATCGATCCGTTTATTTAAGTTAATTCAGCAGTGCATAATCTATACTAGCAAATTAAGAGATCAAGTCTTAATACAGAGAAAAAGACAAGAGAGAATAAGAGACCCACTTAAACATGGAATTGACAAGAGAATCGTATGCATTTTATTGATGAAATTTATGAGCACGTTTTTCACCGTCAAGTAAGTTTTACGGTCGATTTTTATTTATTTTTTTCGTTGCTAAGCTAAAGGTTCTTGTGTAGTGTAAAATCCCGGTCATGACGTCATCGGGGTCCACTTTTGCTTAGCTTGGGTTTTCACGATACAAATGCATTGTACAGAATGTGTGTACTTATTACTCAGCATTTCCATCGTTCACAGTAGCGTTGCATTTTAGCACTGCACCATTTAATTATTGCGGGTTTATTTACAGCAGTTTCAAGACAGTAAAGTTGCAACAAAAAAATTAATAAGAAAAGAAAGAATACATCGTTGTATCAAATTGCATCCGAAAATTTTGCAGTCTATTTTGCTTGTTTTTTTTTTTTAAATCAAGACAAAATAGTAGTGTGTTTTGGGGAGTTTGAGTAGCTCACCTTTAAACTGGCCTCGCCTATTTCTCCAAAGCTCATATACATTGATTGTGCAAAACAATATCACGAATGAGCTATTTAAGTTACAGTAGCAGTTAACTATGTGTTTTGTGGCTAATTTAGTCCAAATTATAATTTTCTGTTACCTGTACTGTCAATGCGGAAATTTAATGCAGCAAACACTGTAAATGAATTTGCCAAGTTTTTTTATATTGCAGTAATATAAAGCCAGATTAATTTTTGTTGTAATTTGCAGTGGAAAACGCTATGTTTTTGTAGTTTGAAGGTTTGGTTAACGGCGTGTATGGTTTTATCCATTTATATTTTAAATGATAAAACGACTACGAAGCATCTCAGCTGATTGGCAAGATAGTCGATGCTACCCTGAATGAAAATTCAATGTTCATCACAGTTGGCATGCTGAGAAAAAGAGAAAAATGTTTGACTGTTGGATAATACTTGCCGTTGCATCACTGTTCATCTCCGAGCATGTGAGTTTAATTCACTTATTATAATTGAATTCTAATTTGTTGCTGAAAATAGCGACTGTTATAATGACATGAAACGGCAACTATTGCGACAGACTTTTAGAAATGTTTTTCTTTAACTACCGTACTATTTCATTTAACCTTAATGTAATTATGTAAAACATTTATATAATTACATTACTCTAGCACTACAGTAAATGGTATAATTTCTTAGTAAAACAAGACTTAAACAAACTGAAATTCTTTAATAGGCAGTGGTTTAAAATTACTCAACTAAAATTAGCAAATTATAGTCGGATTGTTTACTTGCGAGTAAAAAATGTCGATTAAAGTTTAATTTAAAAACATTTGGTTTAAAAATGCAATATGTATAAGCAATATTTTAAAATAAATAAATAACATACTCTTAATGCACTAAAAAGTACTAGATAATGTGAGTTTGATTAAGTTTAAACTTGTCTATTGATTATTATCGTAAATCATTTTGTCTCTCTTGCTTTTCACTATAATTGTTTCCAGTTGACACTATTTAAATCACTTATATTCAAATGTTAGCGATGATTTAATTCAAATTACTTTGATATGTATCATTGTACTGTAGTTGCTCGTTATTTTAGAAATAAATAAATAGAGATCGAATCATATCATTAGCTATTAGTTTGTCTAAAATGTTTAAATTTAAAATTCTAATAAGTTGGAATTGTTTAATAATTATACTAATAATAGTGAGGGAACTGATTTAGTGGCGACGAATTGTTAGTATACTGTAGTTAAGTTTGTATTGCATTGAAGTTCCCCCTTACTAAGTGATTTTGTTGCATAGCACATAAGCATACAGGTTTTTCTTAACGTTTTTTCCCCCAGATTTATTTTGTCTGAGTCAAAATAAAATGACTGCAATTTGTCGGTAAAAATGTTTTTATCAAAAGAGAAATACTTTAGTAGAAAATATTAAAATAATTATAGTATATGAGGTAACTTTCACTTGCATGCAGTATCTCGTGTTAAATCAACATCTGAGAATTACAACAGCAATTGTCTATTGATCATATATATTCATAAACTGCTATTTTTTTCCAAATTGTTGTTGCAAAACTGTCTGGTTTTACTTTTTATGCTGTTTTATGCGGATGTGCATTGTATAATATCGTATATACGTTATAATAAAAAACAATGCTTGCGTAAAAACAGCAATTTTTGGTAAAGTGCCAAATACTAAGAGCTAAATTGATATGAAAATAGGAAGATCGAGTGTTTTAACGAAGCATGTCGTGATCGGACAAAATGCTAACTATAAAAAACACCGAGCAAATCAGAGGAAAAAAGTGTTTATACAAAAAGGACAAAGAACCACCTTCAATTGTACTTCAAACACTACGGATAGATTTATTGCTACACGGATAATGTCAGGAGAGAAAAAAATTGACAGTGATTGTTATCTTTAGATTCAGGACAATAACCCTCAGAATAAAACATACAATAAACCCTTTACATTTATCAATGTCATCTACAGTACAATATATCTTATCTCCATAGAACTTACATTGGGTAAACACGGGAAAATATTGTCACGAAAACAAATTTTGAAATTTAACAATATCCAAAAAAAAGCTAATATTACAATAATGCATTTTGCTACTGTATATAGTATAATGTACTTTTATTTTTTACTTTGCAACAATTTTTAAATAAATATTTTTATCTATAATAGTTATGCAATTTTTTAATAATATTTTGTTTTATTTACAGGTTTTGTGCAATGCTGAATGTGATGAGTTTGAGTAAGTATTCGTTTTAATTTCTAATGATGTTTACCGTGTGATTTTTTAATTGGAACGGTATTATTACAATACCAAAAAAAAATTAGTTAAAATAGTAATTTGTTCCGGTTTATTTATTTTTTTTATTGTTAAAAAATCCAATTTAAAAATACTTGCATGTTTTTAGATGATGCTTGAATTGCTTTAATTATTCAACGCTTTACATTAAGTTCTGCTTAGTGTTAATTTTAGATTGTAATTTTTTTAAAAATATTTTGATCGATTTCAGTTGCCTTCCGTTTCAAGAATGTTGCGATGGAAAATGCTGCTTAATCAATATTTACCCTGGTAAAGTAAACGAGAAAACAGATGTCCCTACCCGTATTTTGACTTACGACTATTACTCTTACTCGTTTTGGAACGTATGGTATTTCTGGTAAATATCTTTTCTACTGGTGAAATGTTTAAGATGTCGTAAATAATGAGTATAATTTTTTTTGGGGGCAATGTAATTAAAGGTTTATAATTATCTTTCTCACCATCTCATGTGTTGGCGGGTGTGGCTACTGGCGATGTCATCGTTATCATCACCATCATCATCCACTCTCTCATCATCAGATCGATTCCAATCGATTTCAAAGAGAAAGATGCAATAGTCGAACTCATATTCAAGACTTTGAATTGCCAAATGGACAGTCAAATAACAGGCAATTTCCTAATTCGACACTGCCACCTCTGCGATTTATTCATCATGTCGGAAGTTATTTACACCCACCGCCATACAACGAAGTGAGACCATCATATTAATGTTAATTACAATAATATAACAAATATCCTGAATTTTATTTTCTTAATTTGTTGCTTTAGGTGACTTCCAAGCCAGATATGTACCCATTAGTTCAAAGTGGACATCAAATCGATTTGTCTAAAAACGATCCTCTAGCCTTTGTTTATGCAAATACCAATTTTATACATTTATATATGCCTTATAATTCAGGTACTGTTAACGTTTTAATAAGACTTAGTACTTGAATGACGTGTGTTAATTGCAGGTGCAATTAATTACATGCCATCTCCAGCGGAATCCAATACATCAAGTGTTTTCCAATCGGCAGCAGCATCCAACATCATGTCACCTCCACCTTACGGCGATGGTAGTACAGATTTAAAACTTGTATATTTGCTTTCAAATTTCGAAGTTAATGGGAGCCTATAACGATGTAGGCAATTGTTAACTTCAAAACTTGAAAGTAACAATAATTAGAGTTTTATAAGGCAATGACTTAACATACCGTAATATTATATAGCATGGTGACATTAATGTAATATTTATACGTAGGAACAACATACTCATCGCATCAAACAAGAGTTTCTACCCCATGCTCAGTGTTGAGCGCTTGCACACCATCAAGTTACATAGAGCCATATACTTTCACAACTCACTATCTGTCCACTTTATCGCCTCCTATGGCCACCACACCAACGAGCCAGCAGCTATTTAGCGAGGTAACCACTCCAGGTGCCGGCAGCACATTGGCCTCACCAACATCGATCAATTTTCGACGTTATATACTTCATTCTAACGATGGCTCACAGCTGCCAAACAATCCTTTCACCACATCTCAGGATTATCTCTTAACAGCATTAGTCGCTGATATTGAGAACATGACCAATCGAAGCATGAACGATGCCGAAACCAACTCGTTTAACAATAATATTCATCATAATGTAATGGAAAATGTCACCGAAACACCAACATCATCTTCAGCGCAGGAAATGTCTGAGCAGGACACCAGCACTGTAGACAATTTGCCAAGATCAAGGCAGTCCATCATGACCAGCTCAAAGTCAGGGATGTCTTCGATTGTTTCCAGAGATTCACTGTCCAACAGGATTAACGGTAATTCTATTTTGCCTCATTCAATAAGTTTAGGAAGTCACGAATTGCAGTCGGCCAATTTCACTGAAAACGGTCGATGCGTGTCAGATGGCAATTTAACCTGACCTGATTCAGAAATCGAATGATTAATGAGTATAATATTGTACAATGTTGAAAAATTTGAGCTCTTTCTGTAAATGTAAGTCTTGTATGATGTTAGAAAGAGAACTAAATAATAGGAAATAAGAACATACTAAAAAGAGCCTTTTCGCACCACAAAGTACACTCAATGATTTCTACAATCTGTATTGATGAGTGCTTCCAGTGGAAACTTAAGAAAAATCCAATAAATGGTTTCATTTTCATATTTATTATTGTAGATGCATAGCAAGAAATAGTAGAATCATAACACAGAGTTTTACAGTATATACTATAATGTGTATGTGTTATTGAATCTACTGGCATTCAAATCAAAATAATAATAACAGAATTAGTAAAAATAAAAAAGATCTCAAATAGTTAATAATAAACTAGTAATAATTGTTAATTAATCAACCAAGTGATTTATGATTACTTGGTTGATAACACAAATATAATAACATAAATATACTTGTAAAATGAAAAAAAGTTTAATATTTAGTAATATTTATATCAAGAAAATTAAAACTTTGTTGAACAACATGTGTTGATGTAAAGATGTCAAGAATAAATTATAGTACCAAGTGTTGACCTACGTATTAAATATTATATTTCGTTTTACTCGAAGTTTGAATTCCAGCGAATATTATGAATCTTTGATACGATCATTTAATTCATCATCGGTAACTTTATTTATACGGTATAATTATAAAAAAAACTTATTCAGTTAATAGTATTTCAAGTGAGATGTCCAAATTGTTTGGTTTAAAGCTCAATCAAAACATACAGTAATGATATGATCTGTATAGCAAAATCTTTACTAACAAAATTAGTATTTGCAATTATGTATTTTAGGAAATAATCGGTCTGTTTGATATGACACAAAAGTTAATCAGAAGATTATTTGGAATTTCAAATTCAACCTTTTTGTTGGCATTTATGATTAATGGGATTTTAAATCACTATTAAACTTTTTGATAGAAAGATTTTTGTATACATACCATTATTTAATAAATTTTAATCAAATAATAAATTTTTTTGAATATTGTTATTGACTAGTTAATTAAAAAATTAAGGCATTTACTGGTTATATACATATAAACGGATATACATATCAACTAAAAATAAATGAATGCCCATTATGACGGACTTGCACATTTCGACCTAACTTATTTAAAAAAATCGAAAAGATAACTTAATATAAGATAAAAGTTATTTTGGTATCATATCACACTTAAAAAGAGATGATATTAAAAATCTTAATAGCACCGAGACATATCCAGTAATAATGATGTAAATATAAAAGATATGCAGAAGAATTGTATATAATCATTATAGCATAAACGAATATACGGTATAAAAGCAGTACTGTATATAAAATAGCAAAATAACATACTGCTTTGTAATAAAACTCCCAACAGACAAATTCCCAGGTACAGCGGAATAAATGTTGATGACCAAGATAAAAAAAGACACCGAGATTATTCGTACAAATCATCCTGGAATTCGTTTTCATATAATTACAATATGTTACACGCGTTATTTGGTTGTGACTTTTAACATGAAAAGGAATGAGCACATCAAGAATTCGAGGAAGACAAATGATGATCATAACAGCAACAAGATATTAAACTTAACATCATACACATCAACGCACAGAAGTAACCAGACACCTGCATTGTAATAAAATTATTAACATTGTAACCCACAATATGTGTAATTAGTTATAATTAAGAATAATACAAACCCCAGATACTATTAGTAACTCAGCCGTACGGTCCAGCCGAGGCATTGAGTCTTCATTTGTAAACTGAGCGTGTATCATTAAAGTGGAAGAAAAACCAATGAGAACACACAGTCCCGTATGAATTCCAGCATTCTAAGAATTAATCAACAATCAAGTTAAGTGAGTTGGCTGTTGAGAAAGAAAGTGTTTTATAGTACAGTATTTCCAAATTTTGGTCACTTTCACTCTCAATTAAACTATAAAAACTGGATAATTACCCATCTCGACCAGTTAATTGGAAATAACAAAAGCAGAGTTAATAACTCCATTAGGAAGATGACTAGCACAGTCAGGAAAACAAATGTTAAGGAAAAAATGTGAATTCTGGAATATGTTGATATCACCAATTCTGGATAATCTGTAGCTCCAATACAAGACAAACTTACAATACACGTTACCTAGACAAATTAATAGTTTTAGTTCTTATTTTTATAAAGATATCATACAGAATAAGCACAGTAAAAGCTTGACCAATAACACAATTATTACTAAAAAGTTTCCCAATATTTAACAAATCAACTTTTGAAGCCAAATTAGATCTACTTTCTGTAAATAAACTGCCAGAAAATTTGGTAAAAGTTATTTTGTGATCAATTTGACAAGGGATGACAACTACTATTCAGCATAATTATATTCATCGACTTTTTACTGCACAGACACCAATGTAAATGCATTACCAATATAATCAATTTCAGCATCCCCACCGGTGTAGTTAGTTTGGAAAAATCACACGAAATGATTATACAGTGCCTGACTGGAACCAAAGGGTCTCCACTGACAGCGAAGATACCGCTTTGCTGTTGATCACTTTGCGCCGTCACATCACTGCCAGGCTCACTGTTTGCACCACCTGTTTGCTGTTGAAATTCCTGAATTTCATCCACTAGTTCCACAATATCACCACCTGCACTATCACTTTTGATGTCTGCATGATTTTGAATTGGCAATTCCTTGCTGGCTGAACTTCTTTGGTTCATAGCTAACCACTCTTCCGTTTTTGACATTTTAAGCGTAAGTTAACCGATTACAATTAGACGCAGCGATTTCTTATAATCACTGTCATTTTAATATATATTAGATGAAAATCACTATATGCAATTTGACATTTTCCATTGCAATTTCACTGATGAAGATGCATTCCGATATTTACATGGATCACTACTTGACAACTACGACACAAGCACAATGCAAGTACACGCATACCTTAGGGTTTTATTTCCATTTACTGTATTTACAAAAAGAAACTATTCTTGGAATTGTAATTACGTGAACGTCAAACAATAAAACATTATTACAAGTACTGATGTATGTTTTTTTACGACCTTCAGATCTTACACGATTATAAACAGCAAATTAATCGATATCGACGATATAATGCAATACAATATCGATATTTATATTAGATTTTCGATACAATTGTTAACAGTACCGGTACGAGAAGTCCGTTTGTAACTGCATTCCATTTTGGTAAGTTAATTTTTAAAATTTAAATCAAAAAGTTCTATTACTGGCTACCACGTGGTTATACAAAATGTCTGCTTACTGTTTATGTACTGTAGTGATTTACCGTCATTGAACAATTTACTTTCCTTTTCATTAAAGGTAAGATCAATTTTATGGTATGCCATAAATATGTTGACTTGACCTTTTTTGTATATTTTAGTTTCAAAAATGTACCATCGAGGTGGTGATGGAAAACCGAAGGGTTTTGGATTTGGAGGGTTTTCATTATCAAATAGAAAATCAGATTCCGGACATTCTTCTTCGTCTTCTTCAAACTCACATAATTCATCATCGCAATCAGGTGTTAACCGACAGGGATATATGGGCATGAACATGATAAGTCAAAATGCTATTTCTCCAGCTGCTTATGGGCAGCCCAAGAAACGACATAAAAATGAAGAAGAGTAAAATTAATACCGAACAACTTTGTTAGATAGTATGACATTATTGATAAAGTCTGTTTAACGTAGATATTTTGATGATGACGAAGATGAAGTCAATTCAACAAATCGAGGAAGTCGTCCATCAGACACGTTGGAGTATATACCAGCTCCAGGAAGTCCTTCTTATGACAGATATAACGATAGAAATATGTCTGACGACTCTGAAGATGATCCTTTAGATGCTTTCATGCAAGGGATTGAAGTTAGTGTATTTTAAACATTTGTTTAAAACAGTTGAATATATAACAGAATATATTGTTTGGGACTCATTCATTTGGCCCTAACCTAAAATGATTTTAAATCACTAAAGGATGTTTTTCACACATGCAAACGAGTCGTTAGTGACTTTTAAAATGAATGACATTTATACATATTTAGCCATACGAGATAATGAAGTAAACTTTACTTTAGTAATCTTTTAGTTTTTGTTTATGTGTATTATATTTGCATACATATTTAAAAAGGGATCTTTAATTAATAAATATTGATTTAGAGCCAAGTTAAAAATGAAAAAGAAAAGTCGGCAAAACGTGCTGCTGTTGAGATTGATGTTAAAGACAAGTAAGTGTTTCTTATTGGTGTTGGTTATTTTGATTCTTAATTTGATATCTTGTTAACATTTAGGGGTGTACGAGATGACATTGAAGAAGAAGATGTTGAAGAATCATATTATCGTTATATGGAAGAAAATCCAAATGCTGGCTTAACTCAAGTTGACAGTGACAATGAGTTAGAGTATGACGAAGATGGAAACCCTATCGCTCCAAAGAAATCTAAAGTATGATGATTTTTGATTCACTATACAAAAATAACTATATGAATTAAAGAATACACTTTACGTAGTTCATTGATCCACTTCCACCAATTGATCATTCGACTATCAATTACACTGACTTTGATAAAGTTTTCTTTGAAGAACATCCAGATATAGCGGCTTTAAGTACCAAAGAAGTAGAAGAATTGAAGAAAAAATTAGGTCTTAAGGTATCTGGTGCCATGCCACCAAAACCTGTGACTAGCTTTGCTCATTTTGGATTCGATGAACCGCTAATGAAAGCAATTAGAAAATCAGAATACACACAACCAACTCCAATTCAGGCACAAGTATGTAGTTCTTTCTTGTTCACTTAGAAAACATTAATCATTAATATGTATACCATACATTTAGGGTATTCCCATTGCGATGAGTGGTAGAGACATAATTGGAATTGCGAAAACTGGATCGGGTAAAACTGCTGCTTTTATCTGGCCTATGCTAGTTCATATAATGGATCAGGTACAGTCTATTACTGTAATGCTCTGAAAGTTTTGATGAACGCTCTTTTCTGTTAAAACATAAGACCGAAGATAAAAAAAGGACTTTACTAAATTTTCAGAGGCATTAAAATGCGTTCAACTATTATTTAATAGACAGTTAATGCATTTAATATTTAAAATGTAGAAAGAATTACAACCTGATGAAGGCCCAATTGGTCTTATTCTGGCTCCAACAAGAGAGTTGTCACAACAGGTAAGTTAAAAATGTGTAATTTTTCGTTAGTTGAGTTGTAACTTAGTAATTATTTTTATATTGATAGATTTATAACGAGGCCAAACGATTCGGTAAAGTGTATAACATTAGAGTTGTATGTTGTTATGGTGGTGGAAGTAAGTGGGAGCAATCTAGAGACCTTAAAGAAGGTGCTGAGATAGTTGTAGCTACTCCGGTAAGCATCTTGCTAGTGTAGAAATGTGTATTAGTTCTGTTGCAATGTACTGTACATTAGGGACGGATGATCGATCTTATAAAAATCAAAGCGACAAACCTTCATCGAGTGACGTTTTTAGTGCTTGATGAAGCCGATAGGATGTTTGATATGGGTTTCGAGCCTCAAGTTCGATCGATATGTGATCATGTTCGACCTGATAGACAAATGCTAATGTTTAGTGCAACGTTTAAGAAGAAAGTAGAAAAGCTGGCTCGACATGCTCTAAATGATCCAATAAGAGTTGTACAAGGAGATATTGGAGAGGTAATTATCGTTTTTAACTTAAATAATTAGTAACTACAGTATATGTGAATGATGTTGTTTTAGGCCAATGAAGATGTTACTCAACACATGAAGTTGTTTGAATCTGGTGCTGATAAATGGCAATGGTTAACGACAAAGTTGGTGGAGTTTACTTCGGTAACTTTATATTTACAATCAGCAAGTATGGCTGGAATTTTAAAGCAGTTTTATTAAATATTTTAAAAAATGTTAGGTTGGAAGTGTATTAATATTTGTTACACGAAAAGATAATAGCGAGGAACTTGCAGAAAATCTAAGGAAAAGAGATTTTGAAAGTATACATTTTTTTTAACTTTTAATATACCGTAGTTCTTGTTAACGAAACTTAACTTTTTTGGTGTAGTTGGACTTCTTCATGGAGACATCGACCAAATTGAAAGAAATAAAATTATCACTTCATTTAAAAAGAAAGAGATTCCTATACTGGTTGCCACCGACGTAGCAGCCCGTGGTCTGGACATTCCTCACATTAAAGTGGTGGTTAATTATGATGTTGCTAGAGACATTGATACTCATACTCATCGAATTGGTCGAACAGGACGTGCAGGTTATTAATTTTTACAAATAACTGTTAATAAACGTTGATAAGCAAATGCCATAATTATCATCTGCTCAGGTGAGAAGGGTGAAGCTTATACGTTGGTAACCGACAAAGACAAAGAATTTGCTGGCCATTTAGTTCGGAATTTAGAAGGCGCAAATCAGGAAGTGCCTAATGAACTAATGGAACTCGCAATGCAGGTTAGTTTGTACTCCCAACATGTTTTTTAAAATCAACAATTGAACACTAAACCATTTATTTATCAATTTAAGAGTTCTTGGTTTAGAAAATCGAGATTTAAAGGAGGAAAAGGCAAAAAGATGACTGTCGGAGGTAGAGGACTAGGATTTAAAGAACGACCCGGTTTTGGTTCACAGCCAGGAAGCAGTTCAAATGCAAGTTTAAGATTTTAATAATATGACGATAACTTTATTTAAAATTATGCGCTATCAATTTCAGACCTCTTCTAATTCAAACTCTGAAAAATCTTCATACACTGGTAATAAACAAGGGCCTGGGGGAGATCGAATGTCTGCCATGAAAGCATCATTTCAGGTAGTGTACTGCATTATCATCTCATGACATTTTATAATCAGAATACTTTATTGTTAGACTAAGTATCTTTACTTTAACTAGAGATCTAATTTTCTAATTGTTTTAGTCTCAATACAAATCGCAGTTTTGTCATGCAACCACGGAAAATTTCAATCAGACGAGTTCAGTTTCTTATGCTAATCAGTCGCCCTCGATGCAACCTCCACCACCACCACCTTCTTATCTTTCCCAACCCCCACCGCCTCCTCCTCCACCTTCCCAATCTTCATCAAGCAGTGAGAGATCCAGAAAGAAAAGTAGATGGGATAATTAACCGTTTTTAAAAACATATTTAAGAAAGTGGTCTTAGTAATTACGTGGTACCTCATGCAAGAATATGAATAACTTTTGTAATTATGCTTATTGTTTTTCTTTAACGAAACTGTTTTCGTTTGTGATTTTCTTGTTTAGGGTTTGTAATGGTCAACACTGATGAACACTACCGTAATAAATTTTAAACCTGAAAAGGTGTCATCTAATCGAAATTTTATTAAATCTTTACAAGTATAAGTACATTTTAAACTCGCTGCCATTCTTCATCGTTCACATCGTAGTCTTTCATTACCACATATTGTAAGATATACCATTGATCAAAAGCACCTATGTCTACGATTCGCCGACTAAATGTTAAATATTGTGGCTTTAAATAAGGACACTGTGCAGCATATAATGCTACAGCTCGGTCGTAATTATCTATCCAAATTAGTGAAAAGAACCCCAAACTTATTCGCCTTATCAGTCCTTCATTATAACATTGTAGTAGTAAATTTATATGTTCCTCAGTCTTTTTATTCTTCAAGTTGGTGCTCACTAAACTCAGACGATTATGGTTTTCAATCAACTGTGAACGTAACAGATGTTCGGTTGGATTTGTGTTTATTGCAACAATAGCTAATCCAATTCCTAAGAGTTAAGTTAAACATTTCAGTATAAGTAATATAAGTTAACTAAATGGGATATCAACTTGCCAGCAGTAATACATAAAGTTCGGATGGGTCTTAGCTTGGCATCAGTCACCACATCTTTGGCAACTTCTCTGTAATCAGCATACAAACCTTTCCAATAAAATGCTAACGAAACACAAATAAGACTGGCATTTAATAAAAACGGTAATGATTGATAAATATGAATGGAAATGGTAATGAATGAAAAATAATTTTTTAAATTGGCTTTTGAAAATATTACCCCATTTCCCAATGGTCCTATCTTTATGCTTCTCCATGAAAGCTTTATATGAATTTGACACTCGAGCAAAAGGCGTAGATGCTCTTCTTAGTGCATTACTGATAAAAGATGCCATAATTAAATTAATAATTAGTAAATACCCAAGTTTAATTCATAAATTTCTTCTCAGCAACACATTTTGAGTGAAGCAAAATCAATTACTGTATCATGCTTTAGTTATGCATTTAAATAACTCAATAAAACTGCATGTTGTCGTTAGAGGGCAGCACAATAATTCGAAGACGAAAAGTAAAAGTCCCGCCAAAAGTTGCTTCTCCTCCCCGGGACAGTTCCCGGCTTTTCGTAGTTGGGCTGGAGTCGCAGGAGAAGGTGGGCGGCGCTGTTTTAGTGTCCACAATGAACTTTTGAAGAAAAAAACAATTGAACTTTCAAAGTGACATTATTTGATAAAACATTAGAAGAATTGTTTGTGTGAAGTATCAGTACGCGATAACAAGTGTTTTTATTTAGATTAGTTAACTTTTAAGTGGTGAATAGTTTTAAGTTAGGTTGTGCGTTGTTGTTTTTGACGCGTCTTCGGCCATTGGACGTCAAAAGCTACGGTAAGAAAAATAATTTCATCAAATAACTTCAATTTCATGTTAATACTTAACGACGATGTCAAGCATTCATATAATATTAGTTTAAAGAGAAATACAAATGTTTTTGTGGCAATTACGAATCACTGAAAATGTCTTGTTTACGGTATGTTTGATGACCTGAGAAACTGTACCGCTTTGATCACACAAAGCCATGTCCGCAATATACAGGTTTTCGTTTTTATCAAACTATGATGATGTTTAAGGGACATATTTATCGTTCAAAAAATTACTTTTACTTATAATTATTGATTATTATTAACTAGGGAACAAGTATTAATTACTTGGCAGCGTTTGGTTTAGTGATATTTACACAGCGACATTTTTTTAAAAAAAAATATAATGATCGTCAATGGCTTGACGTTTCAGTGAGAAAATATTCAACAATACAATCATATTTTCTGTTACAATGTCAACGTAATGTCTTACAAAATTATTATTGTTGTCAACTTTCTTATTGTCAAAATAGTTGTTCTTATTATCAAAATAACTTATGGTGTACTGAATTGCCAAATGGCCTAAAAAGTTGTGTATTGGCAGAATTAAGTCAGAGGCCATAAGTGAATTTCGCTTTACATTTTTTTGACAGTTTTTGTCAGAGTTGTCACTGAGAAATAAATGTTTTAACATTTGTGTGATAAATCCATGAGTGATTTATTACAATAATTCGATTATAATAATGTATTGATGCAAAATATTATAAAATTATAATTAATAATGGCTATCGGTAATGCAGTTGGATCGTAGTTGCAACGTAATAACGCAATATCCATTTTCAAAGGGAACCGTCATTGCATTTGCTGGCGGTCGGTTACTTTGAAAACCGTTTGTAAAAGAAAATATGGCCACGCGAACTTGAACTTGAAAAGGGCCGACCAACGAAACAGCGAAAAACAAACCAAAAATGTTAAAATAAGCGGCGACTTTAAAAAGCTTTCATTTTCATAATTTATTTTGCAAAGCAAATAATTTTTGCCATTGGCGATTGTAGAAAAACGACGCAAATTTAGTCACAACAAATAAGACAGTGCTTTTTTATTCAATGTTTCTTTTTTATTATGTCAATTAAATTAGATGAACAACTATCAACATACAAATGAAATGATGAAAAACAAACTGAAAGACATTGTCATGTCGTGAAATGATAGTGAAAACATTTATTTAAATGTCGCACTTGTATGAAATCATTTTTTTTTTTTTTTTTTTTTTTGGGTTTGTTGATTTTTTTTTCTTAAACTTTTGAGCGGGAGAGAAACATTGTCATTCGTCACTTTCAGCAAATATATACATTGTATCAATATAATATATCGATATTTAACTATATCATTACTATACTATAATTTTTATCTATGTCAATTTTAACGAAAACGGTTTTTTTTTTTGAATTTTTTTTTTGAGAATTTTTTAAAACTTTTTTTTTCACAATCTAAATGACATATTGCCTTATAAAAACTAAAGTAACTTAAAAGGCCTCAGTACTTCTTTTTCATCGTTTAGGTAATTTTTGTTGTTTTTTTTAAAAGTCATTTGTTATACAAACACAATCTCTGTCATACATTACAAGTCTGAATACATTTCTCTACCAGGGATTTCATGTACATAGTTGATTTTATAACATTATTGTGTTGGTTGATCATTGATTTTGTAAATTCGTGTATACAGTCAGAGTGATTTTTAGTATTACTGTGTATTTCTAACAATTGGTTAACAATGGGCCAAACTGTTGATTGACTATACTGTATTCTCAATTGAAACAATAATTTTGTGTGTCTTAACGAGTGATTTGGATTACCAAAGCAAAATCTCAACTTAGGTTTTTTAGGGAAAACTAAAAATATCATACAGTATTTACTCTTTCAATGAAAATACTGGTTAATTTTTATTTAAGGACTATTAAATTTGAATAATTAACTTAAATGGAGTAAACGGTTAACGAAGTGTGTTGATAGTTATGTCGTCAACAATTTTATACCATATTCGAAAACATTTCAGTCTTATTGGTACTTATCAATCGTTATTGCCTTTGAATTGATTGATTTTGAGTTAGACAAGTGTACGTAATGTTACACTGTTAGTCATTTATGCCAAACTGTAAAAAGTCGAGTATGATAAATTTCCAACAAGTTTTTTTTTTATTATTTATTTTTCTAACAAATTTTTTATACCACTAAAACATAACGGTTTACTTGCAGAATAATTCACTTATTTTATTTAAATTAAAATTACCCTGTCTCTAAAACTAATTTCGTAGTAATTAACTGAATTTGAAAATACTAAATATTGGAATGTCTTCTTCTCTAAAAACGTATCCTTTTGCCTTTCATGATGATGTTAAATGCAAAATGGCAATAATAAAAGTAAAATATAGTTAATACATTAAAAATAGCTGCCAAATTTATAAATATTTAAAGTATTTTAAAACTATTTTCAAATAAGGAGAAAATTGCATTCATAAATTGAGTTGGTAAACTGATGAAAAGCTAATTCAATGGATAAAACAAATAAAAAAAAATATGATGTTTTTGAGTTTGTGGCGTAAAATTGTCAGAAGACAAATGTTGCCGAACTTTCTATCTTTTGCTTGTATTTAAATATTATAACTTTGTAATCGTATAAAGTCATCAGAAAACGTATAAACTCCGCCCGACATAAACTTACTGGTGTGTAGAAAAATGTCAATTTCATTTTTTAAAATTTAATAAGTATTGGTGAGCAAATTCAAATGAAACTGAATGAGATGATGATTATTTTTTTTTGGATGGAAACCTCATTTTACTCTCTTAACTTCTGTTTAAATCTTAACCTAAGTATTAACCGGCAATTAACTAATCATTAAAATATCAACAAGAAAACTAAATGATAACAAAACCTCTTTTTCATTTTTACACTCATTAGTGGTTCTTGTTGTATACTTTTGATAGTCACTAGAAACACGTTATAAAAAATGGATTTCTTTTCTTATTAAAATTGTTACAAATGAACGACAATCGATTACTAAATAAGTTATCTTCTAGTTCAAGAGGACTATAGCCTATAATGGACTTTTTTTTGTTTTGTTTAACAATAATACATTGTGATGTTTCTACAGTATGTAAAATTGGCAGTTGTTATTATGATCAACGAATAAGCTTAGTCTTTTTGAATGATGATAGCAGTCGTTGTGGATGTTGATGTCATCATTTTTCATTATATAAAAATGTAACTAAATTAGTTAAAAACGGGATAAATTATAGGGTTTTTTTGTCCGCAAAAGGACAAGTTAATTAAAATTCGTACAACTATAAGTTGCTGTAAATACGTAATATTTACAAATGGAGGAACGTCGACTACATTAGTCAATTATCCTTCAGACTCTAAACTTCATTTGTTAAAGTAAATCTGAAAATAGTAATAAAAAGTATTTCAATAATTTCATGTTAAAAATTAACAGATGAATAATCGAAATATAATTTTAGTGCTTTAGCTTGAACGTTAATGACCGTATAGTGGTCGTTTTTACTAATGAGGAAAGAATTACTTACATTATTAACTAAATTATTAGTATTTATTATTGCGTTTTAAGTATCCCTCTTATCAGTTTGGGTCGTATAGAAAAGTTGGCTGGATACGTAGGCCCTAATAAGTCGATAAAAATTATTTTATTGCCAGTAAAAGAATTCGAGGTACCGGTAGTTACCTGTGGAATTTTGGTTTAATGGTGGTAGTATGTTTTCGTAACTACTTTCAGTTTTTTGTAGTAACTGTGATGCTGTTGTGGGTGAATTTACTTCATCAAATGATGATGGTGGCAAAATGAATGTGGCTTCTAAAGACGATTTTGAATCGCCTCTGCTATATTTAAGTTTAAGAGTTATAGCAATTGTTTTTGTTGAAAATATACAGTATACATGCAAATTTATACCGAAAACTACAGTTTTTATTGTTAGCTTTGATTGGGGCTATTGTCTTGCCATTAACGATGATAGGCCCTGTATCAAAATTGATAGTTGGAGCAACTGGAGCTATTTGAGGCGGCTGTATTGATGGTCCATTACCTATTTAAGACAATGATTATGATAGATATGACAGTACAATTGTTTTTGTGTTTGACTCTTGAAATTACATTTGATGGAGTCTGGAACTGTTGGGGCTGTTGGAATGGGTACGGGGTGGGCTATTCTTAACCCTCTGCCCATGGGATCATGTGTCGGTGTCCTGAAACCTGTTGTTGATGTACAGTAGTTTAATTATATACAATATTTAATGAAGAATTTTGAGATGTTTTGAAATACCTGATTGATAGGGTTTTGGACGGGCAAACCGCTGTGGCGTTTGTCCGTTTGGTTTACATGGCAATTCACAGTGATCCGCCTGTTAAAATAAGTTTGTAATTTAATTCTGTTGATTATATTTGAATATTTAACAATGTCGACCTCAATTGGTGATGTTGCTGGGTTTGTAAACATTGACATTTCCTGGTTCGTAATTGGTGAATTGGCATAGGAAGGTAGTGCTTTTTTATCTTTAATTGTCACATCTGAAAAATTTAAAAATGTAAATAATAGCTAATGTGTATACGATTCTTTAGTGTTGGTTACCCATCTAAAGAAAAAAGTGGACAATTGCAGTTTGATTAAGGTATTAAGTACTTACCGCGTTTTCTTCTCTGTAATCTTTTCTTTCTTTTTACACAAAGACAAGTGACAATCAACACACATACTAATGCAATGACCGCACTTGCAGCGGCAATAATCAACCATTGGTCCCAGTCCGACAATAATCCTGTCGATTCCACAAAACCCTGATCAGCCACCGTCTCAGGTGCGATTGTACCTGCAATTTTGTAAAACTTTTAATATACGGTTTTAGGGAAATCTTGGAATTTGTTTTACATACCTCCACTGCTTGTTAGTGTGGCAAATTCATATTTGGCTTCCGATTTTCCAGCACTGTTTTCTGCAGTTATACGTAAGCTATACCACGTTGCCGTGGCTAATCCTGAGAGTGTGAAGTACTTATCTTCCGATTTAATAGTGTCTGATATCAGCTGCCATTGTTTGTTGGATTTTAGTTTGTACTCTATTGTGAATTTATGAATGGGACACCCGTTACTAAGCCACGACAACAGATTTACATCTGCTTTATTCGAATTTTCTTCAATCAACTTGAGTTTTTCAGGAGCCGTTGGAACTACAAAAATAAAACCGTTTAGAAAATTAAAGGCAAATAAATAATAAATATATGATGTTTATTTACCAGCACCATCGGTTGAAGTTTCAATTGCTTTGGAATAAGGTCCTTTGCCTAACCGGTTTGTAGCTGCCATCGATACTAAATACTTGGTTCCGCATTTAAGATTTTCTAACTTATAGGTGACTGCATCTTTGCTGATATTCACATGCTTAACTGGTTCAGTTTCAGATTTATACTGCAAATGATAACCTGAAACCGATATTAAAATGAAACATCTGTAACCATATGCGGCTATACTATAGTAACTTTCTTTCAACACTAACTTTCAACTTGAAGTCCTCCATTTCGTCCTTGTTTCCATTTAACTTCCACAGTCGTTAGTCCAGTGTTTATTACAGTAACTTCAGGTGAATGGGGTGGTTCAAGAATGTGAACGTCGTAGTCAATTTTGTCTTGGTCAATTTCGTTTTTAGCTTGGCAAGTATATGTGCCAGCGTCTTCTCCACGAACACCGACCAGTGTTAGGGAACCGTCTTGATTAATAATATTGTGCTCTGAATTTTTAATATGTCTGCCTTTGCTAAAATTGCATTGAAAATAACAGTATTTAGAAAAGTCATCACGATTATCTAGTTGCTTATTTTCTCCAAACTGTAAGAGCTCAATTGGCTTATAATTTTACTCATTTATTTACCTGTTAAACCATCTCAAATCTGGACTTGGAATTCCCACAGCTTTACACGGCAATGTCAAATTTGATTTCCAAGTTGCAATTCGTTTATCACCGAAAGATACCATTTTTACCGGAACTGAATTTTGATAAACAAGGTCAACATGAAAGAAATTAATGCTAACAAGTTAATTAATGGAAAATACCTATGGGTCCTGATGGGCTAAGTGTAATGGGCTTTGTTGGTTTGCCTTCACCGACAGATGTTGAACTGCTGACCCAAAATTCATAACGATGACTTTTTCGAAGCCCCGAAATCTCTTTCTGAGTCTCTGTAGGTGGTGTAGTGAATTTGAGGACCTCCTATAAAATTCATAAAAAACCATCAATTTCTACAAACCATGAGTTTCATAATCGGTAATTACCTTCATTGGGCTATCTAGTTTTCTCATGTAAATGTCATACTGTTTAAGAATACCATTAGCTTGATTGGGTTTCTTCCAGGCAACAATTACTGCAGTGTCATGGAATGTCACAACTTTGAGCTCTTCTGGTGCATCCGGAACTGAATACAATTGATGGTTTTGATACTTTTTGATGTAAAAACAAAACGAGATACTTACTGTCGTCTAATGTTCTGCAGTAGACTTGTTCACTGGCCACTCCATCACCGGCTTTTGTAAACGCCAGAACTTGCAAACTGTAGTTGGCAAATTTTCTTAGGGCATCAATTGTATATTTTGGTGTTTTGACTGTCAGGTTACGCACCGGAGTTGTGTCTACACAAAATAACAATTTTATTAACCTATTATTGTTATATGGCTAGGTTGGGTTGAAATTTGCTCTTATGATCAATTGATCATATTTTATAGAGCTCATATTTGTTTTCTTCGGGATTCTTTAAAGACTAATTACTCACGGATTTGTAATACAGTATTACATCGCGTTAACTTACCATACCATTCGTCGATGGGTCTATACAATATTCGATATCCCAACAAGATGCCATTAATAGACATTGCTGGAGGTGGTTGCCAAGTCAAGTGAATGCTTTTAGCTGTGTATGGTGTACAGCGAATATCTTGAGGAGGAGCACTGGGAACTACATAAACAAATAATAAACTTAGACCGAATGGCATATATTTTACTATTGGGAATATTTGATACCATCTTCTGCTGTGGCTGCTAATACGTGATCAGAAGGAGGTCCTTTTCCCATTGCGTTATGAGCTTCTACGATAAATTCATAGATTGTAAATTTCTTTAAGTTTCCTATGATTACTGCCAGCTCTTTGGTCCCATTGGTGATGTCAAGACTTTTATATACGTAAGGATTTTCAACATTTTGGATTTTGTATCCAACTCGATAACCTCGCAACTTGCCATTATGAAGCTCCGGCTTTGGCGCCTTTAATGAGCAAAAGGGAGGATAAAATATGACATAATTAACGTGTGAAATTGTGTAATGGTTAAGCCAATCTAAGAGAAACACATGCCCCCGTTAGTGAATAAGCACAGACGTTAATTTCGTCCGCCAAGTTTAATAAGCACCACATTTATAGGGTCGTTACGCGACTAAAATAGCTCTATACTCGGCATAGAATTTTGGTATGTAATGAAGTTGCTCATACTTTATGTACCTACACTAGCTTTGTATTATTTACTGCACATTTGCAGTATATTATGAGTATATCTATATTTTTGTTTTTCATAGCAAGAAAAAAACTGATACATGTACATCTTTCTTTGCTGGAAGAAGTAAATGTCATACTGTATCATATACAATAATTCGTGAAACAGTTGAAGAATTTTGAAATGGATGTCATTGGCAGTAATGTTTTAACGAATCATTTGGGCTTTATAGTATGCCATCCAGATTACATTGGCTTGTCAATTGCAATGCCTGTAACATGGTTGCAATCTGATAGCTAAAAATTACCCAAACGAAAAATAAAGAAAACGTTTAGCTATTTTTGATTGAAATAAGATATTTGATTGTGCATTTATAATCATTTCTTTGGATTTTTCTTGAGTTTGTGTTTTGTGGTGGAATAATTTAAAATTTTTAAACTTAAGTAATTATTTTTTAGATCTTGCTGACATAGCTATTGTAGTTCATTTCTGATGCAAGTTTTAGTCATGTTTTCAATGTTATGAGCGGGATAGTTGGACAGTGCCCAAAAAGAGTTGTATTTAAGAGCTAATAACTGCAAATATCACTGTTTTTATCAGAAAATTTGGCGCATTTGCAACTGCTTGCAATTGGGAATTTTATTATAATGTATTTGGATTTTTCCAGAGAAACATCGAAGAAATGATTGGTCCTTAAATAAAGAGTTGAAACATTTCTTTTTTAGCTTGCGAGATTGGAATGTTATTGATAATGTTGGGTGCGCACTTTAGTATTTTAACGTTCCCTCATATCAATTTGTGGAGCCAAGTCTGTTGGATAAATCATTCCAAGCATAGATGGGGTCTGTTGCCATGGCTACTATCAGGAACGCAGGTTCACATAAGGCAATTGTTTGAAAGTTAATCAAGCGTCGAGGTTTTGTTTACGTTTTTTTTATATGTAAGGTCATCGAAAAGTAGTTGAAGATAGCAAGAAAGATAGAAATGTAGCGGAGGTTTGGTGATGATGGAAAAAGGGTGCAACTTTTACTTACTTTCCAGCTGACCTTTACAGTATGGGTGTCCATAGCTGTTATTTGAACATCCCTAGGCGGTCCCATGGGAGCTAAAAATTAAAAAAAGACAGACTCAATCTTGAGTTTTAGGACATCATTAGACATAAGCTAGTGGTTTTTCAATTGCTCTCAGAGATTTCAAACTAAAATAGAAATCGCAACTGATTTTATATAATTTTGCATAAACTTTTAGGTCTCGTTTAACTTGTTTATTAAATAATAATATACTGATATCTTATTTAAACGTCTTCGTCACTCTGGTTGGCAACCACTGATAAGAAAAATGTCATAACAAATAAAATAAAAAAAAACCTTCTTCAGCTGTTATCAGATCGAATACTTGGCTGGCATTGCTTTGACCCAGTTTATTATGAGCAAATAGCCGGATCTGATACTGAGTGGCCGGCTTCAGGTCGGTTAATGTCAAAGTTGTTTCCTCTACTCCAGTAGTTATATTTTTTGAATCCATAGGCTTTCCGGTCTCTGTTATTATAAAACATAATATACGGTTTTTTAAAGGCTATTTAAACTGCTTTTTTTACTTTGTACTATTATGAAAGTGTACATACCAATTTCTTTCGGTCGAAATTCGACAGTGTATCCAGTAACTGGAGAATTACCGTCAAATGGCTGTGACCATGATATTTCAACACTTTTACTAGTTGGCTTGCCCATTTTAATCTTTTTAACAATGTCTGGAATTTCTATATAAATGTTTTAAGAAATAGTACAAAATACATAAGAATTTAATCACACGGAAATCTGAGTCAGAGTAGATGCTGTATGGTTTATATGGTACATTATTGTAAACTGAAATTTTTGATGTACAGTGGTTTTTAGTGTATTTGGTGATGCAAAGGAAAATCGCATTCATTTCTATAGTTTTTACTATTTACGAAATAGTTAGCTAATTAATGAACTCATATTTTAGTGACCGCAATCGATGTTTTGCGATGTAATTGGCAACCGTATTACTGCTATTAAGCTTATCACATGATATTACATTGTTGCTTGGCAATATTACTCGTTGTAACTTGTCCATTAACGTAAATATGATCAATCACTACGGTACATTTGGATCATAGTCATTTAATTTGATATTCTGGGTAACCAAACTTTAGTTATCATGTTAAATTTGTCATGTTGATCATTGTCATGAAGGTTTAGAAATAGTGTAAGGTTTGTGTTTGAAGTGACCCTTGTGTATTTTTTAATTGAAATTAACGAACGACGTTCAATCGTTTAGTATATAAAATTCAATTAATACTTTGTTTAAAAAAACTTTAAACATTTTGCTTAGCATACAAAAAAAATGATCATATTAATTTTTTAGTTCTGAAAATATAACGATCGTGGGTGTGTATGTGGTAGTTTTTTTTTTCCATTTACGAATCGGATTATTTGCTGAGAGTTGGGTAAAATTGCTGGATCAGCTGTTGTGCTGAAAAATCAACTGGGAACAAGTGGCGAAAACATATTTTGAGAAGTGTAGAATTTTATTATATAAAAAAGTAGTGGTGTTGTTATAGCAAAGGAAAATTCAGTGGGAAAAATGAGTTGAAAACACAATGGAGAAAGAGAGAAGCTTCATAAATGATGAAATAAATTGCGAGCGCCCAAGATGAAAAATGGCTTAGGAAAAGAAGGGAGGAGGAGACACACAGTATGCGAGGAGTTTAAGCTTAAGTTTAAGGGGGTATACTGTAAGAAGAATGGCAGTAAAAGGGTATATAAGATTATGAGGAGGAAGTAGACAAGTTTTATGTATGACGTAAGAGGACAAATCGATGAAATTAAAGCAGAAATGTTTGTTGAGCGGTTTGGTTGTCATTTAATGTCTTTTAAAACTTCTTAGTAAAGCTATACGATTTCCTTGAACTTACAAAGTTGTTTAAGGAAAAGGAAAACTACTAAAAGCTTGTTCATGTTCGCAAGGGAATTTGACGAGTACTGTAGTTTAGGGTTCGGGAACCAAAAATTAAACTACTACATAGACATAACTGTAACACAGTACTTTACAGTGTGCACAATTTGAGTGAAGTGTCTCTTTGAACAACTTGAGTTATTCGTTGTCGTTAACTTATGGGGCCTTTGATTAAAAACAGTCAAGTTTTATTTTCATTTGACTTTTGTGTAAATATTGATGACTGCTTCATTCAATGTGTCGACTAGTTTAATCCAATTTTCATTTCGAGACAGACTATTGAATTTGTCTGCTCAAAAATAACGTCTCTCATGCTGTGGTTTTTTTTTTATGTATCGCCACTTATAACTTTTTAGATGATATACTAGTAGCTAAACGTTTTTACTAACCATTGAATTGCAAGAATAAACTGAGTTTACCTTGAATGGTAACGTTGATATTTGCTTTGTCTTCACCAAATGTATTTTTAGCAATGCAGGTGAATATGCCTGTGTCGTCTCGATGAGTTGATCGGATTATTAGCTGAGATGTTTTTGCTTTTGGTGAATAATCATTCATCTGAAGCTTGTACCTGTAAATCAATACAAGATTAGTATACTTTGAAGTTTTTGAGCTTTGAGATGTTTCTAGTCGTTATACCTAGAATTTTTAGTTGTTGGTAATGGCGTGCCATTTCTAGACCAAGTTACGTCCAGTGGGTCATCTCCTGTCACTTCACAGACCAGGGTTATGTTTTGACGAATTTTTATTAACACGCTGTCGTTAGCAGCTTTAATATTTGGAGGAACTAATAATAATAACAATGACATTTTATACTGTAATAATATTAATGATGTTTTACCAAGAAATTTGTTGGAATTTGAAAAGGGATTTAGTATGGTAGTGTTTTTATGACTTAATGGGTCATATAATTTTTAGTTAGGTATATTGTTGTAAAGGTCCTTATTATGACAATGGTCATTTAAAAGTACCAACAGTTATATTTAAGCTCTTCTTAGAAATTAGTGCTGCTTGATTTGCCATTTTAATGACATTTAAAGCCTAATTTTACACTACAGACATAAAATTTTGGATTGTGGTTTTGTTTCATTAATGTTTTAATGAGTACTATGTTTATTCAGAGGTGTGGTAGTGGATAATATATATTTTTATTTTCAATTTATTCCTTGATGTTATGTTTGTATAGTCGACATCTTTAAAATTGTTTTACACAGTCGTTTTATAGGGTTTTTGATACCAATAGCTCTAGACTAGTTTTCTAAAAGATCTATTAAACATATCTAGCAAGAACTAAGAAAAGTTTTGGACAGTGAATGTATTAATATTTGTCGATGTATTACCATTGATGTATAAGTGCATTGCTATGCTGAGTCCTTCGTCAATCCCATTGGACGCTTGACAGAAATAATAACCTTCATCGTCTGCCTGAGCGTTGAGGATGCTGAGTGAGCCGTTGCCGTGGAGGTTATATCTAGAAGTGGTGACAATGATGTCTTTACGATTCCCTGGTTGAACCCCTGTCGATTAAAATAATATTGTAGTTGGTTCACGAGATACAATTAAATGAAAGAAAGGCAACATTTTTCCATCTCATTTGTCCACCAATGTGTATAAATAGGATACAGTATATTATTACAATTTGTACCTTCTGCTTTCATCCACGTTATGGTGGGCTGTGGGGAGCCCTCGGCCTGACAGTGCATAATAACGTCGTGGCCCAAAGCTACTGAAGTGTCTCTCGGTTCCACCAACCATCGTGGGGGAACTGATAAGAAGCAATAGAGAAAAATCATACCAATATACTGTATATACTTCAAAGTCAATAATAATAATAAAGGCATAAAGCTCAAGAAATGTTATATTTAAAAGCATTTGACAGTGAATACATAGGAATTTTAAAGAAGTAAAAGAGGGATATATTTTATATAGATAACATCCAGAAATTATAATATACAAAAGCCAATTATCAGTTTTTTTAATTAAAAATAACCAGTTAAGTAATTTTGGTATTATAAATGACTAATTTAAAGTTGATTTAAATAGAAGCTATGGAAGCTTAGAATATTAACTGGTTAATTGAATAAAAAAAACCAATTTATTTTAAGTGTTAACTGCTTCGTGACATTAAATGATTTTTTATTTGCATTTTTTGGTTTATAGATTTGTTTAATCGTTAAATTAATTTTTTTGCATATATCTACAGTCGTGAAACTGATATAAGGATGTCACGAAATTGTTAAAACTTACTTTTCTCTAAACTAAGAATAGCATTTGATATATAATATGCTCATTTTTATCTACGTATATTTGAATGCTCATGCAAAAAAACCAAGACTCCAAAATTAAGTGTGAGCGTGTGTATTTACAGTATATATAGATATAAATAGTGTTCATGCACATTTATCAAGATTGACGACACGATTATATGCTTTTTTATATATAAAAAAGGAGTTTTTTTTGGGAAGGTATATCAAACAGCTAAGTGACAAATTTATATAACTAGATAAGCAATGTAAAAACACTAAGCAAAACGATAGCAAAAAGGCGCCAGACCGTTCTTTCACGCCATGTGAGAAATTTGTTATTTGGTACTATGAAAGGTGTACAGTACTGTATTTTGCATTTTTACCCAATTTGAACCAATCATGCAAATCATATTTAAATGAGGTGTAAAAGAGGGCGTGGCATCCGCTTTGGTACCGATCAACTGATTAGCACATCTTACCCACTGCCATCATTTAATCAAACGAAAAGAAACAAAAATATTGGTCACACAGTGGTTTGAATACAGTAATAATATTGAAATACTTAATAAAATTCAAAATATAAGTTTGAAATTTTCAAAATTAGTATGATGATATACAGTATAAACTTTTTTTTTTTTAGCAAAACAGTATAATTTATTAATGTTAAGTCCATACATATCAAAATGAAAAACTTTTTAATCAAGTATGGATATATTATATTTTATGGGAAAGATTTTATTATGTGTTTAGTGTTTTTTTTATATTATGAATTCTTTTAGTTTTAAAATAAATATAAAAAATGGAAATACAAATATATAAAAACCACCAACTGGGCCACATTCAAAGATAAGGTGACAACATCAAAAGCACATCGAAATATACAATATATATATAAGACTCTTTTTAATTTTTTTTTTGTTTTTGGATAAATTTATTTGGCTTTTGTTACTTTGTTTTGATTTTTTTCATTGATTCGAAATTGAATCGATTTTTGACATTTCTAAAAAGCCAAGGCAAATTAATGATGGTTGCAGGGAGTCAGTTGCGCCAATCGAAAGTGAAAGTTATTATAGAGAAAAAGTATTATTATTTGAAAAAAAAAAAGTTTGTCTCATTTCAATTAGTATCAAAATTATAACCGTGATTGTGATTAAGCGAAGGTGATCAAATTATATTCCAATTTTTAATATTATATTATGGGATTGCAAGAGTAAAATATTTAATTAAATTAAAATATAAATGACTAATTTAGAGGGGGAAATGACGTAACTTAAATAATACTAAAAGGCAATGGTAAAGCAATAATTTCTGTATAATTGAAGGTGAGGAACGACAGGGATGTTTGGGATTTGTTGATTTTTGGGGATTGAAAGGGCTATAATGTGTTAATGAACTTGCTAATGATTCAGTGAACAAAAGCTGGAATTTAATCGATATTAAAGCTTTTGGCTGTTGACTTTGAATTAAACAAAATGATTTGAACTAATAAAAGACTTAATTCCAACTTAAGAAATTAGGAAATATAAATACATTGTAACCAAATGCACATTTCTTATCAATCAAGTCATATTAAGTTATAAAAATATTCTTGAATTAAATAAATTAATTACAAAATGAACAAAATTTTTGATAGAAATTGTTATCCGAATATGATAGATATAATGTATAAAATTATAATTAAATTTGTTTTTGAAACCATTTAAGGCGAGCAACTTGTATGGATATTTTTTTTGAGTTAACTGTAGTTTTTCTTATTAAATGACCAAAAACCTTCAAAACTTTGGCTAAATTTGCGATTTAAGTATATCATTATAAAATAATGGGTTTTATATGGATCTATACCAATTGATCGATTTCTGTTTAAAATTGTTTTTCATTGCAAATTGGATGTTGAGTTTTACTAAATGCAATTTTTGTTTAAAGTTGGTTTATATTTATATTTCCTATACATTTGATGAGACCTGTACACATTTATTTTATTTTAGATATTTAGTATTTTAACAGAAAATATAATATGAAAGTTGTCTACTATACAAAATAGTTTTTTTTTAAAAAAAAAATAAAAATGAGAACCCAAGATTAAAAGCTTAAAAGTGATAGAGAAATAGCAAAACAGCAAAAACAGTTTTTTGTATTGTCGTTCATGCTCTGTAAAAGGAATATCACATATTTCATGGGTTTTATGTTTATTTTTTTGTGGTGGAATATTATTTTGTTGGATTGAACTAAAAAGTTTCAACTACTTTTAAGATCTTGATCAATGCAGTTATCATATCTGTTTAGATCTCCAATACGATTTATGCGCATCAGTAGAGATACATAATTAGACATAAGCAGTAGAAGAAGAAAAATCAAATCAAAGAGAAATAAAATAAAAAATATATATATGATTATACAGTACACTGCATTTCTACCGCTCACATCATCACAATACACCGATTTATATTTTGTTATCATAGCAACAACGAAATTTAAAGAAAATAAATGGGATGTATAAGGGAAATTTTAGGAGGGATGAGGCAGAAAAGTTAACAAAAAACCAAGCCATTCTTTCATTTCAAGCACCATCAATTCCGAAGTTCGATCAGTAGTAAGTAGTGTATCGATTGGAAGAAGACCTGGGAGTTAAAGTGCTATATAAGTTAGTAACAATAAGATAAGGCTATAGATATACGACGGAATGTCAATCATTTTCCCAAATTTTTAATGTCGAATTTAACTGTTATTAAATGTAGATTTCTTAAAAAAATACGACTTAACGTAAACATTTCAGTTAAAAAATTGAATTGCTAACTAAAATAAAATTTCTTTACTACATTTTAAAATTGTTTGAGTTTTTTTTAAAAATAATTAGGGAAAGTTAGTTTTTTGACTTTTCTTCGTATATGCGAAATAGAAAATGCATTGATTATGCAAATCGATTAAGGGGAAAGAAAAGTATAAAAAATATGTATATTGACTTGGGTATGCTTTGTGTAAGTTGTGTGTGGTGGTCTTTATCATTTGATAGGGATTTTATATTGTGTCTAGGATTTTTTTAGAGGGAGTGGGTGTTTTGTGGTGTTATTTTTTTAAAGATTTTTTATGCTGTAAAGAAGTGCATCAATCGGTAATTTGACAAACGTGTCACGCACTTTTTGTCGTAGTCACATTCACTCACTCAGTCACTCTGAAAGACTCAGCCTCTGTGATTCAAACACAACGCTTTCTATACACATATATTTTTTTCATTTTGCGTTTGCTGTACCGGTATATGCCGTATGTATACCCTAAAGCGTGAAAAGTCACGTATTAAAGGCGACGAATGAGTGAAATTGGTTTCGAACTGTTAAAAAAATATTGATCCGTTTGCGATTTAATTCTTGATGATAAGAGTTTTTTTTTATTTTATTTTGTAGATGTGTTTTTTTTTGCATTGAGTTGTCGAAACGCGTAATTAGGTTGGGGGAAAAATTGAAGCTGTCATTTATTATTTTTTTTTGTTATTGTTTTTAGTATGTGGCATTTAGGTATGTCAACGCGAGTGTTGACGAAATTTTTAGATTTTTAGGAAGCTCTTTCTAGTTTACTATAGTTGAAATAGATTTTTAGGGCTTATAGTACTTATTTAAATTTTAGACAATTTTATGATTGCAGAAATGCAGGCCTGTGTTAGGTCTGTTCATGTTTTTAACGTTTAATAGAATTTTACTAATTTTACTTATTAAGTATATGTTGTAATTGTGTTTCATCTTTTTCACAAACATTTAATAATTTTTATTATGGTTTTTAAAAACTGATTAACTGTATTTTTTAGTTTCTAAATATGAAGCGTGTCGTAAATATTTAGGATTTTTTTTGTTTAGCTGTTTAGCCATTTATGGGTTTGAATTACGTTTTTCAGTAGTCATCACCAGCTGCGACATTTCTCTGCTTAAACCTTGCCATTAGTAATTTCTATTAAAGTCAGTTATCTTTGTTTTTTTTTCTGTATATTTAAAAATAAAACTTGTACGGAAAAGGTGTATCTGTGTGTAAATGTGCGATTATTACTTTTATTTAATTGTTTATAATCGTGGTTTTCGGTTTAATAAGATTAAATAAGTTGATTGAGTCAGTAAACTTAAATAACATTTCGGTAAACAATTTCAATTTGACAATCATTTTGCTAGGATAGCATTTAAAAAAAGTAAAGCGTCATGTTTTTATCACATTTCGGTCCGTATCAAACATACAGTAACTTGCATGCACTACCAATTCAATCGGTCAATGTGTGTCTACTGTCTGTTATTAAACGAGAAACTTAAAACGACGAGTATCTATTGTGTATGGTAAGAAAACATTTTGTACGGTATTTTAATATATTTTTTTTTTTAATTTTCGTGTAACGATTGTGTATAGTGTTCAATGTAAAAGAAATTCACGATGCTTTCTAAATATGGAAAAGGTGGGTTGGTTGTGCTCAATTTATAATGATGATATTAGAAAAATATCAAGAAGGATAGGAACACTTTTTTGTCAAATAAAAATGACCGGAAATGATGATGTTGGGAAGGATGGTAAAATGGGAATTGTTGAAAGGGTTAGATGTGATGAGGTCAGTTAGAGAAAGTGAAGGTTGCAATTGAAAAGATGCAATGATTTTATATGGGGAATATGATTTGGCAGGTATAAGGGATTTAGGGTGGTTTGGGGAAGGGTAAATCACTCGGGTGTGAACTTTTAAGGTTGCTGTTGGAATTTCAAGAGGCTTGTATCATTATCATCTACAATAAGTCACGCACACAACATGCGTCGTTTTATTTTTGCCATTGCAACTTTTTGTTTTTTTTTGTCTAAATCCAATGTGCAGATGGTTACACAAACGCATTATCATTACCATTATCAACCGTTAAGAAAATAAAAATGCTATTAGTAACAACTTAACTGGATTTCTGTGAGGGTAACTTTGTTTGGTAAATGAGTTGCGATTTTTTGTGGAGTTTTCAATGATGTAGGTTTAGTGTTTAAACAGAAGAAGAAAACCTGAAGAGATTAAATTAGTCAAATTGTAGGTTTTTCATTAAAATAAATTACACTGTGGTTTTTAATGTTGGATGAATTTTTCTTTGATGTTTTCCAACTCAATGTATGGACTCAGGAAAAAGTGTAGAAACTCTAGATAATTAAATCTAAGAGGCTTTAAGGGTAATTCTTGATCTTTTCTAGCTGAATTTTTTAAGAGTGGTTTTTTAAAAAAATAACTTTTAAGTTTATATCGAATCCGATAGTTTACATAATTATTGTAGGTAATGTAAATCGTAACCGAAGTGGTTTCTTGATATCTGGGTAATTTTGGGATAAACTTAGAATATACGATTCAGATTGAAACACTAAAATAACATGAATGTTATTGCATTTACGTCGAAGTTAACTTTATTTCGTAACTTATTATGTAAAATTAATTTTGTAACTTGTGTAAACTAAATGTGATTTACTATAAAGTGACTGGAAGTCAACTTAACAAAAACCACATACTTTTTAGATGTTTAGATTCATTACGTAAGCAATGTATGTTGGTTTTTATAATTGAAACTTGAAAAAAAAAAAGATGTATTTGTACAAGATTAGAATTTAGAGGGTAATACCAAATGGATATCAGACACTAAAATATATTTTGAATTGATTTTTGTGAATGGTTTTGTATTTATATAAATAAATACTGTATATTTCATGAAGTTCTATACGGTATATTTTGTTTTGGTATACTTTAGGCACTTTTTTAAAGTTTGTTATTTCTGAAAACATTCTCATATCTAGTTTTCATTGTTTGTACTTAATTCTGAATGTTATGTAAGTTACTGTATCATTAAATTTCTCTTTTTTTTAATATTATCCTTTTGGAGTATTCAGCGCACTTGAACTTACTACAGTACATACAATATGCTTACAGTATACAGTAGTTTTTATGCAGTGAAAATATTTATTCTTATTTCGTTATTTTATTATTTTTAGGTTAAATCATTAAAACTTAAGCTCAAACTTAAAACGAGAGCTTATTCCAAATATTTATATGTTACCGGTAATTTAATTGTATGTAAACATTAGCATACTGTGTTTTAACTGAAGCGAAGAATTGCAAGTATAATAAATAAGATGTAAAAAAAGTAAATGAAAGCCTGTCGAATCAATCTGATCCGTGGGTTAGCTTGTTGTGGTGGCTGAAAAAGAACCCAGCTACCTGTCTCATAGAGCCTTATATATTACCAGAAAAGGGGCGGATTCCCCTATTGTTTGAGCGTAGACTACCCATTACGACAGTAATGAAGTACAAAGATCAGTTAGGTGAATGCCGAAGTCAATTGACTTCACATTCCCGACACACCTAATTCTGCTTTTGACGGATGTAAAAGCAGAATTGTGAATTGATTTCTAATATCAATTCAACAAATCCTTATCAAACCATTTTGGCTAATCAGAAGCTTCCTAAAGTTATTAAAACTAATCCTAACATAATAATGATATTGATCAATGGTTTATACCTGGTGGCTAACGTTTCAGTGTTTGTGTTTCAAATTTATTTTTATATATATTAATCAACATCTGGTTTTTCGTTTGATGGTTGAAATAAGTTTGCTCCATTCAAAGTTAATGTAGATAGCATGACGGAAGTGTGTTGAAAATACTGGCTAAAAGATATTTGGGTTGGTTGAAAAGGTAGTACAGAACAATATGTAAAGATTTCTTGAACGTAGATACTGTATGCATACAAGGTTTAAGTTTGCGTTTATTGGTTTGGATTGTTGTGACCGCATGACCAATATTATCGATTGGTTTTCCAAATTCAAATGTGTTGAAATGTATTCATTAAAATTAGATTTAGTTGCTATAACAAAATTTCATTTTGATCAGCCTTGATGTGATACAAGGTTGTGTAAATAGTAGTTAACATTAATTATAACAGAGAGTGATCCTTATAGTTTCAGAAGTTATATTAAAGGATTAATTCTTGCTGAGAATCCACAAATTTGTAACAATTTGGCCAGGTTTAAGCGCAGGAGAAAGAATGGTGTGAAGTAAAAAGGAAAGTCGTTTTCCGCTGGTTGAATAATTAGACATAACTAATCCACAAATTTCCACCTTCAATGCTGAAACGTCATAATCTTTTCCTAGACAAAGTTAGCTGAGCATTTTGGTCTTCCATAATCTTTCCCAATGCAACTTTCTCAATGATTGAATAGTGTTGTATCCACAGCGTGGCGATTATTTACAACTCATTGTGTAATCTAAAATTGTCAGAATGCTGTCAACTACTGTAGACACGACTGTAATGCTGACACTGGTGATTGCAAACTCCAATGAGGCTTTCAGTTGAAATAAAAAGTATGCAATGATTCGAATGATTCCATTTGGAGGTGGTATCTTCAGCAGAATGAAGTTTTCTTTACTTGTCAAGAATGCTGAAGCGCCCATTAATACCTTGGTGGGATGAATGATTTATTAATTTTCTAAATGTTGGTTTACGACAATGAAATGCAGGTCTAAACATTACTGATGGCCTCCATTTTTTTTGATTTTATGTCTTCCGCATTACTTTCGATACTGTCGGCTGTTTGGGCAAATTACTGTCTCTGCTTTATCTCCCCTCTAAACAAATTTCACTATATTACTTCTCTATGGCCATTTTGGAACCTCCGGTATTGAACAAGAGCAAATGAAAGTATGTTATTTGAATCATACAGCATCTTCGGAGGCTGCAGTCCACTGCATTACCAACTGCATTACCATAATTGAGGCAGTCAGCAGTATTACCGGTCCCAAGTTCTCATTAAATTGTCATCAGATGAGTTGGCAAGACCCCACCTAAACTACAGCAACTGTTGAGAAGCCCTACCTAAATTTTTGTAATACTTTCTTTTTTAATCCAATTATGGTTAATCTCCAATTACAAGTTAATAAATTTAGCAGTTGACATTGGAATAATATTTAAATCAAAATCCTCAAATTCCATGCAACCCAAAGGGCGTTGGCGCAGGTAGAAGTTCAGTTCCTTAATATATTTGGGATCCAAAGTCTGTCATTCTGAGTGATAAATGGTGTTAATTATTCTTAGAGAAAGTTGAAAATCGTCAAAGGTGTAGAGAATTTCTAATGTTGGTAATCAAGCAGTTTCCACTAGTTAGCCGCCAACAGTCGTTGAGTGATCTCTGAACATGACAATTGTTCACATTTGTTGACAAATTTTAGGTAAATTTCCAGGGTGGCGAACACAAGAATGTCCGGTGAAGTTTATAAAACTTTTATGTCTAGTTAATGCGTAATTCAGAATCTTCAATAAAGCTGCCATTGATGTATTTCGATCCTAGTTGTTTGGTGTCCAGATAAATATGTCATGTCTAGAGTCCACAGCTTGGTTTCGGAAATGTCTGTGGTTTCCCGGCTCTCAACGTCCTACGGAGGTTGTTTCGTACATATTGGAAGCTTCAGTTACCCAATATGTTCGGTTTGAATTACAGATGTGTCTTCATTAAAGAACGGACAATTCTGCTTTTACTGTCGAATCAATCTGATCCGTGGGTTAGCTTGTTGTGGTGGCTGAAAAAGAACCCAGCTACCTGTCTCATAGAGCCTTATATATTACCAGAAAAGGGGCGGATTCCCCTATTGTTTGAGCGTAGACTACCCATTACGACAGTAATGAAGTACAAAGATCAGTTAGGTGAATGCCGAAGTCAATTGACTTCACAAAGCCAATTGAAAATTTTACCGAATTTTTATTTATCCAATTACAATTATCTAATACGAGTCAGATTATGACTTTCTGAAACATACTATACGAATATTTTTTGTTCAGTATTTTTTTTGCTTGTTATGTTGTATGGAAAAGCTCAAATGTCATTTTTTTAAAGAATTATTGTACAGTACGTCTTAATTTCATCTACATTATCATTAAAAGAATAATGAAAGTTTTTTTTTACATTGAAAAGGAAATATGAGTTTATAAATAACATTAGGAAAATTACTTGAACTTTTATTGCACAAGATACTAAACATTTCTTATTCTTTTTCTGAAGTTTAATTATCGATTTTTAGCAGACTTAAGAACATTAAGATCGACAAATTTGTCATTAAACATTTTTATTAAGATTTTATGTAGGTAAATTTTAGAGTATTTGATTTAGCATATACCACATTTACTGTAAGATATGGTACGTTTATTGGCTAGTTATTAAGAAGACTTCTGGCATAAAACGTTAAGATACTATTTAACGTTGTGTTTTATTTTATTGTAGCTTTGAGATTGAGGTAACAATACTGGCATTTTTATAATTCAGAGAATTTACTTTTTTGGTGCAGTTGTATAATATCGGAACTTAAGTTTAAATTTTAAAGCTTAAAAAATATTTTCAGCATCATGTTAATGCATATTATTGGGCTATTATTGCATACAACTGGCGAAAAGGAATTTATTAATTTTGAAAATTGATTTTTTTTATTAAATTAGAATTTCACATTAGCTCTGGACTCATTTTGATCTCTGTACTGTTTTGTCACAAACAAAATGACTTTTAATGTCACTATTGACCAGTCGATATACAATAACTTGTGTTTATGAATAGACTGCAAAGGGTTTTTTTTGGAAACATACAGTATCTGCTGTGAGATAAACTCTTCGAAAAATTCATTTTATACCGAATTCGGCGTATAAAACTAGGCATTGCAATTGTGAAATTTAAATCTTTGGATTTCTAGTTTTATTGGAGTTTTATGTATCCCATATTTATTGATGCTCAATAACAATTTGCTATTACTTTTTTACACATCAGTATTCAGCGTGGGTTTGTATATGGGCAGTGAAAAAGATATGCACATAATGTATTATTATGTGTATCGTATATTACGTGTGAAAGAGAAGTGAGAAGTCTGTAGTTGGCAATACATGTTTTTGAGTATTATCATTTTATGGTGATCCTTTTGCTTCAGTCGTCAAATGTCTTAGATGCTGCTGCTGCTGTGTCTCTAGTCACACACAAACAGCAAAGTCTTATTGATTTTGATACATAAGCTGTGTCTGCAACAATAAAAGAATTTTCCTTATGGCTTTATACCATATGCATGTTTAGGTTTTTGATATACAGCGTCAAACACTTTTGTATTTGTAAAATACTAAAACTAAGAAAAAATCAAAATAACAGACTGTGTATGTACTTGTGCGAGGTTATAACGTATATGAAATATGTTCACGTTCTTGTGTAGATGGACAAGATTTTATATTTACAAGGGGTAGTCGAAAAGTTTCTTTCCCAATTTCTATACTTAAAATATGCAACAAAATAAATAAAAGTTACAAGTTAAATTAGGCTATCAAATAAACATTTTGATTAATTTAGTTTATGAATTTAAATTTTTTTACATTGATAGGCTCAGTCTTTTTTAGATTTGTAGTAAAGTTTCTATTTTGTTTACGTCTACAAGTATGTTATGAATTTGGTCCCTGTCCTGATGCGAAAATTGGAGGCACTAAGTGTCACTAAAAGTATCACTAAATGACCAATGACGAAATAAAGATCTGAAATTATGTACAGTATAAGATTGAGTTCTGTAACTTTTTCAGTTTTTGAAATCATAAACTATGGAAAGATACTTTTTGACTTCCCCAACTACAATATAATAAGTTGTGCTTGGAATGAACTAAAACAGATGTATACAGTAAATCTGCCATAGTCACAACTGGGTAAACTTAACGTTAGATGCCATAGGTTCATTGATTTTTTTTAGCAAGAGTGAATGTTGTGTTGTATAAAGCTGTTTTACGGATTTCATACGTATAAACTGTAAGAATATAAAAAGCAAGAACCAAAAAATAACGAAGGCTTTTCCCCTTCACTATGTATATGTTTAGGCTTTACGTGTGAAGATGGAATACAAAAGATTTTTTTTTTATATATATTTTTCTTAAGCTTTAGGAACATTGAACGGCGATGTTGGGAAGCATTTGCAAGAACCAAGTGCCCTTTTTTCCTTCAGCATTCATGGCTGGATAGTCGGAAATGTTTGTTGAGCGAAAGAAAACAGAGTAGATAGACAGATAGAGACGCTTTTGTATGTGCAAGAGATGAAATTTGAAAGAGAAAATAAAAATTGGTGCTTTAAACTACCTTTACAGTTTGAGTACAAATAGCCTTAAAGCGTGTATATTAGTGTGCGGCATGTTATGCCAGGGGAGCCAACGCTTCAGAAATTGGGATTGTTTTCTTTCGCCTTGGTTTTTTTTAATACATATTTTTCTAACTTGGTTTTATCTGCATGTCGATATGGAAATGTTATCGACTGCCTTTAACTATAACGTATAAACGAAGAATAATATGAAGAAAACTTTTGAAGTGCTTTATATTTCGTGTGGCATAAGAATAATACTAAGTTAAACTTAGGACAGAAATGAAATTTTAAGTCAAACAGATCATAATATTACTTTGTATGTCAATGTTTCATGGAGTGAAAAATATAATGCAAAAGTTTTAAGAATTTTTCTTACTCTTAAGTTTCGATTTGAAATTTGATCCTTAGATACCAATGAGATGTTTTAACGCTTCATTAGTAATTTGGTTTTAAAAATTTGTTATTTTAAATAATGTCCTTTGGGTATTCTGTATAGTGAGATTAATTATTATTTAGATAATGCTTTCTCGTAATAAGTATTTATTGTTAAGTGTAACAATTATGAGTAAATGTGTTGCTAATTTTCTGTCTTACAAGTGAAGTCAACGGAGAATTAATGTCATTGTAATTACTCGATTAATGCTTTTGTGGTTTGTAAGTTTTTTTTTCATACAATAGCGACAGTGAGAAGATATTAAAATTATTCATATTGCATTTTTCTTCTTCTGTTTAAGACACCATTAGGAGTAAACAGGGGGATTGGGATGGGGTTAAATGTAATGGATGAATTAATTAAATGTGAATTAGTCATTGTTCATTATGTTTTTAATTGTGGATGTGTATGATAGGGGGATCTGTGTGTGGCAAAGCTCTTTCTATTATTCTGTTTGTTTATATTTTTTCAAGAGTTATGATTAATACAAAAAAGGAGTTTGTGCGAATGATATTAATTACAATGAGATTAATAATCGATTAATGTGCAATCCATCCATTTATTCCATTCTTCATCATCATCATCATCACCAACAGATGCTCCATTCGCTCCATTTCAAATGCAGGCTTTCTCAGCAAAATCGATAATTTAAATGCTCTCGATTCAAATCGATTTTCTTTATCTACCGAATGCATTTTATAAGCATCTTTGGGATATATTGGAGAGGAGAGACTAAATAAAAAGTGGGAAGTAGGGGGACACAAAAGCTTAAAGGGTTTTCTTGTACCGATATAGACTAGTTTGTTAGGAATGTTATAAGGAATAAAATATATACATATACGATATATATAAAAATAAGAGTAAAATTGAAGGGCATGGCTTGAATTATGGGCTAAAGCTAGAAAAGGAAGTGGTTGAATTCGATTTTACCAAAGGAGAAGAATCTCGTTGGGGAATTTTTTTTAAGTAAATGGCATTGGCGAGTGACACACTGTTTTCATCGCATTTCATTACATTTTAAATTTGAATGGATAAGCCACCGATTTAAAACGAAAAAAAAAAAACTCAACTGATACAATGTTTCACACTTCCGTTACCAAGATATTGACGATTATTTTAATCAAATGTTTTCTATTAATTATATTCATACTGGATCACTGTTTTTAAAATGTGCAATTTCACACTTTACGCAGTTGCTTTGGCGATGTAGAAAATCAGATTATAAACCGTAGTTACTAAAATTATTCATTGTAGACAACATAATACTTGAGAATTTATATTTAAATTTTAAAAATCAATTTTTTGGAATTTTATTGGAAAGTGTCCAAAAAATATTTGCCAACGCATTAGAGTTTTTGTAATTGTATTTGATTACATTGTACACGAAATTATTTAAGTGCCATTTTTTGCCATTTTTTATGCTATTTTTTAGTAATTCAATATACAACTTGATAGCTGTTGTAATCTACTATACCGTGTACTCGAAAGTTATCAGGTAAAGTACTTTTAGCATCCTCAAGCTGAAACCACGATATCCTAATATCATATCTTATTATAAAAAAAATGTATTTTATTCCTTTGCACATTTTTTTACTTTTATAAAGTGAATTGGCAATATCTTTAGATTGCACTGACGGAAAATTGCAATTTTACGACGTTAAAATAATCGTCAAATATCCGTTTGAAAATGAAAGTGAATAGAAATAAAACGGTATCTTGCAAATTGGGAGAAAAAGTTATTGGGGAAATAAGGAAAATAAAAGTACAAAAAAACTCAAAAAGGTTAAATTGGGTTTACTATAAATGAATAGATAAGAATTTTAAAATATTAATATTGATTTTTATGGGAGAAGTGGGCAATTTAGTACTGTATATTATTTTCTATTTTTTAGTATGTCGTCGCAATAGCAAGGCAAATAGTAAAGCAGGGGATTTTTTAAAAATATAAAAATGTATGAAATTATATTTAAATGGTGGGGTAAGGAGAAAATATGCATAGATTTGTCCAACTACGGCACTAAATTCAAGCTAAATGAACGAATTCATAGGCATTTATATTATTATAAAAGGCTTTGGTGGACGAGCTATGTGTTAGAAGGAGAAAGAGACAGGGAATGTGCTTTTCTAGACAATATAAGATAGGATTGGCGGTGTCTAAATAGGCAAATATACTTTTTTTATATCGAGTACACATACATATAGAAATATATGGAGATAAAATAGGAGAAGATATGATTGCAGGCTTCTTGTTTTCTAAAACGAGAAACTACGTGACCGGAATACGCCGGAATGCTTCAAGTTTTTTTTCTTTGACTTTTTTTTTATCATTTTTTATATATTGGAAATCATGCCGGATGCCACTAGTAGTGCACACTCTGCATATATATAGTTTAAGAAAGTTAGAGAAAGTGGTTGTGGGAAAGGATATTTCATGACAAGGATGGGTTTTTGGTTGGAGGAACATTTTTTTAGGAGGATGAAGCGGGAGATAAGTTGGGTCTGGGATGAGGAATATAAGGTGAAAATTTCAAATTGATATACTGTACATGGGATTTGAGAGTGAATAAAATTATAAGTCTAAACTTAAGTGAGTTACTTGCAATGTTTACCTATCTAAGGTTGGAATTTTTGAATTAGGACTCATGATTTTGCATCAATGACATTGTACTGTTTTTAATTGGCTCTAACTCGCTAAAAGAAACGTTTCAAATTTTGTATAATCAAGACCTGATAATGTGTGAAGAAACATTATTGTAAACTGTGCAAAAATATGCTTACAGATGCCAGAAATCCAATGATAAGTCAATATCAAGTAACATAGGTAAAGTTTCATCGTTTTTTTATTTGACTTGGGTCAGATTTGCAGCTTCTGCAAAAATAGTTTTGCAAAAAAAGTTTTTTTTTACACTGAGTGTTTACCATCTTAAATACCGTATTATTGTTACTAATTAAATTGGCTTAATTAACTTGTATTTTAGTATTTCTCGACGTTGTTGTGATTTAACGACACATCTGGTTAATTTGACATTGTAAGCAGTAATCGTTAATAAATTAAACGTATGCGCATACTCGATTAACCATGAATAATGATGAATTCAAAAAAAATGAAATTGATTTTTTTGTTATCTAGTTTAGCCTTTTTCATATTTTTAATATTTTTTTTTATTTCTCGCTGTTGTTTTATATGACATGCCGTCATTTTTGATGATATTAATAGTAATGAACTGAAAAAGGTAGTGTAATGCTGATGAAGCTATCTGATTATGAAGCTTTCGATTTTTTTTCTTCAATGCAATTTACATTCTTGATTTCAATTTGAATAATAAATTAATAACTCGTAGGATGTAAGTTACGTGAGGAAGTGGAAGGCATTTATAATTAGTGTTGTTTTAGGTATGGGAATGACAATATTTTGGTTTTTAGCTTATACTGTATATAGCTACTGTATACAGGTATAGCAACTAATTCATTTGCTAATGTTTTTCTAATGTTAACTTAATTAGTTCACTAAATTAGCAATTTTTGGGAACGTTAATGTTATGGTGTATAAAATACAGCAGTTTTAAGTAGCCTAGTTATCGTTTAACATTCTTTAAAAGTAGGCTTTCATGGTTAGAAATATAAGTTGTAAATATTGGTAATAAAAACAGGTTATGAATCAGTAAAAAGTACAACATTTGCCAGGACATTTTAAATCTCTGACAAAAAGGTATGCATAATGGTCGCTTAATTAAAGAGAAAAAACCAAACGTGGTAAAATATGCAAAAAATTGGTATAATTTCTAAAAAGGATTTAATGAAAATTGAAGGAATTGCTATAGTTCACTTTTGACAATAGCATAATACTGTATAGAATTTTTTTAAGAAAGCCTTTAGCTAACATATCGTATATCTAATGTGCAAATTAAAGTATTAAATTTCAAATTTGTTTTTACGTATAAACATTTTGTTTGTTAGATTTAAGTTATATTTTGAACGTTAAATTGCTTAGATTAGTTTTTTTTATATATAAAAAGGATGATTTATTTTAGTCGCTTGTGCATATTAAACTGAAAAAGCTATTGTTATAATGACTAAAAACAGTAGATTCTCATAATGACTTTTTGTGTTACAGGCAAATATTTACTAAAAATACCTTTATAAAATCTAAACCAATTATTTTCAATACTTATTTATTAAATATAGTCTTATCTACGCATATAAATTTATAAACGCATAAGTAACTTAAAGATAAGGCAAAACGTTTCCAATTGGCTGACTTTTTCAAGACATAAAATGTGTGTGGAATTATTTATATTTGACTGCTTCGACATTTCAAAATTATTTCCGTTATTATCAACAGCGTTTTTCTTTTTCAAACCGAATGAAAAGTTATTTGCTTATGCATAATAAATGTTTCGCTAATGTTTTGACTGAATCCGTCGAGAAATACTATGAATTTTTATATTTTTTTTTTATAGAAGTGTTGTATGTGTGATGACGTTTATAATTATTAGTGTGTGGAAATGCTATGAAGCAAAACTGACTTGGTGTGACTGTGAGTGTAATCAAATGAATGTCAACTAGAAAATTTTTTTCACCGTCGGTTTTTTTTTCTATGTGCAGTTTCCCTGCAGGGAAATTCAGTACTGTTATAATTAGGAAAAAAATAAAATTGTATAATGGTATTTTTATATATTTTTGGAGGTATAAAAACTTTTATCTCTTTCATTTTGATATAAACACACTTTTTTTTCTTCCGTAACCGTTCACTCAATTACATATTCATTTTTATTATACAGTATATTGTATATGAAACTTTAAATATGTAATAGAAGGGTTATAATGTTATGGAGGATTACTATTAAGGTAGCAAAGGTTTTTTTTGTTAATTTTTTTTGCGTATACCATACATAATATGTGTGAAAAATCAAAATGAAAGAGATGTTTAACTTCTTTATATACACGTAAAGTGTCACTCATTAAGTTTAAAGAGCAAAGAGAAAAAAATTAAGATTATGAAAAGACAGTGAAAAGATTATACGGCAAATATGAAAGCTATATCTACTATAGTCATTAATCATCAGGCAGGAAGACAATTTTTTACATAACAGTTTGTTGAAAAATTATATAACTTATATGCTAAGGAAATGATATACTCAAAACAGGCTATTAAAATTAACTAAGTTTATTTTTTATACGGAATGGAGGCGTTCGGTTGATACGAAGTGTTGACAGAAATTTCAAGCAGTTTTTAAGTGGTGTTTTATTACCCTTAATTGCGGTATTATCTCGATTTAAGAGACTTGTTTTGTTAGAAACTTTTGAAGTGCTATCTTGTACAATATGATTTCGTTTGAAACTAAAAATATAATTAGTTTGGATACATGGTAGTTTTTTTTAAGTCTTATTCTGTGTTAAATGCAATTATTAACTTTGTTACAGTTTTTTTTTTCTGAAATGATTAAATGATTCGTAATTGGGTGACATTTTTTCATTTAAATTATTTAGGATAATTGTAGATGGTAATTTTGATTTATTGTATTCGTAAAATTGGCTTACTACATTTTTTAAATGGTTTTTATTTTAACTTTTGCTTCTCTTCAAGTATTGTATCTTAAATCGAGATTTTACTGCATTTTATTTGTAACAATATTTCTAACTTTTTACTAGTAGAATTCCTATCATGTTTTGTGTCTGTATTTGAAATGGCAATTTTAACTTAATGGAAAGTTAGTTAAATAAAAGATGCAAGTAGCAATTCGTACTAAACAGGGCTAATCGTTTACTAATTTTCATTCCTTAAGAAATTATGAGATTGGATTTTTTTTTTGGTTAAAGGGTTTTACAAAAGGATTGAAGGTATTTTTTGGATTTCAAATGTGTTTTTTTTAAGGTTGGGTTGGGAGTTTGGGATAGGGTAAAAGGGGGGTTTTGTTTACCGTTGACAATAAGTTGGGTACTGTATCTGGCGCTTCCGGCATCATTGCCTGCAACACATGTGTACGTTCCGCTATGCTCTTTCTTAACAGAATCTATGGACAGAATGCTCGAATATTCATCAAATTTTCGGACCGTAATTCCGGTCCCGAGGTTGGTGGGGGTGTTGGGCACAGATTGTCTGTCTTTCTCCCAAATAATCCTCAGCGGTAAGTCGCCTCGACTCACAACGCATGACACGCGAGCTAGCATTCCTTCGAGTATGTGCTGCTCGTCTTGAAATGAGAACGGCACAATCTTTGGTGGGACTTCATTTTTGAAAATTATTTAATCCACAAGTAAATCAATATCGTTTGTTTATTGACAGCAGACGATGTTGTTGTTTTGGTCGATCGTCATCAGAGGCAGCAGAAGAGTTGCAAAGATTCAAATCGATGTTTGTTAAGTGATTTTTAAGTGGTCAAATCGATTTTTTCCGTTGGTTATAGATTTATTGGTTTATTCCCAGTGACGTTAGTAATAAAGCCATATAGATAGAGAGGAAGTGAAGGGAAATTATGGACATTATGTTATGTATTATAAGTAATCAAATTTTAATTTTTTTGAGGGTTATAAAAGTAGAAGATGGGATGATTATTGTTTTGGAGATGGTAGGATGGATTTAGGTATCAGAATGGTATTTTTTGTTGTTGAAGTGAAGGGAGAGCACAAAAAGAAAAAGAGAGAGAGAGAAAAAAAAAACAAAAATACGTGTGAGCACAACGATGTTTACAACAACAAACACACCTGATTAATTGGTTAAAATTAATTGTAAACCATTTTAAGATGTTGGTGGGGGGCTCGAAGAGTAAAACTGACATCGTTAACCAACTTTAAGATTTTTTTTTTTGTTTTATTTAGTAGTAAAAAACTTCAATAACTTGCAAAACCTTTGATTGGCAAATCGTAATTTTGGTAAACGTTGACAATTTCACACTTTTTGACACCCTGCAACTGCAAAATGTTTCTATATTTATTGATAGATCAAAATATATTTATCCTAATCACTCTTGTAACTTAAAATAAAATGCAATAAACATCAAAATAAATATTCGTCGGCCGCACACACATTTAATGAACATTAAGTGTAACTTTGATCACAGCACGCACTGCCATTATCATCTGCATTTCAAAAAGAAAACCCAAAATAAAAATAAAATATCCATTATTAATTAATATGTAATAGTTAGAGATATGGAAATTAGGAGAAAAAAGACAGAGCAGGGATAGTGACAGTGACTGACAGTCGACAACCGTGACACACCTAGACAACTCAATTACCATTGACCACTAAAATGGCCGACTGTTCGGCCACCGCCGCGTTGTTGTGCACTTTGCACGTGAAATTGCCGCTGTGTCTACGGGCCACTTTGTCAATGGTAAGAATGCTAGAATAGTCGTCGATTTCACGGACCCTAACGGCCGGATCGTCAGGTAGTGGTCGATCGTCCTTCAGCCATTCAATGGTGATTGGTAGATCTCCCTGATATACCACGCACGACAGTCGTGCGACTGATCCTTCTAGTAAAGGATCACCATGGAATGAAAACGGGGTGATCTTTGGTGCAACTGTAATATTGAAAGAGATTTTTGGTGGTTTTCTTTTTTTTTTAATTAGTTATTAGTATTGACACCACGGGTTTCTAATTAGCTGTGATAGTTATTGTAACCGCAGCTGCAAACTTCAAGTGTTTTAATACGCGCTTGGATACACACACACATACGCATAGGCACTTGGACATAAAGAAAGAAATGACTAAATTCTTTGCTATAAATGGAAACGATTTTATAAACCAAATTACACTTTTATTACTGTAGCACGTATAATTGAGGCAGCTCTTTTGTAACCAAATAATTTCTGCAGTTTTTATTCTTATAAGGTATTGAAGGGCTTTTCTAGACAGTATACTGTACTTGCCTTTTAGAAGAAGCTGAATTTCTCATTAAAAGCACTCAAACTTGACTTTTAGTACACATCATTCGGTTTTTAGTTACATGGTTTTCGGCTTATAGTGCTATGTATGAACTTCAAATGCGTTGAATCTACTGGTTTTTTATGGGCAGACAAATTTGGTTTATTTAAAAAATTATTTCTCAATTTTCTGTACAGTACTTCACATACTCTATTTATTATAATTAATGATGCTTGTTTTTTCAAGGCACCGAATTGTGATTTTGGTGATTGGTTTAATTGATGACATTGTTTGTTTATGGGGATTTGACAGTAGATTTTCAACTAAAATTCAGCCACTTCTGATTCTTGTTGTGTATTAATCAAACTTAAATCGTTCGTCTGACTTTGTTAAAGTTTAAAGAAATTTCCAAGATTTACTTTTTGTAATAACTTTATGGCACTCAAAAAACGTTTCTCTTTATAATAAATTGTTTGTTATTATTGAAATCTCCCGTAACGAATAAGTTATAATATCATTTATAAATATTTTTCATAAATATCAAGTAATGTATTTCAAATGTCGTGTCACAGGTCGAAACCCCCATTGTTTTTGCATATTTTTTCCATATATGTCAGGAATTTAATTTTACTGTTATTGGCATTGGAAACAGCAACGTCATACTCAGATGCATTTCAGAAATATAAACATTTCAACCATATAAAAAGTTTAAAACGGATTTAATAGATATACTGTATGCACCCACTTTTTAAAGAAAAAAAATTCAACACAGAACAATACAAGAAAAATCAATTGTGATTTGAAAGTAGAGTATTTGTTGGTGCATAAAATTGATAAGATGAAGAAAGTATTCACTGTTCAGTTGCGCTAAGAAAGATGAAATGTGTTGAACACACACAAAAATACAAATTCTCAAATGATTCGGCGTTATTATGCGTGTTGCTTTTAGATTTCTTAGGTTTTAAGGTTTGAAAATAAAGGTAGAAACAAAAAAATGGTTGAGGTTTACTGACTGACTAAGCAATACGTTTAGAGCATTTATCTCTTTTACATTAAGAAAAATCTAGCTTATTTTTTTCTTCTTTTTTTATGTATTTTTTTACTTTTGGACAATACTTGTATAGGAGAAAACTTCAACTAACTTACTGTAGATGAATAAGAAGAAAAGTACATTAAATTTCTTTCGTTTGACTTATCTTTAGGCTATCGAAATAATAAGATGATTTTACATTAATCACGCGAAAAGAAAGTAAAGGCAATTCGTCTATCTTTGTGTTGAAATTGAAGACATGGAAATTTCTTTAAACAAATTAAATGACATTTTCGACGGAAAGATAAATGGCACAACAACTGAAAGCCATTGATATATTATCGACCGCCACGTCGGGCATTTAAATTAGGGCTGAGAATTTATTTCATTGATCAATCATTATAAGAATTTAATCGATCACTGTTCGACATTCTATCGGATTACTTATTAATTTTTAATGAGGATTATTTTTATTAAAATATAGTGTAGTAGTTGTCTTATGCATTTTCCCAGAGACTTAATTAGTTACTAATTTTTTTTGCATACCGTAATAAAATTGTATTTTGTTGATTAAATTGTTGCATCTCGTTTCAGAAGAGCCAGACTTGTTATTTTATGATAAATTCTGTCATTTGTCAGAGCTTTTAATTTTAAATATCTCAGCATTCATAATGTTATATTTAGTTAATTGAAATTAATTAGTTTTTGGTTGGCCAACTTAGTGAATTTCTGTAACTCAGTAACTTTATTAAATATGTGGGCAATCGTACACAAGAATGGACTCTTACATGCCATAATGCCTATGGTATGTGTGTGAATATTATTGCAGGGTGCTGAGACTAAGTTATCTCAGCAAACTATTTGACTCATCCTCTAGAGTTATTAATAAAAAATATCTAAAAAGAAAAAAAAATACATTTTTTTAGTTTTTTTTTATTAGTAAGACGTTGTGTGTGTTGGCTGGCATTTCTTTCTCTCCTGTGAAAAATGAATAATCTGTATTATACAAAAAAGAAAAAAAATACCCATAACAAAAAATCAAAATAACCATTAGAATTTGAAATAGTTGATTTAAAGGCAGTAAAGAGCTAAGTAGATGAGTTTGAAGATAAAAGAATTCTGGGGGAATTTTTTTGTAAAGGAAAAAGATGGTGAAATTGAAGTCTTTTGTAGGAAGGTGGTGGAGGAGGAGTGGGAATTAAATGGTTGGAGGAAGTTGGAAGTTTGGGAAAGAGGATCATTTTTAGGAGAAAGATTTGAGGTTTAAAAAAGAATTTTTTTTTTGGAAAGAAAGATAAAAGGTACAAATAAAGGTAATTAAAACAGTCAAGTGATTAACTATTATATCTTGGAGTGATTATATGAAAAAAAATTAATTTTTTTTTCTAAACTTTTTTTGATGACCCTTTTTAAAAGGGATGTTTAAAAAATATTGACGATAGTAATAATAAAGATAATAATTATAAAAAAAAATGATTGAATAAGAGATTGTTTTCTTTACCGTTAACGAAGAGATTTGCTGTGTGAATACTGGAGCCTGCGCTGTTGGTGGCCATGCAAGTGTAATTGCCGTTGTTCTTGGGAGTGATTTTGGCAATTGTTAAAATGCTGGAAAACTCGTCCAAATCACGCACGGAAACTCCAATATCCGGTGAAATTGGATGGCCGTCTTTAAGCCAGGCAATTCGAATTGGTAAGTCACCATCACTGACGACACACTGGAGACGAGCACGCATTCCTTCACGTATTAGTTGGTCTTGAAATGAAAATGGTGTGATTTTGGGAGGCACTGAAAGTTAATCATCAGAAAATTGGTTATTACTCGAGCAAAACTAACTTCTATATATATATATAAAAAAAATACTTCTCAAGCTTTCTATTTTGGGCTGTGTGTACAATATTAGGCTGTAGATTAAGCTTAAAGATCTATGGTTTCTAATTTATTTGCCATGCTACGTTTTTAGTGTATTTAGTTGGTATTTAAATTGCATTTGGTGGCTTTTTAATTACATGTTACAATGTTAAGTCACTTTTGAAGAGCTGAAGTTTTAGTATTTAAAAGTGATTCACTATTTTTCAGTTTCAGGCTCTGTCTGATGAATTCGGATAGTAGGTTTGAACACTAATGAAAGGTTTTGCAAATGTAATCATTATAACGTAATTGTATTATGTTGACAAATTATGACACTCCCAGTTGTTAAGATGGGAAATAACTTTATTATTGGCGAAAATAACTATCGATTTAATTTGCTGTAATACCTAAGTAAATCTATCTACCTACCGACTGACTTTATTTCTTGACGGGATAACAAGATCTTGTTAATCGATTTGCGACGTTTTTCAAAGCGTCATGAGAGTCTCGTTTGGTGGCAATTTTTTTCTCTTTTGGTTGAGTTTGCAATTGGTCGTTTGCTTGTCATAAAATGTTCTGGTGAACGCTATAACCCGAGTTTGATCGCCGACTTTGGAGACTCGTATCGGGCATCTTATTAAGTTTTATATACGAGCTAAAGCATTAAGCATACAATATAGAGAAAAAAAATTTTTTTGCGATATATTACGAAGACAGAGATAGAAAGGAGTGAGAGCGCGAACGAGGTTGTAAAATTCAATTTAGTTTCAGGGGTTATAAAATTCTATAGAAATGGGAACAAATCGTCTTCTAAATGTTTGAAAGAAGACATTTTGTGGTGATGGTGGTGCCGTAGTGCAGTGCCCCTACCTGCGCTTGACTTGAGGTTATTACCGAGCACAACTAGTGTTGTACAGGTTTACAGGAAAGAAAAAAAAAGAGCAAATATTTTATTGCTCTCAATTCGCGTTAGAGCATCGTCGTTTTGACTGTATAAATATCTAAAACCTAAAGTGTGTACATACTTGTATAATATAACTTACTTTTAATGTGTATTTGTATGCGCATATGTGTTTCGCAGCATTAAATTCGCATTGTTTCTTGCAACCCACCATCCTAAATACAAAAGTCAAATTCTCAAAAATGGTAAAAGTTTTCCCAAGACGTCTTTTGCTCAAGAAGATTAAAATAATTTTGCTTACTCTTTGAAGTATCAATAATTTAATGCACAGCATCTTACGTTATTAATGTGTTTTAAATACGAAATCTTGATGAAATTGAAATTTTCTTATACTGAGCTAGTTTTCAACAATTTGAAGAATTTAAAAAAATTTCGTTGCGAGCAGGATTCGAACCTGCGCGGGTTACCCCATTAGATTTCAAGTCTAACGCCTTAACCACTCGGCCACCGCAACTTCACACTAATGGGATATGTTATATTTCTCCACGTTAACAACCCCTGTATTTTGTAAAAGCTTTTGATTAACACATACCATGGCACTGCAAGTATAAACGTGTACTAAAGACATAATATCACTAAGATATACTGAGTTATAATGTAACAGAGTAAAACATTTTACTTTTAAATTTGCTTTTAAAACGATTTTCTTCAAGTATTGTAATTTTATTGGGGCATCGACTTTTTGTTGTCTTGGAACACCGAATCAATCTCTAACATTTTCATTTCGACTTTCTCTCTAATGCCCTAAGGGTGAAATTAATGTATTCTTCCATTCCACTTTGGCTTTTACTGTGTGCATTTCCAAATAACAGCCACATTTATATAAATATAAATGTCGTTTGCTTTATTCGTACTTAACTTACAGTAGTTCGTAGCCAGAACTGGAGGTGTGCATGTACTATACTATGTAGTTGAAAGTGCAACGGTCTACTGGCAAAACTCGTAAATTCTCACAATTAAAGAAGATGGATTCTAGCTGATATAACAAAGGGTAACCATTATGGTGTTTTTGGGAAAGCGTTTCGATTTTCATTGGTGCTTCAGCATTATCGTCGCTTTTGTTATTATTTCTTAAGAATTAAATAGGGGAGAAGAGTTAGAAGGGGATGATAGTTACTGAGTACTGCATTAAATTATTTATTTATAGTGTAAAATATTTTATGTGAGGATATACTGTACTAGTAGTCATCAACATTTTCTGGAAATCAACCTTTTCATCCACAGTGTCCACCATAAATAATAATTATTAATTTTATAGTGGTTCTCGCTGTTTCCTGTACGTTTTCTGTGTTTTAAAACCGGTACTTGAACCCTTTAAGTGTCACAATTAAATAAAAATATTTTTTTTAAGCAATGATAAGTGTTTAAATGACTATATTTTGAACTTTCTGGTTAATGGTCGGCACCTGAAGGTTGACAACCGTTGCTGATGCACCTTATTTTGATCATCGACTGACATTTATCAAGGGGATTAAAGACGTGTTTTGGCGGTGGCTATCTTTTTCTTGAAGAAGAAGAAGCAAAGTCCGGTTTCTTTTATCATTACATTACATTACGTCACATAGGATTTACACGAAGAAATAATTGTATCTAGCAGCTTGGAAAGATGGCTTTGAAGTAGCTTTAAGACTTAAAGAAGGAGCAGACTTTATATGTAGCTTTTTATTATATATATATATAGTTTTTCTTGATACCGATCATGCGTATCAAGTTAAATGGTTTTCAGTGGTTTTATCGTATCATTGAAAAATTTACAGAAAGATCAATTGAAATAAAGTGTTGCCTAGTTGAATTGGGGAAAACAATTGTTGAAATTGATTTTAAGTTTATCTTTTTTTTTTCCTCTTTTTTTTTTAAAAAAAAAATACAGTATGTAGTAAGAGTTAAGAGTTTTGGAGGGTGGAAAGGGCGCAGATAGAAAGGGTAAAATAATCGATATGTGTCAGAATGGTTTTTGATTTTGAGTAAACATCAAGAGTGTGTTGCAGCTGCAGCTACTAAAGGTCGAAACTTGAGTGTGCGATTGAGCAAACATTGGCTATTACGTTCTTTATATTGAACGTGAGACTACATGGGCACTGATGACGGAAATCAACTGTAAAACACATGTTGTATATGTATTGTACTGTATCTGATGAAAAGTTGTTGAGCTCAGAGTTGGACAACACAATACATTACCCTGCCATTTGCTGATTCTCAGCTTATTGATTGAATTTTTAAAGATTTTATTTTCATTTTTAAGTGAAGATAAGTTCACTGTTTATGCATAATATAGTTTTTGCAATACTGAAATTAAAACGCTAAATTTGAAATAAGTCAACTATACATAATATGATATTAAAAATTCACTGTAAAATGTAAGTTAGTTAAAAGGGGATTTGACTTTATTTTTTGATTGTAGCACTTTATGTTGTGGTTTGCAGATGTTAGTTAGACTTTTGATGACTTTAGTTAATAACTTACTATAGGGACTTTAATTAATGCTCGAGTGACTGAGTCTTGGTGACAGTGATGTACTGAATAATTAAAATGGCACCGGCGCAATTCTGATTGCATTAATATGCTTAGGCGAGTAACAACTGTAGTATAAAATTTAAATGGCTGATTTACTGTATATCAGTTTAACATAAAGTGTTATCGTTGTTGAATTATTTGCACAGTTTTGTTTTTTTTCTGTCATAACTTTATAAGTTATATGGAAATTCAATTACAAGTTCTTAAATGACAGTTTGGAATTTCATTGATGTTTTGTTGTCTACGGCTGATGTTTTAACGCGTGTAATTAAGTTTGTAGGATGCCATTCGTACTTTAATGACTTTATTTAGTGGTAGGGATTGTCTGTGAGACATTCAATGAATGCGATAATGTTGTCTAATATTGGGGGTCGTGTGAAATCATTATACTGCCAACTAAATTAGCTGGAATTTTATGGGCATGCAGTTTAAATGATTTTAAAACATTAAATTTTAAACAGCGTAATTTGTACTGAACACGTTGTTGTAAGGCCTAATTAAAAATTGATTGATAAAGAAAGTCAATTGCTTTGGTAGTGTTTGTTGTAAACTTTAAAGTGTTAAATAATTTGCCAAATGTATGCCATGAATTGTTCAAGTTATACATAAAATATAATAATTATAATTCATCGTTATACAGTATCTATCGTATTAGATTTAATAGTAACCATGACAGGACAATGCTCATTAATTTCGCATGTATCATCTGTTAATTATTATTAAGCAGATGATTTGTTTCAATAGTTTTTTATACTAAATTATAAGCTGTTTAAAAATAAAAGAAAACTTTGTATGCATTACCTGTAATATCGATGTGGACAACGACTACTCCTCTTTGGCCATTTTTATTCCAAGCTGAGCAAGTGTATCGTCCGGCGTCCGTTGCTCTTTTTACTTTTTCGATGACCAGAGTTCCATTGGGATAGACCGCCTGACGGAGATTGATCGGTAATAACCGACCTTCTGGAATATCAAAATGGATGAAAACGTTAGATCCATACACATACTACCATATGTGATCAATAAATTCAATCACCAACCACACAAGTGTCACAAGTGCAAAGTTAACTAAAATTGACCAAACATCTTTCAAGTAAAATGTGTTTAGTATTTGTTTACAGTTACAGTGCATCTTTTATGAATGCTGCGTTGATAAATGATGAATCAAAATTAATAATTGACATTTATTGTTTAAGACCAACCATGTGAGCAAGAAATGTTATAAATTTCCCATGAAACTTTTGCGTTTATTAGTCCTTTGAGATTAGAAAAGAACAACAAAATAGTTTTCAATTTACAAAACCAAAGACAAACTGCGTAGTAAACTTTCAAGTTTTTTTTTATATTCCAATACAATTGAAAAACAAACTAAAATTAATGTTGTGTAAATCTTAATGTTCTTAACATTTTTATGTAATTCTGAATTTTCAATGTGAGCTTCTAGTAGAATCTAGCTTAGTAAGTCAGCTCAGATTGGTACTACAATAACGTCTGATACAATTTATAACCAAAAGCACTGAATTGAGAGTTTTAAGCAAGTCTAAAAAGTTAATTTTTTTAAGTTTCTAACGACTTAATTAGATGGATGTACACATTCGTTATTCAACATTTAGGGACTTTGGTTTTCAAGACACTCGAATGTGTTGAATTTCGTTTTAAATAAACAGCTTCATAGGTGTGAAATTTTTATTTGTTTTTATGATTAAGTTTCTTAGAGACTAGTTCGATACAGTTTTCACTTTTTTTTCATTATGAAGATGTGAAGTTGATATTTCCAAGTTTGAAAGTTACTTTTGTATACTTATTACATTTTTGTGGTTGGTCATACATATACAGTATAAAAAATGAAACTGGGATGACAGGGAAAATTATATTTTTCTCGTCCTTTTCGGTTCTTTTCTCTCTATCATTTTTATCCTATTTTTGTATGCTATATGCAAGCTCACAGTTCACAGACTCAGTGACCTCTTCATAAATACACTACACCAGTTCTAAGTACAGCACTACAACTGTACTAAGCTTACCGGATATACAGTATACTGTCTACTCCAATGTAGATAAGTTTTACTGTATGTATATGAATAAGCGATAAGAACAATAAATCGATTGGATCTTGTCAACGGATGGACAACACGACGCCATCTTTCACTTTTCCAAAAAAAAGTTGGAAAATCAGATTTGCAATTTAATCGCGGCCACGATCAAAAAAAAATTTATTATACATATCCATCCTCGATTTCAAAGATATTCAGAGTGTGTGAAGATTCAATTTGCATATATGACTTTATGTATTTTTGTTAGATACATATCGATTTATTGATATTCCCTTTTGATATGGTCTTCCATGAAATTTGGGATTTTTGATTTGAATGAGAAATCTTATGGATCAGATATAAGCAGGCGTGTCGTCAGGAAAGTACGACTTTTATCTAGGCCCCACAGGTTAATGTGATATACTGTATTTGCAATATCAATGGACCATTATAACTTAGATTGCAAAATGTTTAAAAGTACAGAAAAATGTACCAAAAATACAACGTAGAAATTGTTCATTAAAATTAGTTACAACTCAGGAAATACTTTGCATGGTTAGGTACTTTGGTTAGGGGCTTAAAACTTTTCTTTCTTGCTCCAAGGCCCATTCGATTGATGGCACATCACTGGGTTTACTGTACGTTCATATGTATTTTTATATTTTTGTTAAAGTCCGAATATTTCAACTTGTAACTTTTATGCAAAGAAATCTTTTTTAAGTATAAGAAAAAAAAAAAAAAGATACCATGCCCATATATCTTCCGTTTGAGATAACCGCAACATTTTTTTTTATATTAATTTTGTATAAAGTTTTGCGAAAACTCATGTATCTATCTTTCTATGTGATTTTTTAGTACTGTATGTACACTCGACGTGTACGTATGAATATAAATGCAAAATAGCGCCTTCTCTTTCTAACTTTCACTGTCTTGTGTGATAAAATGTTGATTTTAAAAAATGCCATTTTTGGTGGCTGTCAAGAAAATTTATCGATGAAATTTTATGACCAACTGCGAGTGGTGCTGCTGCTGCTGTTGAACTTGGAAAAGTTGCTTTCTTTAAAGGTTTCTCTGCCTTCGTGAGCATTTGGGTTCAGTGCTGGCTAATATTATATACTATGCATTGCCTTCATAGGTCATGAGTCTTCTTAACGCTCTCAAGTCAGATTGGTATTTTTCGACTTTTGTCACACAAAAATGCGAAAATCTCAAGCGAGTATGCTTCTCAAGAGCTGTCAATCAAATAAGCAGACGTTTAGAAAATTGTGTAACTTTTATTCAGTGAGTGTTGTATATACGATATATAAGGTTTAAACGATCAACTTCGGAACTTGAATTATTTTGGAGAATTTTGAATTGGTTTTGAGATGTGAAACGTTTGGAAACTCATGGTTTTTAATATTTTATGTTAGTGGGGTGACTTGTAGATTTCAAAACAGCATAATCAATTGAAATGCTCACATTTCACATAATGTGTACCAGAATACAATATTTTGAAGAGCAGATAAGAACTCTTGATAATTTATTTGTGATTTAAGCTGAGAAATATTATTGATATTTCTGCAGCAGTTAAAATAGTGCATCGACTGTTGATTGAATTTTAAATATCTGAATTGCTATTTACCTTTTTCCCATTGGTAAACTTGGATTGGATATCCATAGACAGGACAGTTAATGTATGCTGTCACTCCAGCCACATAAGTTTGCTTTGGAATCGGTCTGACAAACGGTGGACCTGAAACAAAACGAAATGGATTTTTTAAGAGACAACTAAATAAAACTTTTGAAGTGATTGTTTTTATTTTACAGTATTTTTTTTGTAAAGACAATAGGTTTTTTTTGGACAATTTAAGGGTTGAGACATTTCCTGTAAAAGCTGTGCGGAGACATTTCATCTAAAATTAAAATCTCTTTGAAACTTAAATGCTATGAATTAACCATTAAGTTTAGACCGTAAAAACTAACGATTCTAGACTGTTTACCATTATCCATTTCAAATTTATTTACTTTTATTTATTTATTTTTTTTTTGATTTTAGGGTTTGAAGGCATACCGTAGCTGTGTAAACGTCCGATTTCTGTACGGTAAGTGAAATATTTAGTTTTAAATATAACGATGTTTCTAAATTAAGTGGCTTAAATAGCTTTGCTTTAATGTTGTAAAAAATGCGTGTTGTTAGGTTATAAATTTGAATCTCAAGCGCTTATGTGAATTGAGAGAGAACAATTTGTAGATGGTGACGATGCTATGCTGTATTTTTATAATGTACTGTATATTAAGAGAATATGATGGATGATCCTAAATAAGAAAGTCCCTTGTCTCTGTTATATTTTATTTTGGTGACAACTTTATTTATGAAATCTCGTGTATTTGATCACTCAGTTTTTTTAGTTCAGTGTACTCAATTCTTTTGGGCACGGTTTGTTCCATATGTCCAAAACATTTGAATAATATCTAGTTTTTTTATGTACAGTAACTTAAAGATGACGGAACTTACACATAGACATGTCATATTTAACATTGGAAGTATGCAATTTTTTGAAAATGTAATTAATATATTTATTTCAAGAATGTTTGAAATAAATTCACCATTCTGCAAATATTAGCTGTATCAAAGTTTACATTCTAAAATATTTTGCTTGCTGTCGTGGTTGAAAAACATGATACAGGTTTAAAAATGTAAGATGAGATATTACAACTTTTAAAAAACTAATATCTTGTGTAAGTTTATACATTTGCAAGAAAAGCAATTTTAAAGGCAGTTATAAAATTATATTACAAATATATATATATAGAAATACGATAGTCACATAACATGGTAACTTTCTTTCGAAAATACATAACATATTGCATCTAAATATAGCTGATTGTTAAGATTTTTTAGTCAATAGATTTTAAAGAAAAAGTTGCGTCTTTTCAGTGTATTTTTGTAATCTAATTGATAAGATTATGTTGTGTTAATCGCATTATCGACATTGAAGAAAGATTTACTTTCTTGTTAAATTGCAGTACTGTACTGTAGTGATTAATGACATGTTATTGTCAATCGTCGCGTAGATTTTGTTTATTTGCAAGCCTCCCAAAGCGACATGATAAATATTTAATGGATGAATTGCACGGTACTTACTGTTGTTTTATCGAGATTAAAAAAGAAATTGATTCAATATATCTAAGCTAAATGTCAAAATTTTGGAGTTTTACTAATCAGTTGTAACATGAAAGTGCTATAGGGGAAGAGTTGCAAATTCTACGTGGAGATAAAGTGAAGCACGCAAATCCACGTAAATCTTAGAGGCAGAATTTTTAAAAAGGAAAATGCTTACAGGGGTTGCATTATCAGTCAAAGTAATGTAATGAAGTTAACTTATGCGCATTTTAGACTGTATAATTTAAATGCATTTTTAATTGCGCTAATTTGTTGATTGGAACAGTATAAATTAATCTTAAAAAATGTCTAATGTTTAATAAGTTAGGCAGTTTTATATTAGAAACTAATTTAAATTAGTTTTTGGAGTGTCTCGATCAAACATACAGGAAGTTTTTTGAAGTGCTGCACTGCATAGTAGAGTATTTTAAATAAAAGAGATTTAAACCAGCAGTAAAATCGCACAATAATCTGCTTGACTGGTGGATTACACTTTTAGTATCTAAGGGAAAATAATGGCCAAATGTATTTGGTGTGCGCCAAAACATGTTTCATGTGACATTGATTAGTTCTCATTCTGGATCAGATGGGAGGTATATATGGTTGCCTTAATGTCGTTTTTAAGAGTTCGATGTAGCAGAATTAATCGATCCAGGTCATTTATTTCCCAACTTGGCGGATGTTTTTCGTCGGAATTCATGCTATGGTCAAGTAAAAAGCTATACATTTTGAGTTGACTGGCTTGAACCAAAATTAAAAGATGTTAAGCCTCTTTCTAAGTTTGGTGCCAGCTAAATAATCCACACCATAAACACCAAGTTTACAACATGCTCTTATTCTCTCTTCGAAAAAGCCTTTTTTTCCCCCATTCACTATCTTAAAACTCAATGTAGCATCATCTACACGGCATTGTTAAGTGTTGTACTGTATACACAAGTGTATTTAGTAGCAATTTCAAGTCGGTGCGGCATTTAAGTTAAGGGGATCAAGAGTAAATGAGTGGAAAGTAAGCGAGACAAGTGGTCTGCTGCTTAGCAAACTTCATTTAGCCATTCTTTCTGTTTAGATACTACTTCAATTATTAGGTAGTCTATTGGAACAGGAAATCAGGGATGAAATAAATTTCAAATTTATCTTTGTAGCCAAATTTAAGTGAAAAATATTCTTGGTTATCGTTATATTGAAGTTGCATGGATTTGTGATTTTGTGTGAAGCTTAATACTTTAAATTTTTCTCTGTTTTTGAAACTTCACTGTTTTTTTTTTTAAATGATTGTAGTGTTGTTAGTGATTTATGCTTTGATTTAATTATAAAATAGATTTCATATCGATTTTTTTTAACTTTGAATCGGCAGTAATGTGTTAATATCAAAGTATAAACTATACATTTGACTTTTAAACATTAATTTGGTTAACTATTATTTTTTTATTTAAAAAGTAACGAGATCTTATTATAAAATAATAAAAAAAAGCTAATGAGTTGTTGAGACGAGACATGCAGTAAATGAATTATTTTTTTGTTACCACTAATTGCTAACTTCGGGTAGCCAATGTGTGTTAATTGTCAAATTTTATTATTTTTGTTGTTGGTGTAGACTAGTTAATGTATTTGACACAAAATCGTTTATTTTGTCTAAAGTTTCTTTGCCCAGACAGTTGCTGTTTATACTGTATATACCCATACAGTACAGTATTTAAAACTTTTAACAGATTATAATGATTCTCCTTGTAGTAAACTGTTTTGTGCTGCTATTACAGTACGTTTATGTATAAACATTTGGCTAAAACTTATCTTGAACATCTGTAAAGAAGAAAGGGTCACCAATTTCATGTTATGTGAAGACACTAACGGACTATTAACTTCATTTATTTATCTCAAGTAACAAATAAGATTCTTTTAGTGCTGCTTCCTGATGTTAACAATGCGATTTTATCGTTGTTTTGTGACTTTTATTTTTTTTTTATTTTTGCTTACAGTATTTAAAGCTGAAAGTTTGAAATTGGGTGTTGACTTGTTTCATGTGTAAATCTATAAACAGGTCTAATATCAAGGAAGCTGTTGACAACTTCACTGCCGTTTTTTTGTGCTTGAGATCATTTACTGTGCTGTATTGATATTTTTATAGTTTGTCGTGCACATGATGATTTGCCTTCTGATTGGCTACTAAGCATATTAAATTATCTAATACAGTAATTTGATTTCATGGTCAAAAAGTCAATTTACATGGTCGGATTATTTTTGGCAACATGAAACTAATTGGTTGTTAGTAAAGGAAGTCATCAGAAAAAATTGTAAACACAGTATACTGAAACTTCGTTAAAATTGACTTAAAAATTAAAGAAATTGTCAAAACTGACCAAGAATCTTCCAATTAAAAACAATGGGCAAACATTTGAATATTTATAAAAGTTTTTCTCACCGTGTACGTTGATTCTGGAACTGTGTGTTGTCCGGCTAACTTTGTTTGCCGCTGTGCACTGATAAAGCCCCGCATTATTAACATTTATATTTTGGAGATGAAGAACACTGACGACGTTGCCTTCTGCGTCCATTCGGTCTTCCACCCGACTAACATTGCTTTTGCGTATGGAATTGAAATCCAAATGCCAAGTCACCTGAGGAGGCGGTATGCCAAATATAACACACTTGAGCGATACGCTTTGCCCAACAACCAACACTTTCTCATCAAAAACTTCGAGAAAATGAGGTGCGGCGTCTATACAAAATCAAAGAAATTTGAACGTTGAGTACGTTTGAAAATCAATAGAATTTGACTGACCTTGGAGTCGTAATTCAGCAGTTGCCTGAGCCGATTGAAATGAATTTGATACAAAACACTGGTACATCCCCTTGTCTGGAAGGCGAACTTCTTGGATCCGAAGAACATCTGTCTGTCCAGGATGCATGTCATTGACAGGCAACCATTTACCATTATGTAACCATTTGACTGACGTGACCGGATTGCCCAAAATACTACATTTAAATACTGCTGATTTACCCAAATCACTTGTGTGAAGTCTCGGCTGAATATCAGCTTGCAATTTAGCTAGAAAAATACCATTGTTAAGAAGATACAGTAGTTTTCCCGTAACAATTTAAAGTGAAATTACAACAAATTTACCTGTAACAGTAAGCACTGTTTCAGCTCTTTTATTACCAACATCATTAATGACATCACAAACATATGTGCCCGAATCGGACACTTGAATATTTCGTATTAATAGGCCGCTGCCAATTTTTTGAAATCGTTCACCAGATAGCAAAGGATGCAATTGACCTCCACCAACTTTTCCATACCAACTAAATTGTAACATTATTAGTCATAGAAAGGCCATTTTAAACAATGGACACTACACAGCATAGTTATCGATTTGTTTGCTATTAATTTTCTTTGGCTGCCGATGCTATGGACGAAGACGTTATTGAAGTGGGCATTAATGACATGTGACACACTCAACTCAACATTTATTGATCATTTGATTTTTTTTTCATTTCGTATCCATGGCTGTTTAGCTTTGTGCACTATGCTGAGTATATCTATAGTAATGGCATTGGAATTGTCCTATTATTGGACACTGGTAGTCATTGAGTTAGTGACTGACAGATATGCCTCATCAAAATAGACATACAGGAGCAGTCATTGTCAAATGATAGGCTCAACATATCAATAAACTAGAGATGGTGGATTAGAGTAACATGATTTAAGCAGCTTTCTTGCTCATATTTTTCTTTTTTTTTTGTTCCCTTGACGCTATAGCAATTGTCAGTTGAGTATGAACATTGAACAAGGCCCATGCTTATCACTTTGTAAGACCGTATTTATTTAATATATTGTATAACTATACCATGTACGCGGTGCTAATGAGATGCTCTTACGTGGACATTGGCAACGGATGGCCCTGAGTGGCACAGGGAATCACTATGGTCTCGCCTTCCTTAACCATCATTGTTGGCTTAGTGTCAATTACTTCTGGTTGGACGTTGCTTTGGGGAACTGCCAAAATGAAAAAAAAAATAATAATTGAAAGATACCTGTCAGATTTTGATTTCATTAATTCTCTCTCTCTCTCTATCAGTGTAACCGTTGAGAGATGTTTTCTATTATTCTCCATCTCGATTGTTTAGGAACTGCGTTTAATTCTGCACCGTGCATTATTAAAGGCTGGATGCACACACGGCTATTATTTATTGTTATTAACCAAAACGCAGCAGCTTTTTCACATACCAACAGCCAAGTTATTGATCGCATTGGATAATCTGCTAGGTGGATTTTCATGTATTATACAAAAATGCTGATGAGATTATTTTGTCTTTTATAATTCAAAGAGTGATTATTGTTAATAGGTACAACGGCATTCTTGCAAAGAGTTATTTTTAGATCATTCAACGATGTTAGCGCTTTCATATTGCAACAAAAGCAAAACGGTCATTCTGGTTTTAAAAGTTGATAGCGACTGTATTGTTCAAATCCTGAGTTAATAACTTTTGCATTGAGTTTTTAATTTTAATTTGGAATTTCATTTGCAGTTAAGTAACTTATTGTTACAATAAAAATTAGATAGTAATTATTTGTTGGTTCATAATTGGTTGTAAGCTGCAAATGTGATTTTGTAGCTTGAACTACTGTGTACAGCAAATACGAACCGTATTTTAATTAATTGGTACATCAATACTGTAATATAAATTTCAAATTGTGACATAGACAGTTTAACTAGCGCTTTGAGCGACACAGGTTTTGAATTTAATTTTTAGTTATTAACTTTCCATTGTCAAGTACAGTAGGTTTTTTTTTCGTGTAATTTGGATGCTTAAAGACAGACTAATTTTGTTATATCTTACAGTATATGTTTGTTTGGTTTCAATTTTGTTTTCAAGTTGAAAGCAATTGTGCGACTCGAGGTAAAAATATTCAATTTAAATACTCTGGTTAGATCAATTTATCATTTTGCAAATGAAAAATTCTATTTTGAAGTTGACACTTTTTCTTCTTCATACTTTTGTAATAATGTTATGCTAATCTAAACTGAAATCCTTTAAGAATAAGAAAAAGGTCTTTCTTGTCTTTTAATATTACCTGTCTTATATCCATAATTATGCGAGTTCAGTAGATTTCACTTACAGATAAACCCAAACTGTACTCTTAAAAAGGCACTGAATCGATTTTTATTTATGAGTACAGGAGAATATGTTTACCAAACATTCCATTCAAAAAATGAAAATACAGGTTAAAACTTAAAGATTATTATTAAAATACTAGCTGTTTATTTACAAAAAGTGGTGCGTTTCTTGTTACTTTTGATACGGTAACAATATTTAATTGTAAACTTGTATCGATGCAATTCTGAGCAATTTAGGTGCCTAAATTTTAGTTTTAAAGGTGAATTTGTTGAAGCAGAAACAACGGTACACTTTTGTGGTCGCTTAGGGACTTTAATTTTCTGTCTTAGTCGATGGTATTTTCTATTTTTAAAAATATCTACACTAGAGTTATGTCGCGTAGAGATACAGAAAGAGCTCAAATGCTCTTAATCTACACTGAGTAAGCCATATGGAAAATACAATCTGTAATTTTATTTAATGAAATGTTGCTATATTTAACAAATTAATTCGGCAATCATGATCTTGTTTACAAAAATATATGTAGTGACTATTATAGTAATAGTAATTATTTTATGTATGAATATTGTGTATTAATTTAAAATTGCTGTTGCAATCTCTATATACGGTAAATCTTGGCAAATGGATGGCAAATATTGATAATTGTATTGGAAATCAAGCTTTTAAGGAATTTTGAGCTTATTAGTTTGACTAATCAGTGCAAATGAAATTAGATGGACTAAACAAGCTAGAAAATTCTATAATTTTTTTCTGAAAATCATGTTTCTGAAATTGTTTGACGTCACTTGAGACTAATTATATGCTTATTGGGTACGGATTTCAGAATGGTACTTAGCTACGTTTGTATGTTATATTTGGAAGTAACGATGCGTTAACGTATGAATATTAATAATTTTATCGTTAACAATTAATAAAACAATTGGGAGTTACTGTTTCGATTTATGCACCAGGGGAGATGCATAAAATGGGGTATTGTCGACTTTACTACACTCACTCCCCTAAGATCTCTCAAACATTAATTTGTTCATCGTTTCTGCTTCAATTTTCAGATACAGCCCACATCAATTATAACTTGTATTCCGTCGCTTTTGACGCCAAAAATAGCATCTTTTTTAATGCAATTTTTTCATGGTTTGTAGGTGAAATAGTTATTAGATGTGGAAGAAGTGAGAAAAGTTGATGTGAAAGGTCTATTTGGTCCTATATGAAGCTTTTTTTATTTACTTTTGACACTTAATTAATTTGACGAACGTTAATTAACGGATTTCTGTTTGCGATCAAAGAAACTGTTAAGTTTTGCTTTTAGGCTATCTAAACAAAGTAGCGAATTTTCTTCGGTTTTTTTGTCGAGTAATTTGATTATTTGAATAACTTAATTTGAAGCTTAAGATTTATTTATACGATTTAATTACTGGTTGTATAATAATTGATAGTCGAGTTTCAAGGGGAAATAAGCAATCGTTTACACAAACTTTAATCGGAATATTTCGATGTAAACTAATATAACAGTTTAATTGGTTACGCGGTTATTTCTAACCGTTTGTTTTATTATTTTGCGTTGAAAATCTGTTAATTGAGTTCGTTTTCTTTGAAAATACAATAATCCCTTAATAATGAAGTTTTATTTTCGATTCTTACATAATGCGACTTTGCACAGTATAACGTTTCAGCATGTTTTAATGCTCTAAATAATATAATGTTTTGTAAGTACGTACAGTATATTGTTAACATTATAAAAACCGTGTCAATTTCATATACCGAAATTAAGTATGGCATTAATTGTGTTTGAACACGATATAAACTATTTTGTTACATGTGAAATTTGAGGTTGATCTTCGGTGTGAAGATATGAGCTACAAGAGATGCTCATAAAAGCTTCATATTATACAACATCAGCTTACACATTTCTTAATCTTTTTGAACAAGTACTGTGTCTATTTTGGTTCATCTTAAATTCTTAATGCTACTTGTAATACATGTAAAAATCTTATTCTTTATAGATATAAGTGCTCTTTGAACGTTTAAGTCGTGGGTGGCCATTAACAAATTTTCTTAAACGCATGTTAATCAATATTCTGTATGTATTTTAGAAATTGTTTTGGAAAATTTAGCTAATTTGTCCTTTTCATAACATTTGGGGGTTTTAACCAATTTTAGGAACCAGTTTTGATTTGTAGACTTTTTAAAACCGCATTTATAATTTTCTTTTAAATAAATTTCATTTCTATGAACTGTTTATCAAACTTAGGAGTGGAAAATTTTATTGTTACGCGATATCGATTTGATTTTTTCAGCTCAATTAACACAATTGTGTCATAATTTTATTTTCAGTCTTTAATATAATTTTTTATGCTTCCAATAGTAATATTTTGTCTTTGTTTTGTTGCTACTGTGTTTTTTTTATTTTATTGATTGTTTTTTCTTGCTCGAATACAAAAAGATTAATATTGAAAAATAATTGGGATTATTGGGAATCCCATCCTTAGTTTGCTTTCGCTTCTAAGCACACAACACTGCAGTTGAGACAAATTGAGTGATTCTTTTGGATGAAAGCCAGATAAAAAATGTCTTCTCAGTGTATTTTCTTTTTTTTTTTTCTTTCTTTCTTCTTTTCTATTTTTTTTTTCTCTTAGTTTTGTTATTCTTATATAAAACGTGTGCTGTATGGTATGTATAGACAGCATTTCTGCGGTTGTAGTGATGCTGCAGCAGTGGAAATAAGGAAAATGTGTATAGACTTGAGTATAGAAAATAGAGAGAGATTGTGTCAATGAACCGTTGACTTTTGTATTACATTTTCCACCCATTGGCTTTGATGATGGATCTAATTCCCTCTGTTGGTTCAGCTTAGGCTATGCTCTCTTTTAACAACTGCATTGAGAATTCGATCAGGCCATAAGGAATTTTTCTTTACCTCCTCCCCCTTCTTTTCTTTCCCACTGTCTGACCCATTGGATTTTTTGGAAGAAATTTTTATTACTAATAGTGACATCCATTCCTTTGAGATGACCCAATACTTTTTAAAGGTAACGAAACCGTTAGATTTATTGATAAAATATTTAAAAGTGTCTGTTAAAATAATGATAAATGGTTTAATTCGATGAGGTCAATTTATCATCTCATGCATAATAAAAGCATAATACACTGCGTGGATCAGGAATTCTCATATTGGTTTTTTGCTTGCATTGCTTTTGAGTCTTAACTATACCGTTTAGTACAGATGTTGTGGTCAAGTCTTTTACAAGCTTTCTCCAGCTTAAACAAGAAAGGTTTATTGTGGCAACGCATTTGTACATCTAAAAATGCTTTTGGGTAATCCTTAATTTCTTTGATCATTTGTATTATTGTTGTTATTATTGCCGCTTATTACAGTGATGGTTGCGTTGGCGCCATTGTTTTTATGGCAAGGACGCAACAAAATGTCCAACTGAATTTTATAGGCATACCGTATACAGTACAGTATTCAGTATACTTTGTACACAGAAAGAGAGAAGAAGCAGCGGCTTCTCACTTTCTTAGTTATAATCATCATTATCTTCATCTTTTCTGTTGTTGTTAGTAGTAGCGTCGAGTGTGGTTTTTCTTGGAATGAAAATTTGTGATCATAGATGACCGTTATAGAGTCGTCCAGGGGGGTGGGGGTGGGAATGAAGGAAAAGGGGATTTAATTGTATCAAAGGATTTCATGTTGGAGTTGTTAGTTTTTAGGGGAGGGGGAAGCTAGTTGTTGCAACTAGATAACATTTTGTTATGTTGTTTTGCCATCATATTCATTAAGTAAAGTGGAATGAACGAATAAACAAAGAATAGTGACGAAAAAAAAGAAACCGAGAAAACTCCAAAGTAATTTGGGAATAAGGCAAAAACATAAGGAAGAAAAAGAAGAAGAAAAAAGTGCTTTGAGACTTGTGATAAAATACTTATCAACAATTTGAGTGAACTACAAAAAATGGTGCTGATAACACAAGTCATTTATTAAGCACAGTCACAACCCTTTTGTCCCACTAGAATTTCTTCACTTGTTTATCAAGTTTACAAAGTAATGGAAAATTTCAAAATGAAAATGATAGATGGTGAAATGTTTAACTTTTTGTTAGGTGTTAACCAGTTTTATATGTTAATGGTATGTATTTACACGAATGAACCATTGTATAAATGTATTAATTATAAATTTCGCTGACTTAAGATGCTTATTGATCTTTCTTTCATTGGTTTTTGCTTTATCGATGCATTGATTTATTAGTACGTGAGATTTGTACCAGAAAAATATGTCGATTTTCTGATTTCGATCGATGAAAAAAACTTAAAGCGAATGAAATTTTTTTTCTAGGCTAATTTGGGAATTTTTACTCGGTGTTAAATAAAATTTGACGTTTCACAATTTACTCAATGAGCAGACGAAACTCATTCGACAAGTTTATCTTCTAATACAAGCTCTTTCCTCAATATTTTACATATGGAAATTGTACGATCAAGACAAAAAATTTGGCGATATAGCAGTGTGTATGTGAAAATAAATATAAATTTTTTTATCAATTGCAGTAACAAGCAAAAGTTATATCAAGTGTACCCTGCATAGTACACCGTATGTGTGAAACTCGAAATTCTTAAATTTTTTCTTTCTCATTTTTCAACTGTTGTTTTCTTCAAGTAGAATAATTTGAGCTGAAACGAAAGAGATTTTTTCATTTGCATTTATTTGAATGAACGGCATATAACTTTTTTTTTCTTCCTTTTTTAAGGGTCTCAATTTTTATCTTTTGTCGTTAAATTTTTTTTATTTATTTATTTTTGTTTTTTGTTGGGTTGACGTTGCTATTTGGTGTATATTTCCCATATGCTTTGGTAGATGCTTTTTTCTTTTAACCCCTAAAGAGATTGAATAAGAGAGTCGTTAATTTCGACATTTTCTTATCCTTTTTCTTTTTTTTTATTTCTTTTTCCTTTCTGTTATTTTATTTTTTTCATTCTTCTTTATTTTATTTATTTTTTACAAATGTTATTTTCTCTTCCTGTATATCCTTTGTTTCATCTGATTGGCACATTATGTATGCGACTTTTTACGTAACCATAGCAACTAAGATCACACTTTTTACTGATTCAGCAAAGATAAACAATGTAACCGTTTTATGTCATTGGCATAATGTGTAAAGTGGACTAAATGCATTTTTAAAATTAATATTTTTATATAAAGTTTTTGTTGTATACATTGTGCCTGTGAAGTGAAATGAATTAATGATTTGGTGGTACAATTATGGCAAGCGAAAACAGTCACAGACTGAAGTGATCTCTGCAGAATTTGAAAACAAATCTAGCCTTGCTTTTGTCGATGTTGCATTTATCAAATGGGATAATTTAGCTTAAATCAATTTGACCAAAGATGTGTTTATTTCAGCAGTTGACTTGTACAACTGTACAGTATTGTGTGAATTATTATAGCTGACCCATTTGATGTAATCTCTACTCGATCTTAAAAAAATATTGTGTTGGTTTATATCACGAGAAGGAAAAACAGAGTGAAAAATATTTTGTGAATTATAGCATTGTTGTGTCAGATAAACGATTTATCACTGGAATGCTGTACTTTTCATTAAAACTGTGCTTAGTTGACAGATTTTGAAAGTAATCTTTAGACTGCTGCAACGTCAATGTGTTTTTTTCTTCACTTGAGTCTCTTATAACTGTAAATTTTGTAATTCTTATACTGTAGCTAAATAGGGGTCAGCGTCTTCGAAGTTCATGAAATATAATAAGATGTTTATATACAGTAGCGGTACAGCATAATTAATAGTATATAATTAATTGACTGTACAAGTTCAGTAAGATACTGTATTTACTGTGAACTATATAGATTAATGTTCAGTACTATATAAATTTTTTTTTTAAAATTTTTAAAGTAAAAAAGTCCGCTGCAAGCAGGATTTGAACCTGCGCGGGTAACCCCATTAGATTTCAAGTCTAACGCCTTAACCACTCGGCCATTGCAGCTTATGTGGTAGAATTTTATAGGTTGGCATCATTTTTACAGTAATTACTTAATGAAAGTGTTTACTATTATAAGTTAGTTTCTTGTATGTAATTTTAATAGAAAGAATTTCTAAGTGCTACTACAAGTACATTATACTATAGAGGTGAATGCACTGATTGGTATCTGGTACTATACTCTGTTACTTGTAACTAACTTACTGTACTGTACAAGTATAGAAATTAATTTATTAATACGTTGCCTCACCGTAACCGACTTGTACAGTACGTTTTGGTATTTACGTTATTTGTATATTACCGTAATGCAAATTTGCTAAGACATAATTCAAACTGCATAAATCATTTGAATCCATTATTTTCACTTATTACAAAATCATGTTAATTTTTTGCATTGAGAAAGTTAAACTTTTTTAGTTTATTTAATAATAATTTATAATGGTATTTGATTTCACAGTAAGTTTTTTTTTTTTTTAGTTTTATATAATTTCAACTGCAAATGAGAAACTATCGAAATTACAGTATCTACAGTTAACAGTTACATAATTTGTCTTTCTAAACTGATTGTTATAAAAATTTATTAAATTAATTACAAATTTCAAAGATTTAAAAATAAAAAAAACATATCGCTGCGAGCAGGATTCGAACCTGCGCGGGTTACCCCATTAGATTTCAAGTCTAACGCCTTAACCACTCGGCCATCGCAGCTACACATTACGGTATTTATAATATGAAAACCAGTTTGAATATTTGATAGAATTTGACTTTAAATTATTTTATTATAGTATTTAAAAGTATGAAAAAGAAACGTGATTTCAAAAACTCTCAGAAGTGCTATTAAGCTATGGTAACATAAAAACGGTTAATAATTTGTTAGATTATCAGCCAAATAAAATAAAAAATAATAAAAACAAAATCTTTATCAGAATTGTTGGCAAGTTTTCATGGTTGCTGGAAAATAATACTTTTATTTTTTTTGTTGAAATTGTTATCAAAATACTGTGTAGAAAAAACTACCCAGAATCATAATGTCTGTTACGCGCTACTATGTAATTTCATTGCAATCACGTAACTGTGATTTGCTCCATATCAACATTAACCATAATTATTATAAACCGTCCAGACAATGTAATAACAATTGCTGCATTTTATCCCTGTGTAATTTTGCGTGCTTTTTTAAAAAAGAGTTAAAAATAGAAGAAATTCTTTATAAACAATGTTACGTTTTGTGTATTTTTATATGAACATTATCTAAATCCAGGGCGTATATCTAAACCCATATATAAATAAATATAGGATTTAAAGGCAATTCTATATTCCGCATACGATCGTGACAAGAGAACCACTTTGTAGTTCAAGACCTCTGATTTATCTCAGACGAGAACACAAGTGTGTGACAAGAGCTGACGACGCCATTAGCTTCTCCTCACCGGTGTTAAATACAAATACCAAACGTATAAAGGCATGTGTTATGCCATATGAAAGAAAAGATTATGGTTTATTTACCGTATGTATATACATTAGTGTACAGGAGTTAAGTTTTTTTGTTACCATTTCTGTCAAAGATATCGATCACATATCGATATAAGAGACACACATACACGTCCATTATGTAAGTTTGTACTGTAAAGTCTGATCAAGACTTATACTACAATACCGTCTACCGATATAGTAGAATAAGTCTTGGTCGGATGCTTGTCTATTTCCTCACTCTGTCTGCAATCGACCAAAATGTTCAGCACTGCCAAAATGTGGGTGCCAATTGCTTTTCAATTTGCCACTTTGCTGAAATGTGAAAGTGAAGGAATATGTTGGATAAAAAAAAAAATATATATATATATATATCGAAAAAAATTCAGCGAAATAAGTGTGTGCTTTAGATTGTAAGAGCATTCACATACTCATCTCAAAATTTCATTTCAACTTAAAGAAAAAGTCACCAGTAAACGCATCTTTCTCTATTGAGGTTGCTCTCAGCATCTATCTGTCAAAAAAAAGTTTTTTTTTGCTGAAGAAATTCATCCAACGGCTACAACTTATCTGTATTGGTACAGTGTGTTTGTTTGTGTACGTTATAAAAAGCTATAATAAGCTTTTTAAAAATAATAAAAGGAATATTTCAGCAATTTGACGAACAGTCGATAGATTTACTCGTATGAATGAAATCATCAACGTTCACAAAATTATAAATGAGTGATAAAATGAAGATAAAACATATAATGTTATATTAATTTGAACTAAGTAAGTCATGTTAATTTGAATTAATAATTTTGAAAATCGTCTGGGTTCTCTGACAATGTATGGGCGGTTTTTTTTTTTTTTTACTTTAAAAACTGTCGATATGTATTATTTCAATGCGATCAATTTTTGGCTTTTTATCCGGTATTCGTAAAGGTATTTTGATGTTTTTAGTGCATTTTATCAATTTCCCATTCTTATTGCCTTTCGAATTTGTTGACACTTTTAACGTTGAAAAGCACAGTTTTAGTTTGGTATGCTTTTTCATGTTACTTTAAATCATTTTGATGCAGTTGTTTTATTTGCTTTTCGTGGAGCACTTATTGATCAAGTGACAGCTTGACTTGAGAAATGCTAAATAAACATATGAATGAATTACTTACCAGTGACTATAACTTCGCCAGCCGTCGTGCTCAGGTACATTTCTCCGGTCAACCTGTTTACCGCCTTGCATTGATAGCTTGAACCAGAATCTGACAGTTGAACGTTCAAAATGTGCAGTTCCCCATCATTCATGATCAGATATTTACTTGAAGAACCTGTTTTTAAGAGAAAAGAAAAAGCCTTTTTAGATTATTGGCATAAAGAATCAAGTTGCTGGTACATTTTATATGCTGAATTTAAAAAAAAACCATCAAAAACAAGAAAAACATTTTATGTTAAATCGACTTAATACCATTCAGTATCATTTTAAAACAAACTTTGTCAGCCTGTAAATTAAATGTGCAAAGGCACGCATACATTGTTTATTTGTGGGAGAAACCTTAAATGGGAAACTTATTTTTAATATATAAAATAAGGAATCGTTTTTTTTTATCTATCAATCTATCGGTTCTAGATTTTAATTTGGATTTACTGTTTTTGGTAAGCTTACTTGGTATTAAACCTTTTATATTATGTTGTGTTTAGATTGCATTAAGTCTTAGTAAATCTTTGTGTTTTGTATTTAAGCGTTGGAATTATAACAGGATTTACTGTATAAGATGTTTTCGTTTGGAGATAGATTTTACATGGAATCTTTAATCATTTGTTTTTTTTGTAACTATGGTAGGATACTTTTATTGCTTGTTGACATGTTGTGTAACATACTGTATACGGTACATGATACCGTGTAAGCTACACAGCTGTACTGTACAGTGTAAAGGTATATTTTGACTTGTCTAAATTGTGTTTGTTAGAGATGTTTTCATAGTTTTGTAATGGCAACATTTCCTTTGCAGCTTCATTTAACCTTTTCAATATTTACAACTCGTTGAAGTAATGCTTTGAAACAAGTGATCTACTATATAATACGACATTATAATTTCAACATGTCAAATTCTTAAGTAGCAATGGCAGAAAAAAATGTAGATGTGATGTGTTTAAAGGTTTTAAATATAGATTTGGATAGATGGCGTTTCTTGCTTGATCTAATTGTGTACTTGCATAGCGTGAAACAAAGTCATTCATTTTCTACTGTAAATATTTTAGTAGCTTAGAAATACTGTATGATGGCATATCTGGTTAAGGATGTTTTTATTAACAACTTTACTTTAGCATTGGCTGTGTAATTTACAGTTTGATTGATTGTGGTAATAAAGATCATAAAGCTCATCTATAATTAATTGATTGGAGGGTAGTAAGGTGTTACAATCGATTTGATTAGTTTACTTTACTGCTTTTTAACATACAACTTAGCTGCCTTTAATTATCATAATAAAATGCTTAGGAAGTCAAAACACACACATAAAAAGCCAATTTTATGTTTTCGAGAAGTCTTTCGCTTGTCTTCAGCTTTGAAAATTTTATTACTTGTAATAAAACTTTTAATTGTTATCTATCGACGGAAAGAAAAGATATGGGCATTAAGCAGGGTATTTTATTTTATAGACATTTTTGTTAAGGCTAAGAATGAGCTAACTAAGAATGAAGTATTGGTGCTTCATTTTGGTATAGAGAAAACGGATTAGAGAAAATATAATAAACTGTCATGTCCTTTCTAAATTGATGCGACATTTGTGGGTGTGATCCAGCGCCTTTCAAAGTACTGATTCGTGTCAAAATGGCTAGTGATGATGTTTCAGCGGATTATTAGGTTGAGTTTTATGGATATACCGGTATACTGTTGGCGTAGAGGTGAGATATACTGTAATTTCAATAGGTGTATAGGGGCTGTAATGGCCACATTGCGAAATGGACATGTGACGAAATTGAGTTTTAGTAAATATCCTTGTCTTGCAATTGGATATACAGTAATCAATAGAATGCAACGCAAAAGATGTTGAATTGTATTTGTTTTTGTGTGGAAATTGTTAAGTTTCTGTATGAAGTGATTAAGTAAAATTTACACTAAAATATTAATTGTAAAGAAATTTAATTTTGTCATTTTTTGCGAAATGTTAACCGTAAATGTTATTTTTTCATTTCAAAACTAAACTTTTAAGGTTGATAGATTATTTTGTTTCATGTATCTAATTATATGAAAGTTCAACATTGTATAGGTTTTCTTAAAGTTGGTTTGGTTCACGTGTTGCTTAATAATGTGCTTGCGTTTATTTGTTATTTTGCTGTGTTTATTTGTCTAGACCATCTTATCGATTATTGGCAGATATTTAGTTCAACATTGATCGAATATAAAATTACTGGTTATGATTGCCGTAGGCTTTGTTAAGAGACACGATAAGTTGTAGACTACAGCAGATTCGGATGATTATATCATGCAAAATTGGACATGTTTTGATAATATTTTCGTTTTGTTTTAGTTACTAGTTGTTATATTACAACCTAATAAGTGGATTTTCATGGAAACGTTATTTGAACATTTTAGTTGTGGTTTTTATTTTATTGCAGTAGTTTCTGGTTGGTTAGTTTGATGCTGTTATTTGATTAAAAGGTTATCGATAAACTAGAGTTACTAACCTTGTAATAACTTTTTAAAAATAGAGAAACATTGCTCTTTAATTTTGCAAAAAGCACATCCTTAACATTATTCACTTAATCTTTTTGACATTTTTGATCAGTGAGCAATTAATTATTTACCGGTACTAACTTTGTTGGAAGGAAATCGATAGTCGAGATATCAAAGTTGAGGATTTACTATTATTTAATTTAAAAAGTGAATAGTTAAACTTGTATGCAGTATATGCAGATGATAACTGGGGGCAGTACAAACTGGGAATTTAAAGATTATGTGCAGTGTTGTCAAATTCGTTAAATTTTAATGGTAATGCCAAGTCAAACAAATTAAATCTTTGACAGTAATGTTTTAAAGGATTTCAGGTCTTTTTATCTACAGTATATTCGATATTATGCTATTGTTATCATGCGTAACTGATTTTGACATCTGATTTAATTTAGTCTATGCGATTGTAACGTCAACATCTGCCAGAGAAGTTTTTTGTGATTTAGGTAAATTAGTTTATAGGGATTTTATTAAATTTTTGTGAGTTAGTTTTTTTGATTGGTTTATGGGGGAAAGCTGTTTTAGTTTGTGCACTACATGTTTGGCTTTAGTTTGTTTAAAATTAGTCTGGGGTTTTTTTTTGAAACCGTTCAGCGTTGTTTCTGACATGCGTTGACGTTGAAGATTATGCATTTTGTGAAAATAAAAATGACTTATTATAACAACCGCATTTTTTAAAAGCTGAGTGCCATTATTATTTAATAAGCTATAGTCTCTATGAATATAATTAATGGAATTAATGAAGTGTTTATGAACAATAGCGTCTCGTTGAACACAGTGATATTAATGACTTTGCTCACGTGACGTTAACAAAGTCCATTGTAATTGACATGCTTAACAAGTCAAACTCTGATGTGTAATTCCCATAGGAGTGTGTGTATAAGGCAGTAGAGTAATTTACAGTCCAAGTTAAATGCACTTTAGTTATATTGCAACGCTTTGTCGTCAAATATGAAAAATAAAAACGCTCAACATACTATAATGCTTCCTCTACTTTCGTTAAAATATGAAAAGGTCTTTGGGGTAGGACCTATAACTTATAATAATATATGTAAGAGTTATGGCAAAATTTACAACCCCAGTTAGATTTCAAAGATGGCAAAAGGTTTTGTTACTTTTGTAATGATAAATTCGAGCCCGCAAGTTATGATGCCGTTTAAATGTAAGTTGTATTGGCATTTTTGTAAGTCGTAACCTACTGACCGTTGTTATCATTATTTTATTACTTCTAAGAATAATAATAAAAGATTGTTACGTCTTGTGGAGGCGCTAAGTGTATTTTCCTTTGACAGTTGACGAGGATTGTGAATGCATTTCGCATTGCTTTTGCTTTATGCTATTTGCTATTGCTATTTCGACGTCGTTTTTGCTAATAAATGGCTGTGTGTTGAAACGTGTGTGGGTTTATAGCCTTTTCCATCCCCTCACTTTCTCTGTTATAAAATTTAACATTAAACAGAAAAAATATTATACAATGAGAAGGATATGAAGCTGCTTAAGCTGAGAATACATGACTTTCATTTAAGGATTTATCAATAATAAAACGCAACGATTAAAGCAAAACGTGACGGATGTTATTTAGGGCAATGGATTGCAATTCACAATAAATACGAATAATGGATTTGAATTTGCTATTGTTGAAGATTTACACTGAGTTAAGCTTAAAAGTTATTAAATTAATTGGATTTTTTAATGGTTTATTTTACTTATTTTATACGAATTATTTTAATTTTAAATTTTGTTTATTTACTTAAACATTATATTTAATAGTCTCAAGCGATTAAGTCTGTTAAGTAATTTGTGTGGTCTTTAAATTTTCGTTATTGTTAATATATAATTTGTTGCTTTAATTAGTTTTTATTGACATTGTTACGAAGAAAATGTAGGATGTTTTTATTAACAATTGGTCTTTGAAATTCAGTAATAATTATAGTGGTGTTCACTTAAAGAGAGATAGTTTAAGTATGTATAGGGGTTAATACGATTTTAAATTTATTTTGAGTTACTTTTAGTATATGATATAACAACGCTTTATTGATTTCAATCATGCTTTTATTTGTGTTTTTTAAAAAAAGAAAGGAAAATTGTTTGTAGACAGAAATCTGGGAAGTCATTGCGTTATTTAGCTTCAACTTGTAATCAATTTACAAGACTAATGGTTTTATACAGTAACTTATATAATTTTTTGTATTTATTTTTCAGACGAAACTTTCAAATCTTCAAACTTTCAAAGAAAAACAAAAAAGCTCGACTACCGATAATAAAAAACATCTCCAGACATGAAGTAAGTTTAAGCTTATCATTTAAACATTTGTCTTTTTCACCAAAAAAAATTGCTGAACATTGAATTCCAGCTACGTTTAACAAATTCTATGTACTGCACTTATGGTAGAAGTATTTCCAAGAATTTCTTAAATAATTTGCAACTTAAGCTGTTAACAAAGCGAATAACATATTTTTTATTCATGAAAGCAATATTTTTTAGCTTTAAAAATACAATAATTTTAGTTTTCATCAAGTACAATCATGATATGCATATTTCGAAATGTAAATCAACACTAAGTTATTGCCTGTTCGTTGTTTTTCAAATAACTTTTTCAGTCTGTTAAAATAATTTATTGATTGTAGCTTGAAATAGTTTTGAAGTAAATTAAAATCTGTAATAGGATGGATTACATGTTAAAAACACATATCCATACCTAACAAATGACGTCATTACGTCAATATGTAGCTATTTTGCTCTATTTGTTTGATTAGTGGGATGTTTACAGTGTTTTGTGCTTATTGTACTCACATTATGAGTGGGTGTGTCATACATACTGTACACATAAGCAAATCCTAATTAATTAGTCTTTATTTTGATTATTTGACAAGAGATTAATTTTTGAATAATCTATTAATCTCATTCAAAACCTGCAAAATCATAAACGACGTGATAGTTAAAGCCTTGTTGTAAGAGACTAATTAAGGCTGAATGTTGTTTCTGACGTCGATTAAGCGATATAAACTTATAATTAATAGTTAAATCATTTTTATTGCCGGCAATTAAGTGATTTAGATGCTAATTGCTTATCATGTGTGTAATTAGCTTAGTTATAGGAATTTGGATTTAAATTGTCTTTCTTTTAAAGAAACTATCAAAAAAGCATCTTTCCAATGTTGTTATTACATTGTTACTAATTAGAGTGATAGTAAATTTAAGAAAATAGAGAAGACTGTATGACTAGAGTAATTCATCATATTATCCTTGTTTGTTAGTGAGTGAAAGTTTGATTTTGTAAATTTTATTTTTTTCATCTGTATTCAGAAATGTTATTACTTAACGAGTATCTTTGTTGAAAAGCTAAAATAATTAAATTTCATCTAATTAGCATTTTTTACGGAATTCCTAACATTGAGGTTTTTAATTATAATTATTTAAAAAAAAAACACTGGAGCTTAATAATTTTTTTTTTGGCAATTTGCGGCTATTTGGAGTTTGTTTGTAGTGTTAGTTTCATCCTCGACGTTATTTTTACTCATCCAACTTTGAATGTCAACGGTAATTAATGGAATTAGGAAATAAGTAATCTCCGGAGATATTTCTGGTTAATTCTTGATATGCGTAGCATTTGTTTGAAAAGATAAGGCACCCCCAGCGATACTTAAAGAAAAGCCTTTGGGCTGACGTTTGTGTTTTACGTAATCCTTAATACGGCGACTGCTTTCCCAAACTGTTTACGCTGAGAAAAAGCGTTAACGATGTGTTTTGCGTTTGGGGACAAACAAAAATCTCGTGTCACTTGGCTCATCATTACAAATGGAAATAAAACTAGGAATGCTTTGCATTTTCTCACACATGCACATCCATCCTGTCGAATTATTTTTTGTTGACGCCACAACTGTTAACGCCGTTAAAGCGTTCCGTGCTTTCGAAGTATTACGCTAATGTCTCGTTTTAATGTTCTTACTTGACGTTAATGGTAGGGGTTTTTGGAAATCAAAACATGTTATCTGAATGCCAATATATGCGATTACTTGACGTATTTAAGCAACAGATAACTTGTTTATCTTATCAATAAGATATAAGTTTGTCCTTTATACTTCAAGTAATGGATATTAAGCATCTAATTAAAATAGAATTTGATTATCTAGATTAAAATCTTTGACTAATTTTCACGCTATACTGAATATCCCAACTTTAATTTCTGCGTTGCATTCTATCAGACTGTCAAATGATTAATTGACGAGTAAATTAAAGTTAGGTGATTAATAATCAAGTGATTGTCGGGGATTATCAGACCCATAATGATATTAAGAAGTAGATTGTAAAACAAGACTGTACTATAACGGTCTGCTAATGAGATATTTTAATTTTGAGGCTTTTAATAAGAATTTTTGTTGTTATTTTAGAATTTCTATAAACGTTTTAGTTTATTTTCGATTGTCTCAGTGGGACATGATGTGTTTATGTTTTAATTGAGCGCTGATGTGGTTTCCTGTGGTTTTTGTAGAATCTAGAAATTGGTTATTTACCTAAAAGACAAATCCTACTATTAATTTCATCTAATCTCGATTTAAACATTAAACAAGTGAATGAAATGGTTAGCATTTTGTAATGTTTTTTTTTTTAAATCTAATTTGACATGCTGTACGATATTTCATGGTCGGTTTGAAACGGAATATCTAAACTAGACACGCCAAAGCACGAGAATGTGGTAAACGTATTATTGACGTAATTCGATAGCGTTATTGCTATGTGAGTGTGTTGAACGTGATATAACGATTCACAATTTCTTCATTTGAGATAACATTTGTAAGGATTTTTGTATTCCGAAGAGTTTTTACTATTTTTTTTTAAAGCAAAACATAAATGGATATAAACACATATTTGGAGTATCGATTTAGTTGTCGATATACCGTGGTATACATTTGGCAGTATTGTATTCGATGCAGACCAGAAGGGGTGGTGTGGGGAGGAGAATATACGAGACGTAAAAGTGTTTTGTGGCATCATGGACGTATTTCCGGCACCGTGCAAGCATTTTGAGAGTGAAATGACGCGGAAAAATTGCTCTTTGGACGGTACATGGAGAGCGAGAAACGTAAAAGCAATGTAAACGTATATACTAACCTTCTTTTATTTCTCGAGACGATGATTCGATCCATAATTTACCATCTCTAATCCAAGATTTAACGTGGACATAATCGGTCAAAATGGGAGGGACGTGACACTTTAGTACGGCGGTGCTTCCAACAATGGCGTGGACGTGGTACACTTGAATGTCAGGAGGATGTGGCACCACTGTAAAACAAAAATAAATACTGTACTCAGTGCCTGTGCCCATGAGCATCTTAGCTTACGTCAAATTACAAAAACTATAGTTATTGCCAAGAAAATTAAAACATGAACAATGGCTGCGCATTATTATTAATTGTTATTTCATTTGAACAGCATTTTATTAATGGTAAAGTCAATGTTACAGTATGTGTTGAGATATAATAGTTTGACATACAGTATCGGTGATTAATGGGGTTATTAATTAATGGCTTTAATATTATTAAACACGTTAGACTTTCAGTTCAGTGGTTCAATATATTTGTACGTACTGTTTTATCATCGCTGTTGACATCAATCTGGGGATATTAAACTTATCAAATAAATGAAAGCGGTCGATGGTTAACATTTCAATAAATGTTAATAGTAAAGTAGAGCTTATTTAGAAATTGGGTCTTAGAGCGGTTTGTTTCTAACCTAACTTTGTGAATAGCTCTCTATTTTTATTTGAACATTATGCTGATTTTAATGCAGACTTTTGCGCATCATTTTGTACATTATGGTGATGCTAATGAATGGCATAAACGTATTTTAATGCGAGGAAATATTAGTTGGTGTTTGCAACTTACAAGTACAGTCTTTGCAATGACAATTTGAAATTAAAGTTAAACTAAGATATCTTTTTAGTTAATTTTTAACTCATACTGTACTTTTATAACTTAATTCGATGAAACATTTGGTTAACTGATGTCACTAGGAATTAAGTGAGGGTAATGCCCATTTTCAGTAATTTATTTGTAGACAGTTTTGCTAACATGATAATTCGTGTATACTGTTGAGTGTAGATTGTTTTTCGATGTAAATGCATTACGACAATCTAAACGGCTGTTTTAAAAGTTGTAATCGACTGCTCAATTGTAATGCAATTATACTATTACAACCATCTACTAACATTTCAGGATGAATCGTTAGTTTTTGCGTGTAATAATTAACTTAAGTATAGACTTTGGGTAATGCTAAATGAATGCGGTTTAGATAATATTGCACAATGTAGACCGTTAAATTAAATCAACAGTGACTCTGATTATGACGAGACATATTGATTTTTACGCTATTTTTTTTTTTCAAGTCTTTTTTCTTTTTTTTTGGTTTCTATATAATATTATTATTTAATTTATAAAGAGGATTGTATATGTTTGATGAATATTTAACAAAACTGAGATTAACGGCTGTGTTTTCAAAGCAAACTTTTGTGTTTTATTAGGTTTATTATTTTTTGACTTAATTTAGGCATTTGTTTTGAAATCTAAAAAACGATTTTTAATTAAAGGAAAATATTGTATTGAGGTTATTTTATTTGGTGGAGATAATTCTTATAAATAACATCATTTTTTTACAATATTAAACGAAAAGTTTTAGTAACTGTTAAAGTATTCTATTTGATGTTTAAAATGTTTGTTAAAACAAAACTATGCTGATTATCGGTTGACTAAGTCCAGTGAACTGTCACAATTATAATTGCAAATCATACGTCATCTTCATCATTACTACTAAATTATGTTAATGTATCCAATGAAATACAGTAAAACGTTTATCGGTACGTAAACTGTCGCCTCATTATAGAAAATTAATTCAGTCAAATCAATCTCGAAATATAATAGGACATAATTTGGACAATTGCAATCACTCTTATGTTCTGCAATGTTATATATTGATACTCATAGACTTATGTGACATTCAATATCATATAGAGCAAAGAAAGATTGGTTGAGTAAAAAATTCCAACATATAGAAGCAATGGAAAATATATTTTTTTATTTTTAGAGGATTATTACTGTAGTTTGAATCATTGAACGTTTTTGATGTGTATGATATAATAGTTACCGGTAATTTATTATTCGTATGAACTTAGTCAGTTATACTAATCTTGAGACTTGATGCATATTGATATTTCGATTACAAACAGCAACGATTTTCATATAATTTGTTCCTCGAAGTGTTATATATTTTTGTACCAAGTTTGGGTACTATAGAGATTTTTATTTTTTTGTTTTAATATTTTGTTTGGAATGAGGAACCTACAAATATATCGTTTCAATAAACAAAGGGAGTTGTTAGTGTAATGAACCAACCATAGTGTTACCGGTACTTAAATTGTCAACCATTCGATTTCGACCACAAAAAATTTTAAAATCTTTTTATGGCATCCTAAGAAAGTAATACAATGCCATAGTAACTAATTGTTGTCTATTTACATGACGTGCCGATTCCAGTATTCGTAGTTTGCAGTACGGGGCGATTGAATTTATGATCTAACGTCAAAGTGGGAACTTTATTTTTGCTTTGAGGGATATGCAGTAGATAATAAGACTGTGTATTCGTGTATAAGTTACAGGACATGTGTTAGTGTATATGCTGTATACCACAAACACATAAATATCGTTTACATGCGTAGGAAGATGTCATGAATTTTAGAAAATATGTGCATGACTTTTGCCCATCACGTAACAACTTACGTCAAGTTAAAAATTCAATCATGAAAAGAGCGAATACTTTGTATTACAGCTCACATTTTTGCTTTGCCCTCCACATCGCAATTCTTTTTTATTCTATTGTTGTTGTTGTTGCTACCGTTTTTATTATGTATTTTTGCTTGGTCTGAAAATGCCAAGGGTAATCGATGGCTTTTGGTTAGTATAGATCTCTGGTGTAGGAGGAAACTTATAACAAATTAAAGGCTGTAAGTATTTACTTTGGGCGAATTTGTTTCAATTATTCTCACAGTTTGGGTTATGAAAAATATTTTTGTTGTACAGTTAGTACTAGAAACTTTCAACATTTTGAAGTTTAATACAGTGTTACAGTATTATTATCATGAGTAATTGGTAGCTGCAGCATAATTAATACGTTTAGGTGTTAAAAGTTGCATGCCATATTATTTCGATTTTTGAAATTGTTTACATTTTTATTGAAAAAGAACTTGTGGCCTTTGTGTTGTTTGATATGATATAGACTATATATAGTGCAATATGTGCTTATACAACAAACTGTGATAGCAATCTTTCTTATGCAACTTTTACATAACGACCGCTTATGTATGGCAACAAATGTATAAAGCTTGTATAAAATTTCTTTTCATATATAAACCATGTCTTCTTTTTTTCAGTTCTTGACTTTTTCTTGTAGCTTATCATGAGATATACTGTAGGCAAAGATAGTACCTTTATTTTTTTTTTTAGGTGCTTTGTCTGTAAAACGGTAAACGTCTCCAAATGATATAATGTTTTTTATTTTTTTTGTTTATGTTTTGTTGTATGTTTTTGTGAAGTTTAAATTTAATTTGATTGGCAATACTCTGTTTTCTCTATGGCTTGTTGCTTGTTACGCACTGATACAAACAATTCGCAAAATTGGTGTGGTGGTATCACACTACAGTCGCGAGTAAAAAGACATTTTTTTTGTGTTGTTTTGGTTGTTTGGCGGAATATACATTTCGTGTTTCATGGGATATCTAGGATTTCTTTCTGATTGTAAGTCGGAACTATTACTTTATTTTAGAGTGCGTCGATTTTTTTTCTTAAGTTTGTATTCGTTTATATTTTTTTCTTCATTCAATAGAGTGCTTGGATAACTTCTGGTAGTTCAATCTTTTCCATTGTGAATACCTCAAAGAAATTTAAGTCCATTTATGTAAACATCAATTCAGATACAGTAGATACATTGGTGTATTATGAGATATTTTTCAATGTTTATATTATATATAGGATAATACGTGGTTATATTATATTTAAGTCGAGTGTTTAAAAGTTTCTAGGATATTTTTATTAGGCAATTTTTAGTGTTTTAAAGGATTTATTTATTGTTAGATGTTTGTTTTATATATAATATTAGTTGTGTGAAACTTTTTCAATAGATTTTTATGAATTTTTTAAACTATTATTTTTGTTTTAGGTTAATTTTTCTCATTTATTTTTGCATTTATTGTACAATTTTATGGAATTTTTCTGCAATTTCTGTTAATTTTATTTGAGACGGTTTTTTTTTTATAAATTTAAAATGAACTTTTAACGAGCCAGCCATTTTTCAATTGTTATCGCTACTGTGCTATTACTATTGCATGTTAAAATGCTCTATTTCTCTGAATTGGCATATTATCACCAAAGCTTTCAAGTACTGCTGTTGTTGTTAGGTTATTTAATGAGCAGTTTTAATTGCAATGCTTTTAGTACAATTCTAACAATGCCAAAACTCAAACGCAGCTGCTTCCCATAATAATGCATCCATTGCTATCTAACTAAAGATTAATGCTATTTGATTTAACCTAATGAAACGAGAATCTGAAATAATTGCCCTTGTCTTCACTTTTCTTGGTAAGTCGTCAATTTCTTAATTAAAAGCAATAAAATCTCGATCAAAGGGACCTATCACATACAGTATTAAAATTTACTTAATCAAAAATTTACATCGTAAACGAATCGTATTCTTGCCTCAGTCTCCGACATCAAATATGGTCGTTTTTTTTTGTTATATGGTGTTGACTGCCAATTGCTTTTGCTTGACGCCTTTTGTGTTGACGCCTAAAGGTTTACTTGTTTTGATCGTTTGTTTACTTCAATTGTCTAAATTAACTCGTCTTTTTTTACACGGTCTGGTGCGATTCGGGACAAAATTAAGGCCATAGACTGGAAAGGCTATTTGCCTAGTGCTGCAGAAATACACAATGTCTGACACTTCGAGAGAGAGAGAGAGAGAGTTTGGGTATGGGCGTTGGTTAACTGATTAATTCGATTGGTTTACTCTCTTTAGGTCTTTTACTTAATCTTTTCCGCTTAGTGATCACTACCGGCTTTTTCTTATCTAGAAATTCTGATATGACATTATGTAAGACATAAAGAAGATATATAAAGTTACCGGCATCTTTTTTTTGTAGCCAACTTAGTTGTACAAAATTACACTGTATTTGTCAAACCTTTCGCACAATTGTTGTCTTTGGTTAGCTAGAGCAGTGCTATCAAATACAGTTCTTGAGGTTTATTTTTGTTTTCTGAAACTGATTTTTTTTTACAATCATATTAGCTAAATAGAATCCAATTTTAGTATCTTGGACACCAGATTGAGATTTATTAATCTTAAAATACTTTTATTGATTAAATTATTGGTTGATTAAATTAAAGAAGTGTGTGGTTAAATGAACTATTAAAATATTTTTCATAAACACTTCATAATAATGATTCAGAAAGAATTTCAACGCTCTCCATGTTGCCATATTGGAATTTGGAGGCCTAAAGTAGAGTATCTATATAGACATTTTGTTTTTTCTCAACCACTTTGAGAAATCGAGGTTTAAGTTCTACTATTATACTGTGGGTAGATTTCAAGTGATGAGTACAGGGTTACGATGTTACGTAGTGCAGTTGTTGAGGAAGCCATTTATTTTGATTAAAGTTGAAAGGATGCTGGAGTTTTACGACAACTCAACAACTGGAACTCTTTAAATTTTTTGACATTTAGCACTAACTAAGGATTCAGAATGGCATTGTTTTATATTACTTTGATTGAGATTTATAACACGTATGGACCATTGATAAGCTATATAAAGTTTACTGTAGATGCAGAAAACGCATATTTAACGGTTGAACTTTTACTTAGGCTTCTGCGATTTCCAATAGGCTGAGTTAATAAATAACGTCAATTTAAACTTTACCAGTTAGCATTAATTACTGCAGTCTAATATAGATTTAGATTTAGTTATATTTTGTACGTTTTCTTTTATTTATTAACAACAACCGTTGCTAAATAAATTAATGGCTTCTGAACATCAATATCGTATTTTTGCTGCTTTTTTATGTAGACTAACTTGTATGGTATTGGCACCACCATAAAACATTTTACATTGTTTTTATATGGTATTAATATTTAATAAACTTTCTCTATTTCTAATCATTTTAGTAATTTTCAGCATTAATCTTACTTGATCAATAATTATAACTTAACAAACTGTCACGTACAGTAATTTGTTTTAGAATTTACTTAGTTAGATTTAGCCAAAAATCAAACAAATGATAAGAGACTCAGACTTGTATAGACGATTTATGATAATTTATTTATTTGTAGCGTGAGTGTGTAGACACACTGATAATAAACGTAATATTTAAAAAATATTGGGGATTATAAAAATAAGGAAGTGATAGTTTTATAGCGATATATGAGATTATGATATGTGCTATTAATTAGTTCTTAGCAACAATTCATTCAGGCGTATATTTCTACACTGTAAAAGTGTTGATCTAAATTTAGCGCTTTTTCCTCTAACAATAATGAATCTTAATTGCTTCTCTACACTACAAAATATTGTTACATTGAAAAAGTACGCAGCTTTGTTATACAAAGTATTGATCGCTTATGTTTTGTACCGTATTTGCAAGAGCAACTTGCTGTTTTACAATTCAATATTAGTGAGCCAATTTTTGAAGTGAAAATGAGAAAATCGGCGCCCATGGATTATTTATTATATAGAAAACTGACAAAAATTTATTGTTGTTTTTCCAATTTCAAATTTGCGATTACAATGACTTTGCGTAACATTGTATTTGTATTTTTTTCGTTTGATTAAAGTTTATTAATAAAAGTGACATTGCATAATCGGTAGAAAATGATTAAAGTTTTTATTAGATATGATCATTTGAGGCTTATAGCAATAAGTCCTACGATATTTTTTCAGCTACCGGTAATCTACTTTTTTATTTTTAATTTTTTATTATGTTCGAGTTTTGTGTGGGTTTTTTTCTTTGAGCTTGTTATTGTAATGTGCTTAATACAAAGTTAAGATGAACATCGAAAACATAACAATGGTATTATTTCAGTACTTAATAAGATTATTGTTAAATGTAAACAGTTTAAGGCATTTTGTATCAAATGCTTTATAATTATTAATATGAAGTAATTTTACAATTTACTTGATTTAATGCTCATTTATTATTTTTATCATTCATTAATTTTGAAATAGAAACTTTTGTTTGTTTCATTTCATCGAAGCATTTAAAACACAAAACTTAGTAACTAAAAGCCAAATTTTGGTCAAAAAAATTAGACATTTTATATTATAAACTTAATTTTTATTGTATGAGAAGTGTGGTAGTGTAAATTTAAGTAGCAAGATGTCCAAGTTTCTCTATATAAAAAAGCGAATTTTTTTTGTCCGAATTTTCCTGTAGGTGGAAATTTATTGATTTGCGAACCAAGATGACCCATCAGTGACATTCAATATGTTGTAGTTGTATATGTGTGTGAATGACCGGAAGGTGACCATACTATTTTTTGCCGTACAAAAGCACCCCTATGCAATCATAGTAGTGTCATCGATTTTTATTTTTTTTTCGTGACCTGTATAAAATATTGCGACTTCCGATTGCTGATTCACGTTCAGTCGATCATCTATTCAATTTCCGCTCTTGTTACGCCACATTATCATTGTTGACATAAAGCAAGGTCGTTATTATTATGGAGCGTTAATGCATTTGGATCATTAAATCCACACAAATGTAACAAACACACGCTAATTTATGAATATTTGTTTTGTTAATTAACCTGCTTTGATGTGAACTTCCCGGCTGACAATGACACCCAGGCTGTTGGTGGCGACACATCGATACACGGTGGCGTGAACATCCGGTCGATAGTCTTCCGATTGGAATGGTAGGAATATGAGGCTTCCGTTGTTTGCCACTCGGCGAAGTTTGTCGCTGATGGACACGGTGTTACCGTCAGCTTGTAACCATTTGATGGACGGACGTGGGGAGCCTCGAGCTGCGCAGTGAATTATGGCTCCGGAAAGACTGGAAAAGTCAACATGATCGGGTGGTTCTCGTTCAAATACAGGTCCATTCATTTCAATCGTGTTTTCTGATCCTGTAACACCATGAAATAAACATTAATTACAATTGTCCAATTAGATAAATCACGTCCGATTAAATTATATTATTGGCATTGGAAATGTTTACGTAGTCTCAAGAAACTTTGCTAATATACGACGATGATTAAGAAGGTTTTTTTTTGATTTTTTGACAGATTGAGTCAGTTTTAAAAAATGTAATACGAATATGAGTTCAAACTACATTGCTATCCAAGCTCTTCATGACTAATTTGAACGTGAATTGTTTATTTTGGTAAACACAGTTGGGTTGTCTGTCGTGAAAATGTTTTGCTTCTACATAAATAACAATTTTTATTCACAGTGGAAACAGGAAAATTGACATTATCTATTATGTACAGTATATACATTGTATGTTAATCTATGACCTGATGTCTGTTGACAGCTTTTTTCTCTACATCTGGCATTCAAAATTTTATCAAGTTTTGAAATTGAATTTCCACATTAGTAAAGTTATTTAAATAAAATATTATTATTTCGATGTGTTTATGTGCGAGCAGCAGAAAGTTATTTAAGTTTTAAAAAAACTGACGTTTTTTAGATAGAATTTGCTAGACAATTTTGGATTTATGTAATATTTTGACCTCATTTTTAAATTGAAGTGGGCGGAGGATTTACAGAAGATACAAAAATTTATAAAACCTCAGTGAAACATAAATATATAAACAAAAATATTTTCTATACACTACCGTATGTAATATGTTTTTTTTCCCTTATGCATTTTACTTTTGCTTTTGTGTATAGTCCAATTGAACTTAAAAGAAATCGAATTTTGACAAGTTTATATGCAGTTTTTTCTACTTTTTAAAGGTTCAAATCGAGTGCAGATGAAATTTTGAAAGGGTGTGGGTGTTTTATTGCAGTATAGCTGGGCGTTTTGTATATGCAAAGGTAGTGAATATGTTTAAGGAGGGAATGAAGTTTAGGAGAAAAGTTGGTTCGGGCTATTGCATTGAATTGCATCTTCTTCTCCCATTCTGCCACTCTCACGGATTAGTGTCAGCGAGTAGGACATGAAAAATGACAAAGAAACTCTGGGGATCTTCCTTTGCGTCGATTTGTGCCATGTTATTTCAATGGGCCTGGCGTCAAAATAAGAAGAAGAAAATACGAAAATATACGTAAAACGAAGGATGATAGCGATTTTTCTTTGTAATCGAAGAAAAAAAAATGTACCAAAGGAAATTTAAAAGTGAACTATGAGGGCCTGTTATACCCTGTATTTCATCTTAGATACATATAAACTCAATATATAAAATGGGGATATTAATCACGACGATTTATAACAGTCAATCTATCAACTAACACGCGCTTCCAATTAACTGGAACCCCCCATCCCTTAACTTATTTTTTTCAGCCCCTAAAGCATTTCTCCACACTGTGAAAATGACTGTAGAATGTTTGGGGGAAGCTATGACGGCGTAATCGCATTCAGAGAGGGGGTTCATTTATTTAACTGCACATTACTTGTGCAAGCACATATTGTTACATAAAGTAGATATACGAAACAATGTTATTGTGAAGTGATAATGTTTGAGAGAATCATTTTTTCAACTTTATTTATGATTGCATGCCATTGGCCGAGTTTTAATATCATTTACCTATCGTATTACACGGACATAATTCAGTATGGGCGAATGCAATTTAATATAATCGGAATTTATATCTAACGGTTTATTGGTACATTTAGTATTTTTTGATTTAAGAAAACCAAATTGATAAATTAACTGAATTACAGAATTTGGTTTTATCAGTACAGCTCTTCAAGTTTTAATAATGAAAACAAAGTCATTATTTTACAATTTTGAATTTTTAGCAACATTTTGTTGTTACAAAACGTAAATCATCAACTTCTAGTGTATTAGGACTGTTTTATATCACAATTCATAGATAATTAAACAATTCAAGGTGGCTGAAATAAATATTTTGTAAATGAAGCCCAATATTTGATTTAACGTTTACTTATTATTTAGTAGATGTTATTAATTAAGCGGATATAATTTATGGCTAAATTGTTTAAAGTAATTATATTATCGTGCATATTATTTTTGTTACTTACCTAAAATTAACCAGCAGCTGTTTAAGTTTGCTTAGAAACATGATTTTCACTACTTTGAACTTTTTTTTTTTTTGTTGGTTTTAATGTTAAATTCTGTGAAAAGAGGTTCTTACAATGTTTTACTGCTTGTCACTGTAAATGCCTTTATTTTTTGAGGTGTTGGGGTGAGCTATTAATTTTTTTTGTTATTTTTTTAACACATTTCTATGGTTATACGCTTTGTTTTTATGATGATGTCAACATTTATATCTTACACATGTGCTTCCTTTGGGATAATGGGAGGAGTTTATTTCGTGTAAGTGGTTGGGTGGGTGATCAGTTTGTTCTTACAGTAGGCATTGATCTATACGTTTGGATGTATATTGATAGTTTATACAACAGGGGAATTTGCACAAACCTCCTTGTAAAATGAAATCGATATTAAGTTATACTAAGAAAAATGTTTGTTTTTGCTTTTTTTGCGCAGTATGCAACCCATTGAAATGACGCAAAATCCCACTATTTCTATATGTATATTATTATTGTTTTCAGTGTTTGGTAATGATGTTGATGAAGAATGAGAGAAAATGAAGGCAATTGCCAAATTTTTTTCCTCATCTCAAAACATGAAATTGGCTCGTATATCGATTGGTATTGATGATTTTTATTGTAGTGTAAAGAATGAAAGCATTTTTCTTATGCATAACAATAACTTTGCTACATTTTTTTGCAAGGTTTTATGGGCCAATAATATATTTTGGAGAAATAGCGCATGAGATAAACGTTAAATTGCATCCAACGCATTTAATTTGGTGTTTTCAAAGTCAAATTTAGTAGCCTAAAGTCAGTTGCTGGCGCCTTCCTTCTAGGGCACATATTGCACGAGTCTTGGCTGCCAGGAAATATATCAAGTGAAGTGGCAGATTTAGGTTAATTTTTGATGTTTGTACTGTGTACAGGGAATCGAGAAATGTTGTGTAAGTTTCATCCTCTTTGCTGTGAAGCTACGAATGACATGTAATTGAAATTGCAATTGACTGCCAGCCAATGCTTTAAAAGCAAAAGCAGCAGCAAAAGGCGTGAAAAATCAATATTTTTTAATACTCTGGAGCATTTTCTTTATCAAGCTGTTTAATTTAATTACGATTAAATAAGCGCTTTGTTAAGGAATGCAAAGGTCTTTAATTTTACATGTGAGGTTTTGTGGCCACTTAAAAGCAACAGAAAAAAAAAATGTTTATACAAGAAGTCAGATCAAAGTTAAAGATGTTTTTTTATCTGTATGTTATAAAGGGTTTTTTTTTGGCAGTGAGAGAGGGAAAGAAAAAAAGAAATATTTAACCATTGAAATTCCGTAACAACATTTTATATTTACATGTGCAATAAAAGGAAGAAGCAGTGCTTGAAATAAAATTTAGTGTTTTTGGCGAATTCCAATCATTACTACTACTACTTCTCAAAATAAAATGAGGTATATTAAAACGACCTAAGTTAGTATGGTACTAATATAAAATTTACTTCATTTTCTTTACCTTAAGACCTGCTAACTATAATCTTTTAAAAAACATATTTCTTGAGTTTTTATGTTGATTATCAGTTTAATACTGTGCAGTCATTTCTGTTTTAGACATTTGAGTTTTAGAGCAAGCAATAATAATTATTAACGCGATTTTTAGTAACATTTTTAAAATAATTTGCCAAAAAAATGAGCTTACATTGCGATTTCGATTTCTTATTTGAGTTTTGATATGAATTTTCTTTGAACTGCAAAATGCTTGTAATACTAGTATGCATTCAAGCGTTAAAAGAAATTTGAAAACAGTGTAAACTAGGTTTGAAATATTCTGTCTAAAGTATAAGTACTCAGGGGCTAAGGTAAAAACAAACTGAAACTCTTATCTAACCTAACTTTCAAAATAGAGATTTAGGCTGTTGATATTTGGTGCTGCCAGGGAGCTTGACTGTCGACATCTCACGAAAAATCACTGTCACTTTTCGGGACTTCTCAAAATACATCGTGTTCCGCATCCTTATATTGATTATATGATGCAACTTACCAGTAACAAGCAATAAATTCATTAGTCATTACATTGATAATACAGTGCTTTTACAGAGAGCTTAGGGCAGTTGTCTAACGTACAAAGTTAACGCATATCAGTTATTTTGTTTGACAAATGGGCAGACACGCTACCTGATGAAGACGCCGAAAATTTAAATTTTGTATTAAGTAACTAAATTTGTGATTTTAGAGACTATAAAAAACATGATTTTGTAGAATAATAATGTAGCATAATCATGATGTGATTTTGCTATGTGAAAAGTGATAAATTGATAATAATTGTTTCAGCAACCGCTCAAGTTGAACAAACTACATTAAAAGTTTTTTTTTTAATCTTTATACTGTTGACGGAAGCAAGTTTTATAGCACTTATGGAATCAAAATAGTGGACAAATAGAGTTCTTTTGTTGTTTAAATGTGATGTTTCATACAAGTAATTTTTTTCTGATAAATTCTCTCGTTGACTATCGAGTTTTAGAAAAGGCCCTTGTTGATAACTTACAGTACAGTATATGCGTGTGTGTTGACACTAGTAATCAAAATAGGCCAAGCGTGTGTGTTGTCTGCTTAAAAATGTCCCTCCCATTGCATTGTTTGCTCCGATTATATACATTGTCTTTGCCATTGCCATTGCCTGAGGTGGCAAACGACGATCAACTTTCACTTTTTGAATTTTTCTTTTGTGACAAAAAGTAAATTTCCTTTATATTTTGGCAAGTGCAGTTATTGTCATTATTTTCAACTGATTATTGTTTGTTTACCGGTTTTCTTTATCTTTTTCTCCCTTTCGTCATTTTATCCACAGTGTAACTCTCAAGAACAATTGTGAACAATAGAAAGAAATATCACTATAATAGAAAAGTAATGCGAGTAGTAAAATAATAATGAAAGCTTGTAGTTGCTGCATTTCCTGTGTAAGAATGCGTGAAAGGTCGTTTTTACTTTGGCAAACTTGGTCATTTGGTATCTGTATCTTTACTAACTTGTGTGCCGTTGATTTTTTAAGGGTTACTGTAAATGTATACGTACATTAAAGTCAACGTCACTAATGGACGTTTATTCCCTGTTGTCTGCTTGTCGATCTTGACACACAGCGTAGCCAGAGTCTTTCCCAAAAAAAAGTAAATGGATATTGTAGTTGGAATTCAAGCGATAAATGTACTCAGCGTAGTATGCATTGAAGTTAGTTTGGATCGTTTTTTAGGGATAAAAAAAGGCTGTTATTAAGCTTAAACATGAGCTGTATACATACACGACAGAAAATCATCAGAGAGGGGAAATGGGAAAAATAAAGTGGCACTGTACTCACTACTGCAACTCATTCTTAACATGTTTGCATTGAATAGCATTAAAAAGTTAGTCGAGACCTGTCTTCATAAGCTTATACACTACAGTCAAATTCTCTGGAGATATATCCAATGGTAGCTACTGTATATTGTGCAAAACCCAAGTTAAAATAGAAAAAAAGACTGAATAAAAACTTAAACTTTACAAGTAACTCCTGGTAGTTTACAACTCAAGTAGTTAACCTAAGTTTAGCTTGCAACTCCTAACTTCCTGTTTTTCAAATAGTTAATATAGATGTGACGTAAATCTACTGTAGTTACTATTTAGTGTTTACTACAGTATCTATGGTTTGTTTTGATTATTACGTGTATTAAAAGCTTTGTTTACATATCATAAATTGCATTAAGTTTTGCTGGTGCGTTCATTATTAGTTTGTTCTATTTAAGGTAAATAATTGCGTGATTCTTAGTCATAAAACACCAAAACACGGCGTTTTTAAGTGAACATTTTGATTAAAAATTCGTAAGTTTAATCTGAATTTAAAACAGTGCAATCCTCTATTAATACGTGCATAAATTTAGATTTAAATATAAAATGAGCTTGCAATTTCTACATGTTTACATAGCGTTTGGATGCACAATATTTATGAGTTTGTACATATAAATAAATAAAATGACTTTTTGAATGGTTGGCAAAACAACATATACTAATGCTGAAATAAAATAATAATAGTAATAATATAAAATTCCAAAAAAAAAACAGTTATTATGAGATAGCGGCATTTGTACAAGAACCAAATCTCTTACAATATCAACGAGCATTATCATAATTAATCTGCATTATGGTTTATTACTTTTAATCACGAAATCCTATCTGAATATCTATCTCATAGTGGTGAAAAAAGGAGGGGAAATGAATGTACTGTGTATGGAAAAAGCTAGATTATTTTGAGAGTAGGCGTAGGGTTAATACACTGATTTAGTAATGTAATAATATGCACTAACGAAATGACTCAGTCAGTGCTAATAGGTAGAATTTTGACGCTGAGAGTGGAAAGGCCATGAGATGACCTAAAATAATATCAATTTCTACTAATTACGATTGCACTTTTAAAAGCATTGGAGTGGCAATAATTGAACAGTAACATTTATGATGCCTAAATGTGATCACTTTGATTTGCATTTATTTACCCTCGATTTGTGATTAAGTTACTGTAGTTGTAAGGGAATACGAGAAACATAAAAAAATGTTATGTGCAGTAGTATATGGTGGTTTAATAGACGGTTTTTCCACTCTTGTCGTGTGCCACCATATAAGGCCCTTTGGATGAATGCGGTGCACTTGAGATCTATCGATTTGCTTAAATTTGCCAATGACGTCATTGCGTTTTCCTGTTTAAATTATTTTTGTGAAGGAGTTAATCAAGTAGTTTTCTTATCTTTTAGTTCATGAGTCTCGAGACAAAAATTGTGTTGTGCTTGGATAAGCAGACGGTGTCATAAATGACGTCGTTTGGTACCGCAAAATGAAGCTTGTTACTTTGCGCATTGAAAACCGCACTGATTATCAAATGTTTCTTCAAACTTTCTGCTGCTTTTTTACCCATGATATTTTTTTTTCAAAAACTTTTTAAAGCAGTTTTGCGTAAAATTATGCGTTAGATAATTGTGAATAGTTTATAAAGAAAATAATTAGCTTTTTATGGACAAATCAAGCACATTAAAAGTTAATTTTAGGCATCTGATTAGATTTTTATAATGCTTTGGTGCTCACTTTTTCTCAATAATCATTTTTTATCATAATTATTGTTTTGCAGGTTAATTAATGTGCAGACAGAATTAACATATTTACTCTTAAGTACTGTATGTGAACCATACTTTTGAAGAAACGAAGTTTTTGCTTATTATTTTGATAAAAAGAACATAATGTATAAAAAAGATTGCTTTTAACGGCACTTTTATAGTATTTGGTTGAGTGAAATACGATGACATAATGAGTGGACCATGCAATTTGATCATCACAACAACTCGTTTTAGAAGCCAATAGATGTAAAGTGGCGCTTTTGGTGTTTAGTAAAGGGTGGTTGTGTGTTTCAAGTTGAACGTTGAACGTTGTTGTTGGATCATGTAAGGCATTCTAGGTGGAAACTACCGGAAATATACAGTATTTATGTCGAGCTTTTCTATATATATTTCACTTTGTTTACTTTGCTTTACTTGTGTGTATCGTATTGTATGTACGAGTTTAGGAAATAGAAGCCAGTGATTACAAACCGTGTCATCACTTGGCGTTTCGTGTTTCAGACGTGTTTACACCATAGGATAACCTGGTACGTGAATGTGAAAAGCTGTTATTTAGGTTGCTATAAAGAGAAATCGATTACAACTTAAACGACATACTATGTACTCGATTTCTTAAGAGTCAAATATATCGTGGTAAATCTAGTGGTATAATATGGGCGGCATATGCCTTGAGTACCAATTGAAACCCACTTTAAAGATTAATCCACTAAAATGGACTCTTAGTAAACATTTTAGTTTTTATCTGCCGAATTATTTTTTTTCATTTTTTTAGACTAAATTTTTTATTTGAATTGTAGTCTGAATTTACCATGATTATCGGTTGGTTGCTCAATTTCATCTTTTGAAACGAACATTTAAAATTGGACTTTTAACATACTGTAATTTATCAAATGTTTTTCTGCAAAACTCATAATGTATGGATTGAAGTAAATTGCCAATTGCATTTATTTGGAGAGGAATTTTTTGATGTGCTGGTACAATTGTTTGTACCATAAGAGGTAAAGATATAAGTGGCTGAAATTCAAGTGATTTCGTATCGATTTGCTGTTGTATTTTAGTTTAGGTAAATGTTTTTAACGTTATTTTTGAACTGTGCGTGCTGACTTGCCTACCGATTAGGTTATTGGTATTCTAGCTACATTTCGAATTTGAAAGTTTATTTAGTTAGAATAGTTTATTTAAATGACGATAAATTTTTTTTTATTTATTTAGATCGAGTAAGTGCTTTATAAAATGCTTACTGTACTAAAATTGTACTGCATAACTCTACTGGTAATGTTGTACTGTGTTTTTATTAACATGTTTAATACGGTAGTGGTCTAAGGGGTTTATTGCAAGATTTGTTAGTTTAAATCTCAACAAACATTACTTTTGTCGAATTAAATGTTTTATGATAATTATTAGGAGAGTCGGGATCTCGTTATTCAAGATTGGTCGTACTTATTTTATTAGATTAGTTGCTATCAAAGTTGTCTACATTGTAAGTTTGTTAATGTCAGATGAAATTTCAATTATAGACTGACATGTACAACCGCAACAATTTTATAGTTTAATTTAGACAGTTGTTAGACGGTTTTTTTTTAAATGTAACACCGACTTGTAAATATTGCAGATATTGTAAATGATGTTTTATGTACTTAAGAGCTTGTTAGTTGGTACAGTAAGCTTAGTTGAATATTTTGTAGTTGTTGATTGAATTAGCATCGACTTGCTCTTTGCTAGTGGTAGTGCAGGGGTTGTCTGAAAATGCTATTACCCGAACATACTTTTAACACTAACTTAATCACAAACAACTAAAAATTAGTTAAGAAATTTTAGCAGGGAAAGAAAATCGTGCATATACCGTTCACTTCGATAGTAAAACATGTTTGCTATGCATATACAGAAGTGAATTTAATACATTGCATTACGACATGCGCGTGTTAAATTTTTATGATGGTTGATAATGGTTTAAAGGAAATTTTATTATTATGCGTTTCGTCGTTTAATATAATAAAAGAAAACGTATTATATTTTTGGATTTATGCTTTTATTTTACTTTGACTGTTACTTTTAAAATTCGTGGGTGTTGTTGACATTTTCCTCGAGTTCGTTTTATGATAAAAAATACGAAACTTTTGTAACGGCTATAACTTTACATTTTTAGTGGCTTATATCAAATTCATTATTTGCAGTCATAAAAAGTCTTCAAATGAAATGTAGAATTTTTGAATTTTTTTTTAGGTATTACTATAAAAGTGTTTTTCAAATGTCGAACTATAATTAAAGAAACTTTTCTAATAGGTTTTTTTTTAACTTATTGTTTATATGTTCTTACATTTCGTCTGTTATTATTAATCAAAATCATTTGTAGTGATGCTTAGACAGCATCGAGATAATTAAATTTAGTTTCATTGAATATCAGTTGCTCATTATTAAGGAACTACTGTATATTGTATTCACATTTGCATTAAGTTTTTTTTATATATAGATTTACATATATTTGAATACAATTACAGCGGTTAAACGCTCGGCGTTTTGAAAGATTAAAATTTTGCGTTTGCTCTTTTCATTCAACGTGAATTGCTTTTACTATAAGAAGACATTTAAGGATGGAGGGCTTTTGTATAACATTTTGTCCAATCGATATGTCTCTGATGCAGACAAAATACCAGACATCACCCAGTTGTTATTTATTTTTTATTTTAACTTTATATTAGAAATTTTTTACTGATTTTATTTTTTAGTTTATTACAAGTTAATTTCATTCGAGCGTTAATTCATATTTTAAATTGAATCAGACATTTTTATATATGATGGTATTACTTCGGCGTTGGCGTTTTGTAGTTTCTTCATTTTTAAAGTTGATTTGCTTTTAGCTATAATTTTCACTTTCAGTACATTTGTGGCAACTTACTTTGTATACTAGTATTTTTATAGACTTGATTTTTAATTAATTTTTAATCGATTGAACGTTATTTTTATTTAACAGAAATTCAAAAATTAATTACTGAAAAGTCTAGCAAAAATCTAAAAAGATTTCTTAAGTTTTTTACGTTAGTTATTCTACTTTAACATGTTTCTTTATTAATATGCCGAAATTATTTTTTACTATTTTGTTTGAAAATTTATCTATTTAATAAAATCGGTGATTTGCAATCGTAAATTTGCTGATTCGGTGTATAGTTATGAATGCAAATTTTAACCAATGTACTACGAAGACGTTTTAGTAACTGACGTCATTTGTTTCCATTGCTGATATAAACGAAATTATTTTTCATCCTAAGGCTCATTTCAATGGATTTTTTTTAATATGTCGTTTAGAAAACGACGTAAAGGTTTATTATGCGTATGGTAACGTACGTGTAATGCGTTTTGTTATACTTTACCATTGTTTAGCATTTATGAATGGATATTGTACTAAATTTACAAACCTAATTGTAGTCATACGTAAACAGACACATTAATATCAAATGTTTGTAATTTTTAATTGATCACAGCTCAGTTCTAGTATCAATATTGAGAAATGTTTACTCTATTTTTGATGTATAGTTGATTTAAATATTTTTATTTACCGAATCTTTTTATTAATCATATTTATCTCTTACACTGTAACACTGTAGATTGATGCCAAATGATTGGTGTGTTCTGTTGGGTTTTTATTGCAACTTATTGCAGGAAATATAGCGAAAGTTGAACATTGAATGGATTGATTGATGTTTAGTAGATGATTAGTCAAAATGAATGAACGTTTTAATATTAATGATTAAGCTTAGAAGAAATAGTAGATGGTTTTTTTTATGTAACAGCATAACCGGAGCATCTGTCTAAACCAAATAATCTATTCTTGGTTTGAACCTACAGTATGTTCGACCTTATGAGTTTCATGCTTAATTGATAGTTGAAGATCAAACTATAGAAAATATTTCTAAACTTTTTTGGTTCCCTGGATTTTAATTTTTTGCATTAAATAGGGTGGAAAAGATGATTGATACCGTATGAAATTTACTTATGTATTCTATGATGATCTTTTAGCCTGTATTATGACTGAACGGGATATTATATCAAAGTGGACTAAAAATTCAAATTTTTGTTGAAATAAATACGCGCCATGTATCGATTTGCAATAAATGCATAAAAATGAAGTCTTGTCTAGACTTAGTAGATGATATCGTCGATTGGATCAAATGATGGGTGTGTGTTTTTGGATGAAGGCAAAGAGATGGAATCTTTCACTCTTGTATATTGTATGTGAAAGGAAGTGGTTGTAGAGCTAGATAAAATCCAGACGATGTTAATTAAGGTTTCTATAACTATTCCTACTATGCATAAAATGTGTATGCGTTTTTACTGCGAGAAAATAATTATTAATGATATTGCAATTAGTCTTTTATCTCTTTTGCTATCTTTTTATAGTGGCCGTGTCGTTTAACCGCACTTTTGGAATTTATTTTTACTTTTATCTAAGTTATCTCTTTACGTTATATGGCACAGATCGTTTATCTAATTGAACATAATTTACGAGAGTAAATTACAATTTTTATACTAATTGGAAATTATACGAATTTTGTTGTTTGTACTGTACTTGAAAAGTTCCTAATTAACTACAACTTACTAGCGCCAGTGGAATAATTTTGTGAAAAGAATTTTTTTATTATTTGGATGATATTATGTTTAACAGAATAATTAAGATTTTTATAACTTTTTATATGGATTCCAAGAAAAAATTTTAATTAAATTTTCATGTTAATCGTTATTGCTTATAGATGTTTAGCAAAAGCTGCTTATTTTGTAGCAGTTTATTGTAACTAACAGTACTAGTAGGCATGAAATAGTCTTTTTAAATGTTTTGATAATTACATTATTAATATTCATTTTGAAACGTTTTAAAATGCTAACTTTTAAAAATCTGATATTTAAAAGCCAAATTTTTCAGTTTTCAATTTTACTTTTTAAAACCCTTGATTAGCTTTTCAAAGCAATTTTAAGTACGGAACACATATTTCAATTTGTGAAATAAAAGACTTTTTGCTTGATATTTACAACATTTCTAATTGAGTTAAAACTAAATGGCGTTTAAACATTAAGCCACAATTACAAAGTCGCTTAAAAGTTTCTTTTTGGTCCTTTGATTATTGGCCATCGCTTTCGTTAACTTTATTAATTGCCTAAGAGATCACCGGTCACTTTATTTAACTTAACAAAACATTAACTTTATTGTCTTTGTGTTGTGGATTTGTTGGATTTTGTCTGTTTGGTTTGATCGGTTTTTATTTGCAATGGACGATAAAACATTGTTAAACAAGGATAAGTCTTTGGAAAAGCAAAAAGAAATCGGATAGAAAAAAGTAAACATTATACTGTACATCCAGGAATACATGTACATTGTGCTATACTAAGAAATTACATAGAAAAAACATATATACTGTAAGAGTAGTTGTTTTGTTATTCTTTTAACAGAGTACGGATAAATGGAGAATGGGAGTTGAGTTTTTGATATGGGTGGTGGGTACGTGTATGGAAGAGACAAAAATCATTTGGTGCTGCTCTTCATTTAATATTGACGACGATTTCGATGCTTAAACCACACCAACACATTGGATTGATACTTTTGCTAGCACCTTTTACGTGTGAACCTACTTTCTGTTTACACCATTAGTTCTCATCAGATAAACGAGTTGGAGGAAAAAGTTTTTGCTGTGTTAATTAGTTGTAATCGTGGTAAACGTGACTTGGATTCTTTGCTTGTGTACACACTTTTAGTGATCCGTATACCGATACTACTGTATATGCAGCCAAATATACTGTAAGACACATTTATCAATCGATTGTAGTGTCTTTAAATGAGTGTTTTTTATGTAGGAGTTAAAGAAGAAAGTGAACTTATAATAATGTTTTAAAAGTAAAATTTGAGCTGATGACGCCAACATAATATTGTGAATTATTACTTGTTTATGTAAATCCTAGAAGGAATTGAAATTATTGGTAATATTCTTAGACAGTACAAAGTCAGCTTGATTATTAAGACTTTGCAAACATAACACATACAAAGTTTTTATTTGATGGAATCTTGGATTTAGAGTCACTTTCAAATTTCAAAATAAAAGGAAGTTTCCTTACAGGCTCCCATATACTTGTAAACTTAAAAGCGACCGTATATAGTCTAATCTAATGGAAAAGTGGCTGATATTTTAAAACAGCAAGTGAGAATCTGAAGTTCTGAAATGGTCGATTTAGTTGCATATAAAAATTGAAAAGAGTAGAGCAAACAATAGTGCACGAGTAAATGGTCCATTTAGTGCTTTTCTTTTTAAATGATCAATTTAAGCTTTTCAAAAGACAAATTAAGCTTTGAGTGGAAATTTGTACTAAAAGTAGTTTTTGCAAAAATTATTTTTTGTACTTGAAATGAAGTCTTGTGTGCTGACAGTTTTTGGGTCAACAAAATTTAATGCATTATTATTGAAATTTTACTTTTAAAGTGCGTGACTGGCTTTTACAAATGCTTAGTAGCAATGCCATTTTGTTTATCATAAGAGTCTGAAATACTAGACAGAAGAAAATCTCTGACTTAAAACTCGGAAAAACGCAGTATTATTATCATCGAAAAATGTTTACCCAGCATCTTTTTTTCTTTTATCCATCTAGATTTTTATTTATTATGGTAATTCAGTTCAGCACACAAAACATGGTACCGTATACTCGTTACTTAAAGAATATTTTTATTGTTGTTTCGACCATCTACCCAGGTATCATTTACTTCTTTTCTAAGAAACACTTTCCATTATAATTTTTGTCATTTTCGTTGCATAGAAATCGATTTTGGAACTCTTCAATCTGCTTAGGTTTGCTTTTTTTTATTATAATAATGCATTCATTGTGTGCTGGCCATCTCATTGCTTAACTTAGTTTAGAAAAGATGTATATAACACTCACGAAAGTTTACTTGACTAATTCAATAAACTGTTGGCGTCCTTCGTCCTTTTTCTTTAAATGAAATCGCTCACTCGACAGTCGACTCTTGTTGTTGGAAGAAGAGCGTATACTTGTGTATTTTGGTACAGTACAGTATGTGTGAGTTGAACTTCATAGTATTTTATACCCATACAGTATATGTAGGTGTTTACGTGTTTGTCACAATCAAACGTTAGGCGACAACAATTCTTATCGAGAAGGCCAGTGCGGTTGAAACGTTGACAGTTGTCTATAAATTATGTTTTCTTTCTTCGTTTTTCCACCCCCTACACTCTAGAGCCTCCCTTAATATAAGAAATAAGGCTCTTTGCTAACACCTTTTGCCAACTTTTAACTTGAAAGAAATAAATTTTGTATAGACTTGTTTCTTGAAACAGATTCAGCTAAAGGAAAAGTCTGCTTGTAATGCGATAAATTATATTGAAAGGTTTTTGTCTGGAAAAATTACTTAGGAAATGCAGAATAAAGTAGCATAAAAATGATGAATTTTTCAATGCTAATCGTAATGAGAATGAAAAGGTTTTGTGGAAATCTTTTGAGCTAGTGAAGATTCAGTTTACATTTTTAATGCGGTCAGGATTGTTTTACTTGATTTTGTAATGGCTTGGATTTTCTTTTAAAATAACTTAGAAACTAGATCCAGCAATATGCCAGTACTGTAAATTGAAGATCTCCATATGAAAAAGACTGTGACAATGTTTGTTCTTTCTGGCATAAAGTTTGGTAAAAGAATTTTTAATTGATGACTACTTAGTAATTTTAATATATGATTAGTTTGAGGCGTTGTTCAGATGTGTTTATTTAACATAATTTTGTTATAAATTTGCTGAAATGTTTTTACGTCATTCTGCTCTTTCAGTACGGTATTACCGGTATGTTTGTTTTTAATCTTATGTCAATGTCAATGTTGTTGATAGTGTTGACAGACGATTTCATCTCGTTTTGACCATTCTTATTTTTATTTCAGCTTTTTTTCTTACATACAGTACAGTATAAACCTGCTTCTCTCTTTTCCTCATACTGACATTACACGAATACACTACTGTTGTTGAGTTCCATTCCATTAACATTTTAGGTTTTGAGTCTATGGCGACGTGAAAGAAAAGTAAAAAAAGAAATTGAGAGTGAAGTTAAAAAAAATCGAGTGAAGATTTTGACATCCAACGATTGCGACATTTATAACAACAAAGACATTCCCCTTACTATTTCTTCTTTTCTCTTTTTTAAAGCAAAAAGAAACGAGTATACTCAAACACATATATGTCTTTGACTTTACAAAATAGAAAAACTAAAATAAAATCATGCATGTTCTATCGAGCACGTTCAGTATTTGCGATTTCTTTAGATGAACAAGCACAACAGGCCCTATAGAAGAAATGAATAGGACTCTGTATGCCATGTGTGCAATGCTGGGGCTTTCAATACGCGAATGGGCGTGCATTTTGTCGAAATTTGTTTTTTATACGCATAAGCATCTGTACAGATGCTGACATTCACTACCGGGTGTTTCAATAATTTACTTCAAATTGTACTTTAAAATTATAGTAATAACCATTAGAATTGTTAAAAATGTAACAAAAATGAGCAAAAATACAAGTTTAAATATAACAACTGATAAAATTGTCTTTAAGAATTTAATTTATTGACATAGATTTTACATAAGTGACTAACAGATCATATTAAATGTCAATTAAAATTTACGTTTGTTAAAGTAGAAGTAATGTATGTGCATCGTAATTGACAAATAAAATGAGTGTACCACATTGAGATTGATAACGTTTGGAACTGTATTGATAACATAATATTGGTTTGCTAAATTCCATCATAAAGTTTGTTGAGAAACACCCGGTATATGTATTATGTCTGCGTGTGCTACCTTTCTATTGTTATGTATTTTATGTGTATGTACGTGTGTAGATATCCATTGCTGTAAGAAATTGGTTTGACATTTTGAAACTTGCGCAATCTAATGCGATAACGCTTTTATTTTCTTCTCGCATCCGTGAGCATCTCTTTCTCTCATTCTCTTTCGCATCGTTCTGTCTATTGAGTCGCTTAAGCTTGAATTAGTGATGCACTTTCCTCAGCCAGTTTCGATCTCTTACTAACTTACATCAATGTATTCTTTGCCTATTTCAAATATGCTGCTGCTTTATTCTTAGATATTTATGTTTTTTCTGTCACTCAATTTATACGCTTAACGTTTTCGCAGCTGAATATACCGACGACTGATGGAACAGTTTGAAATTTGAATGCCTTTCGACCAAAATGTTGAATTACGTTACAGCAAAACTCTGCTTAACGTTTATGCTAAGTAAGTGAAGGAGTAGAATGAAAGGGAGTTTGGTTATTAAGGATAAGAGCAAATGCTGTACATCAAAGTTTAATGCGTCTGTGTTAACCCTTTCTATTTTTTATTATGTGAGAATCTAAATTACTGTTAAAGATTATGCTTTTCTATGAGCTTTAGCCGAGGCAATATTTTACAAGTTAGGTTTTAGAAGATGCTAGAAAATGTGATGTCTTTAAATAAAAACATTATTGAAAGTATGAAATAATGTGTAGCAATTTCCCATATGACGTCAGCATTGTCATAATATGCTAAGTGTTTTATTGATTGAGAAATTACAGCGTTAAATTTGTTGTTTGAATGACATTGAATTTCACTTTAAACCAACATTACTTCAAATTTTGAAATTGACGTTGCAAAAGCGCTTATGTTAAGTAATGATTGCAATTTTTAAGATGGTTATATTTTTGTTGGTAGTTTTGATAAGGGTTTGTAACATTATTATTATCTATTTCGAGTAGTGTGACTGCTGTGTATTGAAAATCTCGTAAGTTTGAGATTAAAATATTACCTAAATTGGTTTTTTTGGGTATTTTTTGTTAATAGTACTATTACATAAATTGTTTTTGTTTTTCTTGCACTTGTCATCTCAAAACAGCACAAGGTTGTCGTTACTAAAGGTTTTTGGTTTCTCCAATTAAGTTGAGTTGTGTTGCTTGTTTTGTCTTTAATTTTTAATATCAGCGGTCGATTTAGTTTTCAACTTGTAACCAATTTGTAATTCTTATTTGAAGATCAGTGCTGGTCGTTCAATTGTATTAATAAATAATTCAGTCAATTGTGTTTACTTAAGCCAGTGTTGTGATTTCCTTATATCGCTGATGCTGTGGAGCTTTTTATATTTATTTTGGCGCTTTCATGTCGATAATTTGTATAGTGTACAATGGGCACTACCGAAATGATTTCTAAATACGTTAGTTTCAATTTGGAAATGATTTTTCTTGTTTACTCATACATTTATAATTTAAAATCTCGTTTTACAAGTAAATCATTACAAAACCTATTATTAGTTTAAAACCAAATCTTGAAATTATTTACTTTATTGTAAATATACTACAGCAAGTTTCAATTTTAATCACTTTAATGTTTGTAGATTTATAAAGTATTTTTAAAATGACAAATGACTCATAATAACTTACATTAAATTAATTATTGATAAATAGAAACTAACGAGAGATAACTATTGTTTCTATTGTATAACTTACATTTCTAGACGAGATTTATTTTTTCAGCAATTAACGCTTTATAAACGTTGCAAATCGATCATGTTTTTATGTATTATTCTTTGGTTTACTTCAATACATACTGTATAGACTCTTGCATGCATATTTATATAAACCTACTGTTACACCAGTAAATTGTCATCTAATTATTTTATTTTCCTTCGTCTCACATTATACGAGTATTTGCATTTTAAATTTTATGTAATACTGTATAATGACGTCAGCATTAAATTTAATCAAAAAATGTGAGTCAACGACCATTAATATCATATTCAAATACATGGGTATTACAGTATTGTATAAGTTAATATCTAAAGAAAAAAGAAACAAAATTTAATGTTTCTTTTGACAACATTACGAATATTTATTATAGAAATCTAAATGATGAAACTGCTAAATGATAAGCTTCACAAAGCTATTTATAACTTAAACCTACTGAATTTTCTTAGAAGTTTGTCTATACAGTATAGTGCCAAATTTTAATTACTGTTTATAAGAATTAATGATGATAATATAGCTAGAAAACTATTTCCATATATTTTAGAAATTATAAAAACATTGAAATTTTAAAATTGATAAAAAATTTTGTACTGGAGTTTATCTGCGGTTTAGATAAAAATAATATTAAGTTACTTAAATATTAATTTTGTTTTGGGTAAAAACTAAACGGAATAAAAAGTTGAATGTCTTATAAGACAAGTCTGTTATAAAGTTGTTATTCTTAATTGGAGTTGCCAACTTGCTAGGTGAAATTAGTAATAAAATTAAAGCATGTTCTTTAAGTACTTTGCTATGAATAAATAAGTGTATGCTAAATAAATGACAAGAGTCATTCTTGTAGCTGAATTTAATTTTAATAGTGTATTAAGTTTTTGTTGTGTGTTATTAATAATGGTAAGATTTTAAATACTTAGCGGTGACGATGATACTTGATATGTTGGATGTCGTTGATTGGAAATCAGTATATCATATTTGATTTGAGTCTTTTCGGATTTGCCGACACGTTAAGAAATTGCTGTGATATAATTACATGTGATTGCTGTCAGATCAGATTTTACTCTCATTTTGTTTTTACGTTGAAGGAAGAAAAAGTTATAGAAAAAATTACAACTTACAAGAATAAGCTATCGATTTTACATCATTTCTTATAAGATAAAACACTGAAATTCCTCCCAAAATGAAATAGACACACTGTCTAAAGTCATTTTTTTCTATACAGTACTCTTTCTCTCATCTTTCAGGCATTTTTTTAATATCATGATATTTAGAGGCGGTTCTGTTGTAATCTAGACATAATTTCATAGCAATTTTGTGAGACTATATTAAAGTTACATTATATTCGAATATACCGGGTGATCATTAAATTTCCAAACTTTATATGAAAAAAATATCGATTACCAGAAAGGAAAATTAGGTATAGTATGGTTTATTGTACGATATCCATTACAATTTGAAAATCCCATAAACTAACGGTCTTCTAAAAATATGAATAATCTGTCAAAGAGATTTCAATTTGCATCATTTTTTATATCGGATTTTAAAAAGCAGTAAAATTTGAAATAATTACAGTATCTTAATGATCACTCAGTATGAAATCTCTTACTTCATTATATGCACTGTGTGATCAGTTCATTATGGTTTTTATTTTTTCTGTTACAATCTTTTTGATGAAATGTATTATATTTTCGTGTTTTCTTTATTGGCATTGTCTTTAGCAATTACTTAACGCTTCTGCAGCTTAACAACGCTGCATCCCATGCTGATAAAACTATGACTTTATGAAGTGATCAATTTTAAATGGTTTAGATAAGTATAGAGCTTCAAAAGTTGATTTGGGATCTTAAAAATTTAATAACTTTTAATTTGGCATATTCGAGCAACTGCTAAAAGTTTTTAGGCCAATTTTGTTTATGTATTGCAATTTTGTTAGTTGAGTCTAAAATTAAGTTTATTGCCCTTTTGTCCATATGACCATATTAGTGATTTGGATGCAATTCCAATATTTTGATTTGCTTGACTTTTAGTTTAAAACTTTTTAACTTTTTAATTCACTAATGCTAAATTTACGTTTAGTGTTTTTTTATGCAGTTGCTATTTGATGTTTAATAAAGATTTAGTCAAATATCTATAGTAACTACCGTAACGTACTGTAGATAAAAACAATGATAAATTATACAAGTTAATGCCGTTTCTTTACTCGAGAAAAATTTTAATTTAGGTTAATGATGTATAGTGAAATGTAATATAAAATAGTATGGAAAATATCATGTAATAGTTTTTTTAAAACTTTTTCTTTCTTAGTTGAAAAAAAAAATTAAAATACGGTTATGTTTAAATATGATGTCGCGTTGTTTTTTCTTCTTAGATTAGTTATATTATACAGTAAGCGCTTTTCTACGTGCTTCGACTTGGTAATAGAAGTTGTGATCTTTATATAAAGTTTTTTTTTTTTGATAAGTGATATAGTGTAGTAATTTCGTTTATAAAAAAATGTTGGTGCTACACAATTTCTAAAACCACCCTCACGCCCTTCCATTCTTTTCTTCATACATTTGGGTTATTATTACTCCTATATAAGTTATAGTGAACGGCTAAATTGGCATCGGAAACAATGATATTACCATATTCCCAATTTTATAAGATCCAATTTATTTTTATATCGTTTTTGTCACATTAATTTGCTCGTTTTTATATATTGTTTAAAATGTCTGTCTATATCTTTTTATAACCCATGTCTTGTTTCTACTTTCTAAAAAGTAGAAAAGATATATACAGTACACAAATACTGCTATAGTTTAATGTTCATTTTAGTCAGTGACGTTATAAATTTTGTTTTTACCAAGTAAAGTACAAAACATGCACGTTTTAAATGCCCCCAAAACCGACAGGAATTTTGTTGGCATTAAAAGCATTTTAACCACCTTTATTTTCCAACATAAACATTGCATGAACAAAAATGAATAAAGAGAAAGACAATGAAACTCGTATCTTCCTTCCCTTTTCTGTTCCCATCATTCTGACTGAGTTTGGTTGTAGCACTTATTCGCTCTTTCTATTAAACTTAATGGATCTTACACTATCTTAGCAAATTAATAGGCTTTATGTTGCCAAATACTGTACAATCAGTAATTGCGCAATAAATTGCGAGATCTGATTTATTCATTAAATTATCTCGTTAAAATGCTCTACAATTGTAATGTTTATTAAGTCTCATCAGTCTTATGGAAGTCATGATGGAGGGTCAAAGCGCAATATTGACTGTAGTATGGCTGTGATGGAGTGAGAAATATTTAGATTTTTTCCTGTTAATAATGATGCATATTTTCTATCATTTCATTATGGGTTGATATTTATCGTCGGCTTTTTTAGTATGCAGCGCTGGGGTTGTTTAAAACTGCGTTATCTTGACAATTTAGATGCTGTGTTACGTGTTAATGTTTGATGTCGTTTTGATACGTACAGTATTGCTAACTACTGTAACCTAACTTATGTATCTTTGTTGATTGTATCGCTTCATTGCCAATACGAGACGTGTTTCAGCAAAGAAGGAAAATATTCAATATATTTTAGATCAATCTGTGAGAGTATCTTTCCTTTCAAATTGTCAGTTGATTGTAGATGATTTTTCTCGGTGAACGATTTGAGAATGAATACCCTGAGGGTTTGAATTTTTCAAAAATTACGTGCTGATAAGGTAAAGAAATGGAAGTTGATAAGCCAAGCTAGTCAGTCCCATTAGGAATGAGAGAAGAAGAAGAAATCAGAGATGAAGACGTTTTGGCTGGTTTTGGGTTTTTGATTTGTAATTACCACGTCCTATTGAATTTTATTTGATTTTTGCTTAGAGTCGAATGAAAAGATTAGACTTTGATACACACTTTAACCAACTGAGTTATATAATAAAAAAGGACAGCTGATTTTCAACATTTTCGTACGTAAATTGTGCACTTTCATTGCACTTGTCAATTACTGGTAGGTCAAAACCATTTTTCAAAATTTTAAAAAAGTTTCCATTGATTTCTCATACACTTTTTTATATATTGACGACTATATTAAGTCTACTAACTGACAGCTGTGCGTATCATGGTGTTTAATTAGGTTTTTATAATCATTTACTACTGTAGCATATAAATGTACCATTTTTAAAGGGAGTTTTTTTGATATTTCGTTTAGCTATATAGCAATGAAAACGTTAACAGCATCGTTATATGGTAAAGATGATCTTATTTACATTACGGAATATTATATTTTATGGCACTTTATACCTTAGCTGGTTTAAATATTTTTAACAATTTGATTTTTTAACATCTTTCTTGTATTAATATGAATGGTTGTGTCAACGTAACTGCTGTGTTAGGTAACTACAAAACAAAATCTAGTATTTAAACGTCAAATTTAGTTTTTTATGCCATTGCTTGAAGATTAGTATTTTTTGACGTATTGACGTAATTTTGATGTCGACCAGTGCAGTTAACCATGTAGAGTCATTGTTAAAGTATGATAACTATGTGATCGATTTCATACACATTAAATTTAATAAGCATAAAGTGGCCGTTTTAGCTTTAATATCTAACCAAGCATGCTTTGTCGGTTACTGATACAATTATCAACCGGTTATTTACCGAGTAGATATTTTAATGGTAGCGTGAAATGTAAAACTGTTTTTGACGTTGTACGCTTGGCAGGCCAATTTTCTCTCAATGCTTCTTCTATGTATACCCTATACTTTCTACTGTATATGGTCGTGCACTAATTTAATAACAACATACTGAGAGGCGCATCTGATTTACTAAATTATCAGACATAAGTACAGTATTAAGTGCATCAGCAAAACATTCATTAGAATTATTTTAAGTTGCCGCGTCTTTTGAAAACTTCCGGCGTATTTTATCTTTCTTTAAAGAACAAGTTTGAGAGAAAGATAGCGGGGTTTATTTTGTGATAGATATTAAATGAAATTGTTTAGGGATAGTACACATCCTCTCTACTTCAAACCTTTAAAATCTGCCAATCGAGAAACGAGCTTGTTTATACTAATATCAGTTTAACGTAATTTGGAAACTTTTGAAAATTTTAATTAGTGCATTAGCAATTAAAGTTTTTCCATGATGGCAAAAATTAGGAAAGTGATTAATTTAAAACGATTAAGATGATGTAGAGAGATAACTAATAAGTTTTTCAATTTATATTATAATAAAATTGAATAATGTAAACTGTAAGTACGTAAGTAAGTTAGTCTTTACAAAAACTTGTCAATGGCAAATTCTTTAATTTGTTTTCTTTTCATGTTTGTGAATTCGTTTAATGATATTAATTTGAAGCACTTTTTTATTTATTGTAGGTTTGATTGAAAGTCTGAATAAGGACAAAAAGAATATTTCAATCGATGTCTGGAGAAAAGTCAAAAGAATGTAAGTAATGTCATTTTAACTAGATTTTAACAAAGTAACTAGAAACCTTAGACAAAAATTTGATAAAGCTTTCACTTACATGTTACTGAATAATCAACTTCGAAATTAAGTTTGATTGTATTGTATTTCCTTTCTCGAATATTTTAAGTCGGAACTATCGCGATATTTTAGGAAAGTTGTAAGTTTTCATTTCAAGTTTCCTGTCTGTATTTGTAATAGTCAGAAAGTTGAAAAAAATAGACAAATAACCGTTACTGGGTAATGTGTATGGTTATAAAGTCAGTCTGTGTTATTATGAGTCGACATTCATACTCGGAAACGAGCATTAGCATTGTTGAAATTTGAAAAATACATTTGTCAAGGCCAAAGTGCGAAAAGATATTTTATATCTTTGTAATCAGCGTTATTATGCTTAAGTCTTCAGCTATTTTCATCTTTTTTTTGCGTGTTGTTTTGCCAAATAATGTATTGTGTTTTAGCTGTTGAGTAAACGATTCTTATGGGATTTTGTAGAAGTTTGCTTGTTTAACTCAGATTAACTCGAGGAATTAGAAAAGAAAAAACCAGTAATGAAACTCAATTTTTATTGTTTGTTAATTTCGTTACAAAGATATAAAAAAATGGAAGTTCAAATGTTGATGAGATTAAATTTCTAATAGCTTTTAATGAACGATTTATGATAGTTAATAGGTATGGATTATCGACGTAATTTTGTTGTTTTTTGTATGTGAATATGGATTAAAGTAATGTAAACAGTGAATATTTATGGTATGACCTATGGTAGATTATAAACAAAGTAACTTACTGTATACAGTGTAATTAACTACTTAAGTATGATAAATTGATTAAAAGCAGAATTTGCCAATTAATCGTTAATTTCAGCGTCAGTTTTAAATGTCAAACTTAGCTACGTTATTATCAACTTAGTCGATCGATGAAAAATGTTGTCAGTATAGTCACATTATTTTCTTTTATTTTTTTAGTAATGTAATAATTTAAAACAACGTTTTGTGCCTTAATACGACATTTATTGATAAAATGCGTTTTGGTGTTTTTTACCAGTGCAATGTTTTAGTTAGCCAATTAGTATTTTATAGTTAATTGATGTACCAGTGTATGTGTATGCAACGAATAGGATTTTTTTTAATGTTAACTGAATGGTGCTAAAAACTAATGGCGATTTACTGTTGCTGTTTAATTATTACACTATATTATAGAGTATCCTAAATGTCTGTATCTCGATAGACATTTAGTTTAATGGCAAAACATATATTATGAAATGCGCTGAAGATTATTATAATTAATATTATAATTAGTCCATTAATTCACACTATTTGCGCATTTAACATGAAGAGCTTTTCTATATTAAATACTTGGTATTAAAAGTGCAATTTACGTTTTGCATATTTATTATGATAAATTTACTCAAGGTACTTCATGCGAAATTTATTATGCGTTTCACTTTTTTATGTTGTTTAGAAATACTCAAAAACTAAATTGGAAGCAAATGCTAAGGATTACGATTTGTTAGCACTTCTCAGTAATAGCTCGAATTTCTAGTTCATTTCTGAAATGTTTTGAGAAATGAACTAGAAATTCAACTTATACAATGCGATTAGAAATAAGTAACACAAAAATGTTTAAAATGATGAATCGGTTTGGAATCAGTTGACTATTGTGTTTTCAATTTCTCAACATGTTTGACTGTTTTTAGTGTCAATAGTCACCATAATTTATTACAGTATTTCGCTAAATTGTTAAGGTGTTATTATAAAGTTATTGCAAAAAAATCGTATCACTACTTAGTTAAGCTTTAACTTAATTTAATATACATTATTAGCTAAGTGTTTGTATTTTAGTGGAGTACGGTGATGTTGGTAGTGTATGTGTTAAGGTCACGGAGTACACATCATATTTGCGTCAAACATGTTGGACTTATAATGCCATAAAGAAATCCATGTAAAGTTGCGGTTTAGTGTAATATGTCACCGAGTTTACAGGAAACGATGAACACGATCCCTAAAGCAAAACAACCGAAAATGACATGTGAAAATAACTTAGAATATCGGTATGTAAAATGTAGCAGCAGCAGAACTAGTCGAAAGATAGCTTTTGTAGGGTCGGGAAAAAGTTAAAACAACCCTTGAAGGCCTTATCTTTAACTCGCATACACGTTCTACGTTTCACTAAATTCACTTTAACTCACTGCATCGATTTCTACCAGTGGAAACTGTTTCAAATAATGTAACAAACAAATTTGACAGAACTCAACGAGGGAAAGTCATAAACTCACTTTCCCAGTTATATTAACAGTGGACGTTTAAAAAAATCTTTAATTTTTGGTCTTTTTAGTTTTTATAATTTGAGAATCAGTTAGTGTTGTGTTATTTAAGCAAGAGGTTTATTTTGATCGATTTGGTTAAATGCTGTTTGGTTGGTGGGATGCACTGTAGTGAAGTGAAGGAAATGAAGAGTAAAAACGAAGCTAAACAATTTGTATTTATCGATCTAAGTTTATATAAGAAAGCACACAAAAACATAAATAATGGTTGTACTGTGCTTTACTGTATATACTGTATACTTTACTGTGGGATGCTCTTTTCTTTATCCCTCAATGCATATTCCAATCTTTTTTCCCAATGTAAGAAAACGCAGAGGAAAATATCCCAAGTACAATATAAGGTTATTGCGAAGTCAATTTACAAATAAGAATTTACAAATCTTTACGTATCGTCTTTCCATTATTATGCTGAGTCTGCAAAGTTTTATGGATGATTGTATGTGTGTGTGTGTGTGTGCCTGGGGGAGTGGTATTTTCTTTTCTTTATCAGCCATGCATCTCTCAATGTTACTTGATAGATATATAATTCAATTAGTACTGCAGTAGTTTTTTACTAAATAAAGTGGTGGTTTGTACCAAGCAATTGAGTTTATTTTTAAAGACGTTATTTTTGTACATTATGCTAAGTGTGAATTTCTGATATATAGTGCTGTTTTTTCAAGGGATAAAAACATACACAAACTATTTCAGCTTTTTTTTTTTCTGAGTACATATTTATAAAAAAATATTTTTTTTTTGTGTTTTTTAAGTGTATTAAACTTCGTGATATATCATGTTACTTTGAAGATCAAGTATCATAATTATGAAAAACTTTCTTCTTAGTGTTGGGTTTCAATTTTTTTTTGTTTGTTTGTTGCATAGATAGTCAAAATGGTAAGTCATTAGAAAATTATTTATGCATTATGCAGATTTCTCTATGTTGTTTTGTTGTAATTTGATTAAATATACATGGAGTATGAAGGATTTGTAGTTTTTTTCTGGCGTTATATAGTATAATATACGAGATGTGTAGGTTTTTGTTTTGTTTTTTTGTGTTGCACTCCAAACAAATTTGCAAATGACACTCAATATGGTTTTGTTGGGCAGTTGAAAGAGCAATTTGTTTTATAACTTCATTGATCGCTGCGGTTACTATGATTTATTCATTGGTCACTTTTTTGCCTATCAATGGAATCGTTGAACTATTCTTTTAGTAAGTTATTTAAATGATATTGGTTACCGGAACTTTAGGTTTAGTTAAAGTTCACTGATCTTTTATTATGTTGAAATGTCTTTTGAATTTAGAGCAGCTTAAGTTACTTTTAGTGGTTGAATTGGATTATAACTTAGCAGTGCTATACTGTACTTGTATATGCTGTACGGTACAATTGCGCATGTCTACCGTCGTTTTGGCTGGTTAAATATTTGCAGAGTCGATTATCTAAAGACATTTTGACACTTATCGATTGTTATTATCCGAAACTACTTCCTCATTCAACTCAATATATAACATTTTAATGTATAAGTAATTAAGCACTTCTGTTAATGATTATAAATTTTTTTGGTTTAAACATTTGAGAGTGAAGTGGACAGTAGAAATTCTTGGTTCTTGGAATGTTTATATACAGTAATTATTAAGCAATTTTATGTTGATTTTATTATTTTGCCAAAATTTCATTTGAGGGAATTTGGATGTAGTTTTATTAAATTGAATTTTCTTTGCTGTTTAGTGTGTTGTTAGCTGTATTTTTCTTTGGTAAATATTGACTTGAAATGCGGTGTTAAGTTTGCATTATATTTTGATGTTGGTAAATATTGTTTTTTATTTGCATATGTTATTTGCAGTAAATATGGGAGTGGGTTATAGGGTTGTATGAAATATTGATTACATCAAAAATGAACTCTTTAAGTGATTTAATAGATTTTTTTAAATGAAAATCACGTACTGTACTAACTTAAACTGATAAAGTGCTCGAGGCTCGGCATATTAAAAACATTAAATCTACTTTATTAAATCCAAATCGGTAAAGTGTTAGACGTTTTGACAAGTAATGGCCAATTATTCCCAATTTCTTAAAAAAAAGTTTAAAAAAAATTTTTTTTCTCTATAATTTATATCAAAAATATCAATTTTTAGTAATTATATTTTTGTTTTCTAATGCTTGTTTAATTGCAATTTATTCGGATGGTGTAACTTTAAAATGAATTTGAACTACACATTATGAGAAATCGTTTCATTAACTCGACGTGTAATTGGATTGGAAATGAAAATCTAATTTATCTATTCAAGTCTGGATTCAAATTGAAATGTATATGCAGTGAATATTTTTTAAACTTAATGAATGAATCTATTTATTACTTATTTTATTTTGTCTAGTGCTGCGTTTACTTTTTAACTTTTCCTCAAATGTTAAAGCATTTTAAAATGAGTTGAATTAAGATAAAAGAAAAAAGCGAAACGAAGCTCCTATTTCTTTCAGTCTCGACTGTTGTCTATTTAATGTAAAGTGAATTCTTATAATGACATCATAAATATTTGTTGTTACCACGCCTACTTCACTGGTCACGCATACATGAGTCTTATCAAGTGGAATAAATGCCTTAAGGACGGGGCGGGTCTTTGGGGCATGCTAAACAATACATTTCTCTCCATTTAATTCAACTTTCGTGTGGCTAACTAAACTTAAGAGGAGAGAAAGAAATCTTCAGTCAATAGCAATTCATATTACAATGCGTATTAGAAAAGCCACAACGTCTAAATGGAAAACTTTTTTTTAGATTTTGAAACTCATTCTCTTTACTCTCTTAACAGCTTATGTAATTAAAATGCAGTTTAGTAAGTTAATGGTTTATGAAAAAGAGACCGAAAGAAGCTTTGTGTATAAAGTAAAAGAAAATGGTATTGATAAATGAACGAATTAAATGCTCTTCACTGCAAAGCTGTAAAAACAGCCCTTTCATATTAAACTAAATGCAGATCAATAATGAAATATAATAAGACTTCAAGGGCGATTTGGTTAATTGATTCAACCGATTTTTTTTGGTTATAATAATTTGGAAAGTTTTGTGAATTTTTCTATTGTGTTATTGCATTTAATAGAACTTCTATATAAAGGAAGCATTCTAAGTGCATAAGGGCATTATAACGTGTTTTGAATGGACACCCATTAAATAACATATCATTTTATTGTGTATTTATTATTGAAAGTTTATTTTTGAGGGTTGTTGATTTATTGCACAAGAAATCGATGCAATTTGAATAAAAGTGGGACAAACGAATAAAGGAAATTGCCAAAGGCATCATTGGATTTTTTTTCCTAGAGTTTGAATTGCATTTTGAGTGGAAATCTAAAATGCACTGCCCTACATGCATAATGTCGTGGTATTGTTTAACATTTTTTATTATCCGGTGAATTTTAAAGATACTTAAAAACAACTGGAGCGTAGTTACTGTTTATACTCGTATTTATACGGATTTTAGTAGTTACTTTATACAGTACGTTATGTTATGGTTGTGAACCGAAACCATTAAGACTCCAAAGACACACAAATCAGTTTTACAAAAAGAGGCTCTTATAGTACAAGTATGATTTCTTAAGAGTTATAGTAAGACTTCGATTTTTAAGTTACACGTTGTATTTAGTCACATTCATTTGAAATCTAATTATTATAAATGGACAGCAATAGACATGGCAATTGAACATAGGGCAGTTACAGTATATACAGAAAAGAGATTGTTAATGCATTTGATAAGTTAATTGAAATTTCTCAATGATTTAGTTTTGATAAATTTTTGTGTCTGGGTTTTTTTGTTGTTGTATATTTCAAAGTATTCTGTTTTTATAGCTAGTGTTTTATTTTCGATGTGTATGGGACATAATTACGATGACCAAATTCGACGTTTGCGCGACATTAAGTTGATCAATGACAACTGCACATTCAGAGAGCATCGAAGTCATTGCTGAAAGCTTAATTTAGCGTGAATAATGGATGACGTAGTCACGTGATAACAACACGTCACATGCTTTTTTTGTAACGTTATATTCTCTCCCTGTTTTATTCAACCACACTGATAGATGGCAATTGAATTTTTTATATCTTTGTTATTTATATTTTTCGGCTTTAACAATTTTAAATTTGCAGTTTACTTTTATACTGTATATAATTTATGTATGGATTTTTATGTAGCTGATGATTGCTTCTATACATTGAAGTATACAAAGACTGTGTAATAGACATACATTACAGTACAGTATTTCATTTACGACTTCTTTTTCATAATTATTAATTTATACTGTATTTGTATTTCTATTGACTATAGACTCTTTGTTGAGCAATAACATTTCAGTTTCTTTTCTGTATTATTAAAGTTTTTATAATTGGTTTTTTGTTAGTAATTGAATATGAATTGGAAATTTGAAGTTTCTATTTCGATGTCTTCTATTTTTATTTTCGTGTTTTCAGGGATTGCTTAGGGGAAGGGGGAGCGAAGTGGGCCCCGCAACTTCAGAAAAAAAAATTCAATTTTTTTTAAATAATCAGAAACTGAACTTGATTAACAGAAATAATAAAAAATTCATAAATTAAAATTGCCAATAAAATTTATACAAAGCATTTTTTCATGCATTTCAGGGTATCTTGACATGTGATAAAACCTGTATGTCTGAAGGGGCACTTTTATTTTGTGTTTTTCGTCTAAAGGCATTTTAAAAATGCAAAAAAACAAATACAGAAAATATTATTTTAACGGGATGTTATGAAGTGCACTGATTGCACAATAATGCAGTTAATGGTGTAGTTAATGAGAACAGTAACCGTCACTGCAATGTTACTGCAAGTTACAGTATATAGCATCACAATATTAATGATTTAAATCCGAATTCAACAATCACTATACAGTAAAGACAATACAGTGTAATCTGCATAAGGCCCGACATAAACTAATGCTGGCACTGTCTGTTTCAATGCAGTTAATAATCACAATAAAACCTGTAATAATAATACTATAAACTTACTGTACGTTATTGTACTTTATTGCAGTTGAAAACATTGAAATATAAATTTTTAATCATGCTTACTTTAGTTAAGATATTGCATATTCTTCAGAATATAGTACATGTTTGAATAGTGTCTATGTAGACAATTTATTGCTAAAGCGTAGAATTTTTGTATACTTTACGTTAGTTGTAATACATTTGACTGTTTATCGAGTCTTCATTATTCCCAATGCCATAATTTCCATATTGGTTTCCAAATTAGTAGAATAAAATTCGGCACTTACCTAAAAGGAATAAAAAATAATAATTAGAAAACATACAGTATGATAATTTAATTCATAGTTATGGCATCATTGGAGCTCTTATACGATAAAAAATTATTGAATTTATTGAGTCACTTCTTTCCATCATCGGAAATTAAAAAAATTTTTTTAGATAGAATAAGTAAAGAATTTCGCCCAATGTGGGACTTGAACCCATGACCCTTGGATTAAAAGTCCAATGCTCTACCGACTGAGCTAACTAGGCATTTCTGAATGTAGTACATAATAGAATAGGGACATAGAAATACCCAATATTCATTGCAATTTCAAAAAAAGAAATTAAAAATTCAGATCTTGAAATTACATTAAAATTATTATTTTTATTTATTTTTTGCTACCTTACAAAAAATATGTAAAAAAAAAATCGCCCAATGTGGGACTTGAACCCACGACCCTTGGATTAAAAGTCCAATGCTCTACCGACTGAGCTAACTAGGCTTCACACTTGAGTGCATTTTTCTATAATAAAGTATGCAATTTTAAGACGTAGGGAAATAGATGATCTAATAATGTTTTGCTTCTGAAAAAGTACGGATTTTCTTAGCAAACTTCTATCTTCAGGGGATTTTTATTTGATCAAAGTCGATTTTCTATCGCTACGCAAAATAAAAAAAAGTACCAAACTGAAAACCATTGATGTTTTAACTTTTCAGTTTGTTACTTTTTTTATTTCCTTATATTTTTGAACATCATTTTGAAGTTTACGAGTTTGTAACATGAAAAGTAAATTGTGAAATCCATCGTTCACTGATTTAATTTTTTTTTCTTATCCATGAGGGAATGAAATGTGATGAGTCACGGCAGACTTGTATCACCAAGGGAAGTAAATTTCGACCATAATTTAATGATAGGATAATAAACAAGTTTAGGCTTTGACATATCGATTTCGATGACATGATAACGCTAGAGATGAAAAGCGTGTTGACCGTTAATTATTTAATTATTTGCAGTTAATTATTTTAACATACTCAGCTGTTTTGATGTTCTTATCAGCCGTTTACGATAAGCCAACGCTTTTGCATGACTGGAACTTTTATTGTTACATGATTTGCTTTGGCTCTGCCATTTGCTTTTTATTACATGACATTTTAAAAAGCTTTTTAACTCAAAATATGCGCGCATTGAGACTTCCACGTTGGCGTATTTTCACAAACTAATTTTTGCATCTTCACTAAATGTCGAAAACAAACACCGAATTTGTTAGCTAACCGAATTTTGTAAGTTTACCGAATTTGTCATATAAATTTTATGTATCGTAACTTAAGTTATAACTGTATTTTTCTTATTAGAATTGGCTTAGATTTTACTGTGCGTAGTGCAAATGTACATGTTGTTTGACGAATAAACGGCTGTAAAAGTGACTTAGTCAGCTTTTTCTTGGATGAATAATATATTTATTAAATTATTATAGCCATTTATTACTTCTCAAAGCTTTTTTTTACACTCGATTTAATAAACTCCGGATATTTTTGCCTGGCTGGTGGTGACATGGTTTGAAATTTATTATTGTAGAACCGGTATTGTAAGTTCCATGTACAGTATGTCCATTGTACGTTATACTGGCTAAATTCTGATTCATAATAATGTGATCAGTTTGGCATATTAAGAGAATTATTTGAGGTCCTAATGACAAAATTGGTGTTTGTAGGGATTATATTGAGCTTATCTATAGTAACTTCTGAGTTTATGTGGGCAATCATACAAGGTGTTAATATATCACACTAACATTTTGTCAACAAATAAATAACTGGCCAACATTTTGACCAATTATTGCAATGATATTTTGTTAACATTATTGTTTTATCGTATTCCAGTTTATTAATTTGACATGCATTACAACATGGAGTTGTCAGTGCCAAATGCCAAATTAGTTAATAAAATTGCAACTTTTATCACTTTTACTAAACTTTTGATAGGGTTTCGTCATATAGTTCATTAGCTTTCAACGATGTCCAGTGTGGTTGCCATGCACTTGTGCATATAAATAACGTAATTTATTATCGACTTTATCTGTTCGTATAGGCGTATGTGTGGTGATAAAAGTGTTGTAAACGGCTTCGTATTTTGTGTGTGCAAAATAGCAGAAACGATTTAAAAGTTACCACCACTAACCATGTAACATAAATACAAAAGTCTCTTCGTCGTTGTTGTTGTTGTTGGTCATCGACAAAGTTAATGACTCTTCACTCACCCTTAATTCACCATACACTTTACTACAATAAAATTAAAGCCTCAAACTTACAATATCAACTTTGAAAACCGCACCGATTTTAACTGCTAAACTGCGTTTGTTTGTTAATTTACACTGAAGTACGCGGTATATACATGTATTTAGCTTGTGTCAATGGTAAAATTTTACGGAAGAGGCTCATGATTTGTGTGAATTAAAAGAAACTATTTGATTAGCTAATTAGTATTCAGATCTGCAATTAATGCTAAATTTTGATTTTTTTATCATCTATAGTTTCTCCTGCTATTAGGATTGTATTTGAGTTTACGAATCTCATTTTCTTTTGAAAACACAAGCTTACTAAGACTTCAATTAAATTTTTATTAATTGAAGTCTTAGAAAGCAAATATTTAATATTTGGAGATTAATCAAGTCTTCATTCTACGGTATAACTTTCATTTAAAAAACTTTTTTGGGTTATTTTGTTATTGAAATTTAATTAATTTTTTAAATTGAGCTATTTTTCATTTGTCTTGTTTTGATACAGGTAATTAGACGTCGTCGTTGTCTTGTAACTTTTTTAATTATTAAAGTAACTAAAGTATTCCAGTCATACGTTTTTGTTTTAGGTTTTTGTAATTTAGACAATTAAGTCGTTATTCTGTAGTTATATTGAGAAGTTCATATTTCTAGCAAAATTATAATTAGTTAGAGAGGTTAATGCAAGATGTCATTACTTCAAATGGGTTATCTTAGATCATCATTTACGATATACAGTATATTAAGTTATTATCAACATGTTATCGTTAGGTTGTGCAACATTAGTTACATTAAAAAAAATAATTAAATAGGATAGTATGTTTTTAAGTAAAAATAAATTCGCCCAATGTGGGACTTGAACCCACGACCCTTGGATTAAAAGTCCAATGCTCTACCGACTGAGCTAACTAGGC